>OW052220.1:160633740-160703681 GCA_932526605.1 Nephrotoma flavescens | reverse complement strand
AGTCGCAAGCGAATTAAGATTTTCATACGACACCAATACATGGAAAATAAGTATAGTATACCATGTTGTTTATTATCATTAAATTAACGCATTTAGTGTGGAATAGTGGTGAAAAATTTGATTATTGATAAAAACTATTAAAAAATAATAATAAGTGTACATATATAACAAATATTAATAATAGTTAATATTGTAGTATTTATTAATTAATAGTGTTCATTTACTAATTTACTGATAAAGCAACTACACAATTTTTCAATGACACGTGTGCGTATAAGTTTTTTAATTTCTCTTGGCTCTCGGCTCTTGTATTATTTGTTTTGGTTTTGTTTCACGACATACAGTGCCGAAGAAAAATAGTAAACTTATTTTCACACATTTTAGTTGTGTAATGAATAAAGGGTATAATATTTTGTATGTTACAATAAAATTTTTATTTATATTCGATTGTGTTTTGTATATTATGAAAACGAAACATAGAAATATTTTACCACAGCACACATTAAACACAAAATTATTATGTGTGATATTCTACCTTCTCAAGTTTCAATATCGTGGATAAACCGTATCCTAATTTTTAATCTGTACTGTATTTTACACAAGCCCACAAAAAAATCCAATTGTCGATAAAATTGGATTATTTTTTTTAGTAATTATGTACAACCAACTAAATCACGCAATTGGGCTTATCATTAGTATTGATCGATTAAAATGTATTTTGGTTTATTACACCGTATTAATTAAAAATCAAGTTTTATTTGAACAAAAATAAAACACAAAATATTTGGTTGTCATACGCAAAGACGTAAACCCATCCCGTTCAACATATTTTTTTTTACTAAAAAAGTAAAAAAGCATGCAAGAGCGGCAGTAAAAAATCTCGTATATTTTTGTTTTTCTTTTATTTGTTGTTATGGTGTAAAACTAAGTTGCTGCTTTAATTGGAATATTACTAAACGAAAAGTTTTCTCAAAACAATTTTTTTTTAAATAATTCAATAACAAAATATCCCTATTTATTTTTGACAATGTATTATTCAATTTAACTTGAACGATACAAACTATTTATTAAAAATAATGAAATTGTTTTTTTGTTTCGTGGTGTATGGAATTCTCATTTCTTTTTGTATTTACATATACAAGACAAAAACATATACAAGAAATGGCCTGTTATTGTAGTGGTATTGGTCACCTCGATAGCAGACTTATTTGAATAAGTCAGTATAAGCAAATAAGTCGGTGTTTGGAACAGGGCCTGAGTGCAATTTTTTTTAACCAAGGAAGCAGTTTTCGCAGCAAATAATAAACATTTTTTACTATACGCAAAACCAAACACAATCATATTCAACATCATCATACTTTGGGGTTGTACCAAGAACAAAATATACAAATGATACAATGTTTTCAAATCGAAGTGCTGCGTGGAATTGTCAACACACCATTGTACATCAGGAATAATGATGACCTACATCGGGAATTAAACATGGAATATGTCAATGAAGAAATAAAAAATCATGCCTAGAAACATATTCAGCGGATATCTCGGCATCAAAATGTGGCCATATGAAGTTTGTTGGACACCACCAGTGCAGTAAGAATACTTTAAAGGCAGAAACCTTTAGTACTTTTTTTTTTGTAACTATTGCCAAAGGCTTTATTCTTGAATCTTTCTTTATACGAAACTAACAAGAAGTGTGAAATTCTTAAAAACTATAAATTTTTTTTAACTTAAGCCTCTTAACCTATGTTAATACTTAATATTATTATGCATTATTATTATTAATTACTTAATTTTAGTGTGTTAAGTCAACATGCGCGTAATTATTATATTATATTTCTCAGTTAATTAAATCTAGAGGATCTACTCTGCGAAGCCGTCCGGTTGCATTAGTAGTTCTCTAGCTAATTTGTTAGAGTGTGATTCCAGTTTCAGTTGGTATTTTAGACTGCATGACTTAATTGTCTCTTTAACAGTTTTGACTCCTAAGTCTCTATGGATGTTGCTGTTTCGAATATACCATGGGGCATTTGTAATGCTACGAAACATCAAGATGATAATTTACATCTACTATGTTTCTATAGAGCCCTATTTCGTTAGTTTATTTGTTAAACGTTGGGGTGGTTCAGTTTTTAATGCTTGGGTACTTGGTGTTTCTATTATTGGTGAGCAGTGTTCAAAATTAAATTTTCTTTCCCAAAAATTTCTTTCTCTATTTTACGAAATAAACGAAATGTTATTAGATTTCTTTCTATTGGAAAGCAAATGTAAAACATTAAATATCTTTCCCCAGGAAAAAACGTTTCAGTATTTTGTTTTAATTTCCTTCTGATTAGAGTATTTTTAATTCTCTCTCTGAATGCTTTCGAATTATATTTTAGTTTCTTTCCTTTCCCATGTATATGTAAAACTAAAACAAAATATTAATAATCCAATGCAGGAAAATTTTAATATTTCAAGTTTGTAAATTTTTACAATTCAAAATCAACTTTTTGCAAAACAAATTCAGAGCTTCCAATTCTTAACCGATTATTATAGGATTAGGTATGTTGGATGGAAATGGTAGAAGTTGATTTTTGGAAGAAGTTCTGGAATATGGCCACCTGGGACGGAACTCGACCAATTCTTAACCGATTATGATGAAATTGAGTATGTTGGCTTAAAATGGGGTTCTTAAATGATTTTTGAAAGAAGTTCTGGAATATGGCCACCTATATTGGATGAAAATGGGATTCTTAAATGAGTTTTAGTAGAAGTTCTGGAATATGGCCACCTGGGACGGAACCCGACCAATTCTTAACCGATTACGATGGAATTGGGTATGATGATGGAAATGGGATTCTAAAATGATTTTTGAAAGAAGTTCTGGAATATGGCCACCTGGGACGGAACTCGACCAATTCTAAACCGATTATGATTGGATTGGGTAAGTTGGATGGAAATGGGATTCTTAAATGATTTTTCGGAGAAGTTCTGGAATATGGCCACCTGGAACGGAACTCGACCAATTCTTAACCGATTATGACTGGATTGGGTAAGTTGGATGGAAATGGGATTCTTAAATGAGTTTTAGTAGAAGTTCTGGAATATGGCCACCCGGGACGGAACTCGATCAATTCTTAACTGATTATGATGGAATTGAGTATGTTGGATGGAAATGGGATTCTTAAATGATTTTTGAAAGAAGTTCTGGAATATGACCACCTGGGACGGAACTCGACCAATTCTTAACCGATTATGATGGAGTTGGGTAAATTGGATGGAAATGGGATTCTTAAATGATTTTTGTAGAAGTTCTGGAATATGGCCACCTGCGACGGAACTCGTTCAATTCTTAACCGATTATGATTGGATTGAGTATGTTGGATGGAAATGGGATTCTTAAATGAGTTTTAGTAGAAGTTCTGGAATATGGCCACCTGGGACGGAACTCGACCAATTCTTAACTGATTATAATGGAATTGAGTATGTTGGATGAAAATGAGATTCTTAAATGATTTTTCGGAGAAGTTCTGGAATATGGCCACCTGGGACGGAACTCGACTAATTCTTAACCGATTATAATGGAATTGGGTGTGTTAGATGGAAATAGAATTCTTAAATAAGTTTTAGTAGAAGTTCTGGAATATGGCCACCTAGGACGGAATTCGACCAATTCTTAACCGATTATGGTTGGATTGGGTAATAAGTTGGATGAAAATAGGATTCTTAAATGAGTTTTAGTAGAAGTTCTGGAATATGGCAACCTGGGACGAACTCAATCAATTTTTAAACGATAATGATGCGATTGTATACGTTTAAAGAAAACGGGAGTTTTAAATAATTAAAGCTAAGTTAAGTTAATTTAGGTTCATAATTGATTGAGTTACGTCCCAGGTGGTCATATTTCAGAACTTCTCCCAAAAATGATTTAAGAATCACATTTCCATCCAACATACTTAATTCCATCATAATCGGTTAAGAATTGGTCGAGTTCCGTCCCAAGTAGCCATATTCCAGAACTTCTTATAAAATCATTTGAGAATCCCATTTCCATCCAACATACCTAATTCCATCATAATCGGTTAAGAATTGGTCGAGTTCCGTCCCAGGTAGCTATACTCCAGAACTTCTTTCAAAAATTATTTATGAATCCCATTTCCATCCAACATACCTAATCCAACCATAAACGGTTAAGAATTGGTTGTTTTCCGTCCCAAGTAGCCATATTCCAGAACTTCTTTCAAAAATCATTTAAGAATCTTATTTCCACCCAAAATATCCAATCCCATCATAATCGGTTAAGAAATGACTGAGTTCTGTCCCAGGTTGCCATATTCCAGAACTTCTACCAAAAATCATTTTAGAATCTCATTTACATTCAACTTACTCAATCCAAACATAATCGGTTAAGAATTGATCGAGTTCCGTTCCAGGTGGCCATATTCCAGAACTTCTTCAAAAAATCATTTAAGAATCCCATTTACATCCAACATACCCAATTCAATTATAATCGGTTAAGAATTGGTCGAGTTCCGTCCCAGGTGGCCATATTCCAGAACTTCTTTCAAAAATCATTAAAGAATCCCATTTTCATCAAACATACCCAATCCCATCAAAATCGGTTAAGAATTGGTCGAGTTCCGTCCCAGGTGGCCATATTTCAGAACTTCTGCTAAAACTCATTTAAGAATCCCATTTTCATCCAACTTACCCAATTCTATCATAATCGGTGAAGAATTGGTCAAGTTCCGTTCCAAGTGGCCATATTCCAGAACTTCTTTCAAAAATCATTTAAGAATCCCATCATAATCGGTTAAGAATTTTTCGAGTTCCGTCTCAGGTGGTCATATTCCAGAACTTCTCCGAAAAATCATTTAAGAATCCCATTTCCATCCAACATACCCAATTCCATCATAATCGGTTAAGAATTGGTCGAGTTCCGTCCCAGGTGGCCATATTCCAGAACTTCTTTCAAAAATCATTTAAGAATCACATTTTCATCCAACATACCCAGTTCCATCATAGTTATTTAAGAATTGGTCGAGTTCCGTCCCAGGTGGCCATATTCCAAAACTTCTTTTAAAAATCATTTAAGAATTCTATTTCCATCCAACATACCCAATTCCATCATAATCGGTTAAGAATTGGTCGAGTTCCGTCCCAGGTGGCCATATTCCAGAACTTCTTTCAAAAATCATTTAAGAACCCCATTTCCAGCCAACATACTCAATTTCATCATAATCGGTTAAGAATTGGTCGAGTTCCGTCCCACGTGGCCATATTCCAGAACTTCTACAAAAATCATTTAAGAATCTCATTTTCATCCAACATTACCAATTCCATTATCATCGGTTAAGAGTTGGCCGAGTTCCGTCCCAGGTGGCCATATTCCAGAACTTCTACCAAAAATCATTAAAGAATCCCATTTTCATCCAACATACCCAATTCCATCATAATCGGTTAAGAATTTTTCGAGTTCCGTCTCAGGTGGCCATATTCCAGAACTTCTCCCAAAAATCATTTAAGAATCCCATTTCCATCCAACATACCCAATTCCATCATAATCGGTTAAGAATTGGTCGAGTTCCGTCCCAGATGGCCATATTCCAGAACTTCTCCGAAAAATCATTAAAGAATCCCATTTTCATCCAACATACCCAGTTCCATTATAATAGGCAAGAATTGATCGAGTTCCGTCCCAGGTGGCCATATTCCAGAACTTCTTTCAAAAATCATTTAAGAATCCCATTTCCATCCAACATACCCAATCCCATCGTTACCGGTTAAGAATTGGTCGGGTTCCGTTCCAGGTGGCCATATTCTAGAACTTCTACTAAAACTCATTTAAGAATCCCATTTTTATCCAACATACCCAATTCCATCATAATCGGTTAAGAATTGGAGTTCCGTTCCAGGTAGCCTAACTCCAGAACTTCTGTATATTAATTCCCGTACATTAATAAATTAATGAATTATGCATAAATTTCTTTTCCTTTTATTTCTTACAAAAGAAATAAAAAATATTAAAAAATATATATTTCGATTTTTAAAGAGTAAAATAAAAATTATAATTGTTATTCTTTCAAAGGAAAGGAAATTAAAATAAATATATATATCTTTCTTTTCCCTGAAAACAGAATATAGAAACGATACCAAAAATAAATTGAAAGCAATGAAATAAAAATACCAAAATTTCTTGTCTAACAATACGAAAACAAAATATTTTTAAAAATAAAAAGCGTAGGAAAGGAAAGTAAAAACCAAAGAATATTCGAAAAATAAAATTTGGATTTGAACACTGTTGGTGAGTGATCTGATGATAAATCATAACAGTCAACGACTTGAGCATTGGTGCGTGCTATTCCTCGTATTACACAGAAATCTATTAAATCAGAAATTTTCTTTGTACCTGTAGGATAATATGTGGGATGTCCAGATGATAAATAATCTAGGTTTTTCTCGTTTATTGCTTCATAGAGTTGCTTTCCTTTGGGTGTCAACCTCGAACGTCAACCTCGAACCGCATTGCACATGTTTAGCGTTGTTATGAACCCCTGCTAGAAAATTGATTCCCAACTAATTAAAGTAATCGATAAATTGCTGTTTTTTAATTGCGTGTTTCGGTGGACAGTAGACAGCCGATATTAAAAATTTCCCAGACCATTCTTCCAAACTGACAGTTGTAGCTTGGATGTGATCTTTAGTGTACGTTTCGACCAAAGAATTCGTAGCTATTTTAGCAAAGGGAAATTTGTGTTGCTTTGTTTGTGTGAGTATGTTGATTTGATATCCCTCTGTAAGTATTAGAATCAGCTTGACGTTTCATGAAATTTTTTGTAACAGTTTTAACGTTGTAATGGGGAGCTGTTTAAAACTTTACATAAATAAAAAAAAAAGAGTGAGTCCATTAGTACTCTCAAGGAGATGTGTAAACATGGCATATGTATAGTGCGTGTGTATGGTTTACTTTGAAGGAAGAAGAAATGAAATTTTACTAACCAGATTTTTTCATTCGTTTATTACCATCAAATTGGTCTATTACTCTTTCGGTATAATCAACGCAATTGGCCTATGGTAGCGGCAAGCAATGCCTCCTAAACTACAGGCGTCTTACTACTCTCATTTTTCGCACATGACGTCAATTTATGTCTAAAACGAGACTGCGCAATAATAATATTAAGATATTTACACTAACAAAACAACTAGAGAAAGCAACAAAAACGTCGACATAGCGTGTCGTCATCATTTGGTGTAAGCGGCCTGTAGTTTAGGAGGCATTGCTGCAAGCATCAAAGGCGTGGTCCCATATCTCGTAGTACATATATCTTATATTTCTCACATATCTCGTAAAAGATATATTTCGATCTGAGTTCTTGTGCAAATCGAATTCGTATCGCAGGAAGTTTATAAGTGATTCATCACTGATCTTAGGGAGCAAAAAAATGAAATCCCTGCTCATAATCATCGGCAAAAGATGTTAGTCTCCTTGAAGAATTTTTGAAATTCTTTCAGAATATGGAGCAAGGACGAAATGTATGTACTTGATTATGTCTTCAACAGCTTTATTCGGCGAGGTGTATACAACTACCAGAAGCATCTTATATCGCAAATGGGTTGTGTTGTTACGCTCATACCAGTTGTTTGTCCAACGATGATTTCCTTATGCGAGGTGACTGTATGAGTTCTACTTGAATTTTTATATACTGCTACTCCAAAAGCCCGCTGACTATTTCTCTTGAACTGAACGCAGCATTGAAAATTAGGAAAATAGAACATGCAGGTCATTCTAGGAGAGCAAAAGAATTGAGCATCCCTGCGTGACTGTATCAGTTAGGTCGAGGTGAAGCGACCTGAGATTCTGGCAGTTCAATGTTAAAAACCAGACGTCATTATTATCTCGTACAAAATTCGCCATTACATCCTGAGCTATACTTAGCAGTTTTGTGGTGAGGCGCGTTCTCATTTTGAAGAGGACCAATTGAGGTTGCATTTTTACGTCCATGGTAAAAGACATAATCATTGTTAGCCGACGTGATGAACTGCTCTACGAGATCGTGATAAAGCCACATACACAAGTTGTTGACTGTGTTTTTTACCGTAAGAGTATACTATCTCGTTATAGGTACCAACTCTCTATAGTGCATAAATTGTGGTGGCACACGCTATTTTAAATTTTTTTATTTTTTCTGTTCGCTGAAAATGTCGATTGGTCGTTTCTATTTAATAGACCATTTTCCTCAAACGTCAAAATAACATTATGACAGTTGAACGTGTATGGCAAACCATTAAAATAAAATTCTATTTTTTTTAATTTATTCATAAATTCTCAAAATGCTATTAAAATTTAACAGTACAATTGATTGTGGTTTTGTTTTAAACATTAAACTTTAATAGTTGTGTCATAAACTTTAAAAATTACAAATAAATTTTAGTTTGTTCTGGTTTGCCATACAGCTTCAGCTGTCAAATTTTTTTGAGGAAAATGGTCTATTATATAAATGTTTCTTTGTTTTCTTTCCATACTATTTATATATACACATACACTCAGACTATGTGTATAGTACAAAATTTATATATGTATTTTGTTGTTTTTGTTCTTTTTTTATTTTATATTTTGTTTCTTTTTTCAATGAAGATGTTTAAACGTAGTACGCCATTTCCGTTCGTTTCATTTGAAAGTTTACTACCATACAAAAATTTTTGGCATACGCGCGTAAAGATGTTTACACATCAATAAAAAAACAGAAATTACAAAATTATTTTTGAATTATTTGTTTTGAATAACTTCATTTATATAACTCATAAAACATAGTTGGGCTTGATACTTGTTTTATTCATCAAGTTCACGTAACAATTTGACCACCTGATCATCAAAATGTTTTACTTTTTTTTAGGTTTTCGATAGCAATGGTGTTTGTGATTGTATATTGGTCTATTTTCAGTATTCTCGAATTAAATACACAACCGTAGGAAATTACTTCCATTTGCGTCAATCTGTATGACAACGCCTATGATAATCGACATTTACTTATACACAATCAACTTCCCAACCACCCCATGCTTTTCTTTCCATTAACGCCGGATCGCGAATAAATTTGAATTTTGATTTATAGATGGAAAGAAAATGTGTAAGAATCAAAACAATCAGTTTCGAACGGATGAGATTATTGATTTGAAAAAATCAGTCTTCTCATCAGGTCGCGACGACTGACGTTGTATTATTTACATTGGAATATTGTCTCTATATATAGAGCAATACCATGTAGTTGTACTACTAGCGAATTACTGCGTAGCGTACGAAATTCGATTCTTTTTTACATTTATCATCTATATTCTACTTTTGCAACTAATTTTTCATGTTTACGAATTATATTACAATATATTTTACTTTTTTTTAGGTTTTCGATAGCAATGATGTTTGTGATTGTTCCGTATATTGGTCTATTTTCAGTATTCTCGAATTAAATACACAACCGTAGGAAATTACTTCCATTTGCGTCAATCTGTATGACAACGCCTATGATAATCGACATTTACTTATACACAATCAACTTCCCAACCACCCCATGCTTTTCTTTCCATTAACGCCGGATCGCGAATAAATTTGAATTTTGATTTATAGATGGAAAATGTGTAAGAATCAAAACAATCAGTTTCGAACGGATGAGATTATTGATTTGAAAAAATCAGTCTTCTCATCAGGTCGCGACGACTGACGTTGTATTATTTACATTGGAATATTGTCTCTATATATAGAGCAATACCATGTCCGATCCGGCGTTAATGGAAAGAAAAGCATGGGGTGGTTGGGAAGTTGATTGTGTATAAGTAAATGTCGATTATCATAGGTGTTGTCATACAGATTGACGCAAATGGAAGTAATTTCCTACGGTTGTGTATTTAATTCGAGAATACTGAAAATAGACTAATATACGGAACAATCACAAACACCATTGCTATCGAAAACCTAAAAAAAAGTAAAATATAATATAATTCGTAAACACGAAAAAGTTAGTTGCAAAAGTAGAATATAGATGATAAATGTAAAAAAGAATCGAATTTCGTACGCTACGCAGTAATTCGCTAGTAGTACAACTACATGGTATTGCTCTATATATAGAGACAATATTCCAATGTAAATAATACAACGTCAGTCGTCGCGACATGATGAGAAGACTGATTTTTTCAAATCAATAATCCCATCCGTTCGAAACTGATTGTTTTGATTCTTACACATTTTCCATCTATAAATCAAAATTCAAATCAAAATGCTGTTCCATGTGTGTTGTACCACAGGTCTGCTACCTACCTTATCCACTAATTTGCTAAGGGGTTCTAAGAAATGTCTATAAGTATATATATTAACTAAAAAATGATTTTTGTGTGCAAAATTATGTATGCAACACGAGAGCTGTCACTCATGAATGGAGGGATGTACAAATATTAAATTTCCTCTGGGAAATTTTATATTTTAGTAGTAATGTAAAAATAGCAAGCAAAAAACATCTCGGCATTAGTACTTTTTGGTTGCTGTTTTCTTTGTTTTTTTAATATGTGTGTATAAAAAAAATTGTGTTTGAACACAATTTTTTTTGTATGTATACTATCAAATGAAAAACCTCTTAACGAGGTAAATGTTCGAGTGACGAAAGCCGAATTCAATTCACAAAATTTCTGATATCAAATTTGTGCCGAAAAAAACAATTGCATTCGATTTGTCAACGATTTTTCGGAATGTTAATGCATTCAGCGCGTTGTTGTTGAACATTCCGAAAATCGTTAGCAACCGTTATTCTTGACAGCTAGAAAGCAAAATGTAAACAAACGCGCCGAATGCACTAACATTCCGAAAAATTGTTGACAAATCGAATGCAATTGTTTTTTTCGGCACAAATTTGATATCAGAAATTTTGTGAATTGAATTCGGCTTTCGTCACTCGAACATTTACCTCGTTAAGAGGTTTTTCATTTGATATCAATGATTTTGGCACGGCAAATTGAAAATGAATTGAATTGCGATTCGTTTTATTGTTGTCAGTCAAAACAGTTCATACACACTCGATAGCCCACAAGTGGCCGCTACGTGTTATTGTGCCTTAAGTCATATTCATACGACGGATAAAAATCCGGGATTTTTCTATTCCATCGTTCTAACCAATTACATCATGTAAATTATACAACACACGCTTTTTTCATACAAAAAAGTTGAAAAAAAAATCTGGGATAGAAAAATCCGAGATTTTTATCCGTCGTATGAATACGACTTCATACATAGACGCGTGGCATTGAAATTACGAATAGCGAGAGGCGAAGAACGAATTACGCATACTTTCACACAGCTGTCGGCTATGTGTTACGGATTCGTTCGTGCATGATTCGTTCTTCTTCTCTCGATATTCGTCACTCCAGAGGCGTGCGCCTGTTTATGAGGCACAATGCTCCATTCCACAATTGATCTCACAGAAATCATAACTTTCTTCTATTCTTTCCCCGTTTACCTATGATACTGATTTTAATTGCGGCTTAAACAAATTTTCGGTGAAATCACACTAACACAAACAAAAATGAAATAAAAAAGACGGGAAAGGTCGGAACCGAACTCTATAAGCAGTTTTGTTGCCTATGTAGTAGCCTACGGTTGTACGGTTTCTGGTGTGTGGTAGACGATTCTATTTCTTTATTTTGCATGCATTTTTTCAGTCTTCATTTTGTAGTATTTTAGTAGATTTTATTTCAGAATCATTTACCACATGCCACAAACAGGTCATGCCGGGTGTGATCTTATTACACAACCGGTTCTCGTAGGCTATCGGCTGAACATATGTAGTTTAGGTTGTAGTGCATGTTACAGAGTAGTAAAAATTTAGATCAGATGCATCTGTTTTTGGCAGAAATTCGATTAAGTAATTCAACAATTTTTTTGCATGTTTCTTGCTGTTTTGTCACTAACCGCATGCTTTTTTGATCCCTTAAACAATACAATAAAATATACATATTTTAGTTTGTTAGTTGAAAACAAAAATTAATGGTAGCTACCCTCTCGCTGATATTCCATCTTCATGCGATGGGAGGAGTGGTAAGATTTATTTTTTTAAAGAAATCATCATAAAGATTAAAAAAGTATCGATTTTATACAAGGAGATTGTTCAATGTTTTTGGTGATTTTTTCGATCACATCAATTTGTCAGTTTTTTCATTTTTTTTGTTATGAAAAAAGAGTCACTGGTAAAACTTCTCTTAGCAATGATAATAATATGATGTATTTATATTTGTTTCATTGTAATACGTTGATTCACTATCATTATGAACCGCAACGGACCGATATTAGGGTGTATTTGAGCCAAAAAATGAAATTTTGCAAAAAATTAAGGTGGCTTTTAAGTTATGGAGGTCAATATCTAAAATATACGAGTTTTCTGGGACAAACCGTTGATGTCATATTATAGGTGAGATTTGTGACTAATAATCCTGAAAATATGAACCAAAAGTCTTGGGCTCATTTTTTAGCAATTTGGCCGAATGTGGCCGGCCGATTTCGCATTTTTCAGTTTTTTGGCCAAAATGACCCTCTAACATAATTTTTTGAATTCTTTTTTTTGCTATTTGATAGCTGGCGTCAATACCTTTCGAACGATATGCATATGTCTAGGGTATGTCGAATAGATTCAGCACTGTGGACGTGGCAAAATGGCCAAAAATGGCCGTTCAGAGGCCGGCCGCGGCCAACATGGCGGCCAAATCAAAAAGTTGTAGAACAAAAGTTGTTTAGTTTTTTAAGTACTACAACTCCTGAAAATATGAGATCAAATAAAAGAGGTACGGACAAACAAACATATATACCAAAGCAAGATTATATGGTGACGTCATAGAAAAATTTAAAAATGTCATAACTTTGATCAAAATCATCCATTTTGGACGTTTGAGGTGTCGTTGAATTGGTATTGACGTCTACAATCCTAATTTGCTAGTAAGAAAATAATTGGGGCATTGTTTGGGGCAGTTATACCCGAAAAACTGATTTTTTGGGGCAATTTTCGGAAGGTCATATCTCCACTCAATGTTGGTAGAAATTCATGCTTTTATACATTATTTAGGTTTATTTTTCAAGACCTTTCCAATGGTATATAACATGATCCTGGCGGCCTCAAAGGGAAAAAGTTCGAAACTTGCTGTATAATATACTTCGTTCGACTTCCAGCACAGTAGGTGCTTTCGTCACTCGTTTGGACTGCCGTCCAAAGTGATACGTGTGAGCGCTTTGCTAAAATAGCAACGAATTCTTTAGTCGAAACGTACACAGCATATTTCTGGAGCAGCTCATAGTGCTTTAATCTTCTTTCTATTAAGACTGCAGTGCCGCCGTGTGCTTTTCCATCCGGATGTTTGGTGTCATAAACGGAATAGCCTGTAATATTAAAAAAATGTTGTTTTGTGAAGTGTGTTTCAGATATTAACATGATGTCTATATTTTGTTCGATAAGAAAGGTTTGTGCCTCAGCTTTATGTTGCGAGAGCCCGTTTGCATTCCAAATAGCTATTTTTAGAACTGTCATTTTTGATTTTTGACTATTTGCATAAGCGTATTCATATTTTGCATCATCATGCTCATTTGTCTTTCCATCATCATCATGACACTTTGGATGGTCTCGATTAATTTATTTACCATGGTATGAATGTTTAGGTCCTCCTCATTAGAATGAACTGTGAGTTTCGGTTTGTTACCTTTTAGGATATTTGCATAAGAAACACCTGGCTGTGCAAAACTGCTGGCAAATGTCTCCAAGTTATCATTTTGTGTGTTTGCACTCGTTGGTTTGCTGACTATTGTATTTTTTGGTAACATTGCCCTATGATTAAATTGCATATTGAGCATTCGTTGCTCAGCTCTCATTTTAGTGTTTATTTTTCGTTTTAAGTCCAGATACACTGCGCAACCCCTGTAGTTTGCAGTATGATTTTCACCGCAGTTATTACAACGTCTCACAGATGGGTCATTGCGAGACTTTTCACACTGTTTGGAGTCGTGGAGTTCACCACAAACAACACAAACTTCATTTAAGGCGCAGTGTGCTTTCGTGTGTCCGTATTCTTGGAACTTTATGCATTGAACTGGTCCAGACCTCTTCTTAGGTTCTTCAATTACGATTTTGCGATGTAACAAATATTTTAAGTTGTAAACCTTATGAATTCCTTTAGACTGAAATATTTTAAGTTGTAAATCGAAAAACCAAAAATAAAATCCCCAGTAGACAGCAATATACCAGCTGATGTTCGAGTGCCTGTAAAGGTCTCATCAACATCAGTTGGCTTATATGGTAACGTTTTTGTCATCTACGTAGGTGAGCTCCTCTGAGGTCCGAGTAAGACTGCAAACTGCGGCCAAGGGGGGCAAAAATTTTACTATGGCCTATTGGGTACCATCAGTGTTATCTGTTTCCAAGTTCACCATAGCAGCAAGGATCACATAGTATTTTAGGTTAAGACGACTGATGTAAGGTGGAGAACAAGAAAACAGGTTCATCAACATTTTTAATCCCTTCCCTTATTCCTATCCTTATTTTGACCCAAGTAGATGGAATTGATCCGTTGTTGTTTTCGTTTTATGTAAATTTCTGATTAGTCTTTTTTAATTTAGATTAATTCTGTTTAGGTTAGAAAGTTTTATTTTTAAACAATGATACATCCGACTCAATTAACTAGAGATGTTTTGATAGTAGAATGTGAATTAAGAGGAATTTACACGGAAGATTGTCAACAAGCAATAATTGCTCTTGAAGAAGCAAGCTCTTAAACGAGGGCGAGGAGACTTTCTTTGTGTCCCGCTATTTGCGCATAGCGATAGTGTGTTTTAAGAAGTTGGATGAGGTTCGAAGATTACTGAGAGCCTTGATATGGGGTTGTTCCTAGGAACGGCTAAATAGAAAAATGATTATTTTTCAATTAAAATTATTAAACAATTGCAAATTTATTATTTTGACTACTAATTTGAGATTTTACACATTATCACATTAATTTAAGTTAAAAGTATGCTGTAATTAATTCGTAAATGCAAAATCTGTTTTTAGATGTCGTTCGTAGGTATGTGTATGTGGCATCGCTTTTAGTCTAAGTTGTTGAATTCACTATTTGGCTCTCCTTTCACCCTGAAAAATATTCTTTCTAAGATGTGAGGAAATTAACCGTCTCGAAGAAAATTTTATTCATTCTTTAGAAGCACGTGACCATTCTCTAATTATTGAAAAATCCTAAAAACTGTGCGATATCAGCAGGACATCTCTGAGATTAGCACAAGAACATTTTAAAAAAATTGTGAAATACCATACAGTTGAATAAAAATCGAAGGATTCACATATCCCGAGAGTAGAATACTTCAAGCAAATTCACACGTCATTGACATTTATGGAATAGCAAACTTAATTTATAGGTTTTATCGTTTTGTTTCAAAAACCTTTCATTTCGATTGTTTGGAGTTTTATCGCTTGCTAGATGTATGCATTTTTGTTTTGCGTAACAATGGAACAAAACTGATAAGATGGATGTTCATGATATGGGCTCAGTGGCACTAGTCCGGCATTTTACCGGAATAGAAAATTGGTAAATATACTTTAATAGCATTTTCATTCGTGAACCTCTAATAACACTTTTATGATTATTCGTGCTGTAGATTGCTTTCGAAGAAACGACGAGGCAAAAATTTCTAGACAAGTACGAAGTTGTCACTTTTGTTATTATGGCAGTGATAGAAATAGGTGGATTTTTCCTCTACAAATTCCATACCAACCTTGTTCTGTTAATTAATATCTACTACGACTTCACACGGCTATATCTTTGACTCATAGACTCGATTGATATCTACTATGATTTTATGTGACTGTATTAAGCTTTAGCATTTTCAACCGTTTGACTATTTTTACTAATATTTTACTTTTACAATAATTGTTTTACTTATTAATAACAAGAGTGCTTGATTTTGCACTTTTTGATTAACCTTGCCAGTAAATTATTTGTTATTAAATTAATTTTTCGTGATATAAATATCTGCGCTTTAAATTTTTTTGGTTTCGGGATGGTACGAATACCTGTCGCGTATTTTGTTTACTGAAATTTGCTGTGTTGGATTTTTCTTTCAGTATAACTAAAAAAAATATAAAATGTCATGATAGTAAAAAATTATCGGGATGACATTCAAAATTATCGTATTGTAGTAAATTTTTCGGTATGACACTGAAAAATGTCGCAATATTCGTTTAGTTGTGTTGCCATCGCACTTCTTCGGGATATTTTTCAGGCACTTCACAAATGTTTATAGGTAAAGACGGAATTCCATTACTGCGGCTTTTTTTTGTGCAGAAAACCAGAAAGAGATAAAATCAAAAGTCCGACAAAGACAGACTATTTTGATTTTATAGCGAAATTTTAAGGGGAATATTTGACAACTACGAAATTATAACCAAAATTAGGTAGTTACAAAATGAAAATTATTGTAAATCAATTTTATTTATATCTCTAAAGTACTAAAACATCTAAATATTATTTGTAGGCATCATTTTATTACGTTTTTTTATTATTTCCTTTCAATAATTAAAAACTAAGAAAACGCCTTCCTATAAAAAAGGTTGCGGAATATTGGACCGCGTTTGTAACATAACCTAAGTAATATCTCATTATTAAAATCATGTAGTACAGAGTAAATAATAAAAATTAACCTTTAAAAAATTAACGTTAATAAAAATTAACCTTTAAACATAAATTGCATGAGCCAAGTGCTCACCATAAAAATTAAAATACTAAAAACTTGCTGAGAATAGGGGGTATTTTTCAGTTTGGTTGCCATAAAAAATACTTCGTTTTGTATTTTTTATTTGTATTTATGGCAACCAAATCGCTACAACAACAACAAAAATTAAGTATAAAATGTTTTTCTGTTGCGCCGCTCACACACAGGTATTTTTGATTGCATCTCTTTCTGGTTTTCTGCACAAAAAAAACCGCAGTAATGGAATCCCGCCTTTAAATAAGAAGGATTCCCTCTCTCTCTCTCTCTCTAGCATTTACATCCCATGAAGGGATTTTGCCGCCCGCACTATGGTCCTAAATCCGTCTCGGTCCATCGCTCTCGTCTTCCAATTTCGACATCCTAATGCGAGTAGGTCTTGTTCGACGTCATCACGCCAGCGCACTCGGGGTCTTCTTCTACGACGTACACCGGCTGGGTGTTGATGGAACACTTTGTAAATCATTCGTTGTTGTGGAGACCTTGCAACGTGGCCGAGCCATCTAACTCGATTAGATTTAATGAATCCGATAATATCGCTACCACCGAGAAGTTGCTTTATTTCGTGGTTCATGCGAATCCGATATTCATAAGAAGCATCCGCTATATAAAAATATTCACTGACCAAATGGCACAGGTACCGGGTTCGAATCCCGATAGGGGCAGGATGCAAAAGTGAATTTTCATCACAGATTACGATCTGCGATGAATTGTAACACATCTATGACCCCCTGTCGAAGTGCAAAACTCATGGGCCGACCCATCTTCCATGTCAGTGTAGGCTGGCATGGAGCTTGCAATGTGCAGATGGTCCTAAAATCGGTCCTATAGCCATACGGCCTCGGATTGGCTGACTGGCGTAAAAGTAAGGACGAAATAAGCAAACCGCGAAAGAGCAGGGAGAGTCTTGAACATGCCCCAGAACAGATTGCAGGGATAAAAACAAAAAAAAAAAAAAAAAATATTCAATATGCGAGAAAAAAATAAACATATATGGTAATGCCACAGAATAGATATTATACAGAAGTGTCATTGAATAGACCTAGAAAAAATTGCCTATCGACCATTTTCTTACCGTTTTTTACGATTCTGAACTATAATTATTTTAATATTTATAATAATATATTTAAATTTTAATAATTTATTTAATATTTAGTATTTATTAATATGTATATATGTATTTCAAATTTAAAACTCAAAAATAACGAAATTTTCCCGCTTTTGGGTACCCTGCAAACAATTTTTCCCACTTTTTCGCGAAGCAAAAAAATGAGTCGATATTTTTCCATAGACCTGTTCCACACACGGCTTCATAGGACCTGCTTCACCTTCTTTTCTTTCCGCTTTTACCGACAAAATCCGTTTTAACTGCGATATAAAAATTTTCAGTGAAGCCGAACTAACACAAACATAAATGAAATAAAAAATTTTAAACTAAATATTTATTTTTCGCATTATCAGCATATTTGCAAATATGCTGATAATGCGAAAAATAAATATTTAGTTTAAAACATAAAATCAGTGAAAAATTCTGACTACGAAAAGAAATAAAAAATATTTCAAGGCCATTTTTGGTATGTAGATTTTAGTTTAAATTTTATTTTCGAGAGAACAATAACAAAACAATACAAAAAAAATTGTGTTTCAATGTAAAATAAGGTAGTAAAGTGTAATAAAAAATGCCAATGCATTTTTCGAATGTGTTTTTTTAATTTTTTTTTTTTGTAGTGATAAAACAATAAAATAAATTTGGGGTGATCTCGGTTTCAAAGTTTTAATAAAAAATGTCGTTAATTTTTCGCATGTGTTTTTAATTTGCATTTATTTTCGAGTGTACGATTAGTTTGAGAGTTCACAAAGTTTTGTGTGACATGTATAAAATAAACGTTGAAACGAAATGAAAGAAGAAAAAATTCTTGTGTACATGTTTGGCTTATCTA
Source organism: Nephrotoma flavescens (assembly GCA_932526605.1). Lineage (NCBI taxonomy): Eukaryota > Metazoa > Arthropoda > Insecta > Diptera > Tipulidae > Nephrotoma > Nephrotoma flavescens. The sequence continues at coordinate 160,684,988 of OW052220.1, read as the reverse complement.
TATTATACAATAATTAAATAATGAATTATTTTTATTCGTAATTCTTTTCAACAAATTATATTGCACACGATGCGAACTATGGGAAGACATTTCAAACATGATTTTTTTTGACAATTTTTTCACACATGCATAAACATTATCTATTACGACTTAGTTTCAAGCCAGAAGCTAAAGCCGTGTGTGGAATGAGCCAAGCCACACACGGCTTCAGCTTCTGGCTTCAAACTAAGTCGCAATAGATTTTTTATTATTAATTTAAACCCTTATTTTATATTAAAACACCAAACTTTATTGTATTATTTTATTCTGTTCTCTCGAAAATAAAATTTAAACAACACTCTACATCTCAAAAATGACCTAAAAATTTTTTATTTTCATTTCGGCTTCAAGGACAAAAATTATATGTTGCAGCTGCGACATAAAATGTTTATCCGAAATGTAAAAATAGAAATGAAAATAAAAAAAATTAAGGCTATTTTTGAGATGTAGATGTTTGTTTAAATTTTATTTTCGAGAGAGCAGAATAAAACAATACAAAACAATTTGGTGTTTTAATATAAAATAAAGGCGGTGATACATGTACAGATTTTGCCTATAAGTCATAAAAAGTATGTGCGTTGATTGGTGAAAAGTCGGCCATATTGAATCGCCTTATAGACAAAAATATTAAATTGAACATTTCTCATTGTTGTATAACCCAAATTTGTTTGCCTTAAAGGCAAAATCTGTACATGTATCACCGCCTTAAAGGTTTAAATTAGCAATAAAAATCTTTTACGCCGTTGCAGCCAGAACCTGAAGCCGTGTGTGGCTTGGCCCAATGGGTCATACAATAATCGCGTTGACGTTTCTGTCTATTCTGGGATAATACACCCGTTCCACACTCTACTACTTACTTCAAAATAAGTTGTTATAGATTTTTTATTGCTACTTTAACACCTTATTTTATATTAAGAAACAATTTTTTTTTATGTTTTGTTCTACTCTCTCGAAAATAACAAAAATGTACATGGCGTTGAATTTTTTAAATTTCATTTTTGTTTATGTTACAGCTACCTCTCTCTCTCTGGCATTATATCTCATCAAGGGATTTGGCCGCCTCAAATGAGGTTTCATAATCATATTTTCATTTCGGATAATGAGTGATTAATTCATTGATCCTAAACCAGCCGTGAAATTTTTTCCTTGTCACCACCGGGAATCGAACCCGGGGCCTCCGGTCGCTGGAGCAAGCATGCTAACCACTTTACCACCGGGGCCAGCTTCCTCATCGGAAAAATTTTGGTTGAAAAATTCGTCGCAATAAAAACCGTTTTCATAGATAAACGCAGAAAGAGACGAAGATGAAGTAACTTCAAAGAAGTAGAGTGTTGGTACACAGAATGAAAATTAAAAATTGAAAAATATTTTAATAACATTAATATAACTATAAGTTTATCATAAAAACACGATTCATATCCCACTCCACCAAACATATAAAATGTATGAGTGACACCATAAAAATATTACCAAACTAAAATTTGCTGGGGAGTTTTTCATTTTGGTTGCCATAAAAATGTTTTGTTTGATATTTTTTATTTATATTTATAGCAACCAAACGGCAACAACAACATAAATTCAAATCACACATAGAGTGATTTGTTAATTTGCCTCTTTCTGTTTTTAACAGCCCAATAACACCTCTATCTATTAAACGTTTATTTTTTTGTTTACACCTACCTGTTTCTTGTAGTACATGATTGTTTCCAAACGCTTGTAGATCCAATAAATGGAGTTATTCATTATACAGTTTTTCTTTCTTTCATTTATTAATTAAAATTAATTTATAATAATATAATTTATAATTCTTTTAAAGGCTAATTTATATAAATCGCAGTAAAACTGCACAAACACAATTTTGAATAACTAACAACACATCCCCAATAGGCTTCCTTATGAGTTTTTACTTACAGAAAAGTATGAAAAAAAAATTTCTCAAGTTTTTTTTCATACTTTTCTGTAAGGGAAAAGTCATAAGGAATTCTATTGGGGATGCGTTGTAAATCTACCTATCTCTTCACTAATAAGAAAAACATTTAACGACAAATGCTTATATGCCATGGAAAAAACAAGAACTAAAATTTACATTAGAGCGACTGAGACAGAACATTTTTATTTTATAGTAGAGAAAATTGGAGAAATTTTGACTTCGACAAAATGTAACCTATACATTATTTAAAATATATGAAAAAATTTCATTTTGAATGTTTAACAAAGAATTTTGTCTTCCAAAAATTACTAAAAAATATAATATTACAACGCATCCCCAATAGAATTCCGTATTACTTTTTCCGTACAGTAAAGTATGAAAGAAAAACTTGAGATTTTTTTTTGCTTTCTCTAATTTTTTTTTCATACTTTTCTGTAAGGAAAAAGTCATAAGGAATTCTATTTGGGGATGCACGTTACTTTTGGGACGAACAGAATCATCAAAAAATGCTCTACCATAAAAATGTAAGGGGAAAATTTTAGCATCAACAAAATTTAACCTATAAATTATTTAAAAAAAATGAAAAATCTTTATTTTTAATTTTTGACAATGAATTGTATATCCTTAAAATTAGTAATAAATTAAATAATATTTTTAGGATTGGCAGAATCATGTTATTTCATTTGTATATTCAATTTTTGAAAATAAATAAGGAGTGCTCTGCTATAAAATATATAACGTTCAAAATAACACGTGCAATCGCGCTTTAAATTATTTTTAATAAAAAATGTTCTTCTCATACAACTATGCTACACGAGATTTTAGTTTCTCATATCAAACTAAGTCGTAATAGATTTTTATTGTTAATTTAAACCTTTATTTTATATTAAAACCAAAGGAACAACATAAGAAAGAGTATTTGTGTGGACGAAAAATAAAAAAAAAAAATTCTTTACATTTTTTCGTGAAATCTTTAAAATGCGATTAAATGAATAGGAATATTATATTGGTATGTGTGTCTCTTTTTAACAAAGAGTGTAAAATAAAAAATAAATAAAACACGCGTAACGTATAAAACAATAGATTTAAATGCGACACGAATAAATAAAAGATAAACTACTATGTTTATTCTTCTTTCGATGCAGTTCTTTTTCCATCACCTATTTTTATCCCCTCCAGTTTTGTGATATTTTTAAAATTAGGTTGGATACCGAAGAAAGACAAAATAAATTTATGGGAAATGACACAAAACTAATTTAAACAGTTGAACAAGTTTTGCGATAGTAAATATTCTATCAAAATTGTAAATGATTTTTAATTTCTGTTTTAACCCTCATGTGAGTGAAGCAAAATATCTTAATTTGAGTAATTGAATTATTGTTTCCACGTTCGTCCAAGTTGTAACATTTCTTATTTTTAAGTATGATCGTAACCTATACCAATTGAACTACAAGTTTTTATAAAGTCTTTATTGGAACTAAATCATAAAAAATAGACGTCTAAAAGTGCAAAAGGTACCCGGGTACCCACGTCACTCACATTAGGGTTAAAAAATTTCTACGAAAATCGTTTTGCAATCATTAAAATGAAACTCCAATACAAATCTCTAAATGTGCAATGCCAAATTTCGTTCTAAAATTTACCCAACCAATAGTTTTTCTTATTCAAGTTAGTTAGTTCATGCTGAAAATTATTTCCCGATCTTCAATAAGAATAAATAAACAAAAAAAATATATGAAATTTATACATTCAATGTCATTGAAGGACATTTATATTTTGCTAAAATAAAATGACGATGTCGAATTATTTTTGTTTTGCTTGATCCTTCGTAAAGCAATATTGTTCATTCGCTTAATGAGCCTCGCCACACTTTAATTCTTTCGTCGTGATTCAATGATTTCAAAAACTCAATCGCCGTCCACATTTGATTCCTTTGCGCGTTTCTTTTTTATGTATAGCCTAGTACTCACTTCGATTTCACGTAAAATTTCCATACGATTTTACCAAAGTGAAATTAGAAATGAAAAATTTCATTTCTGGACTGGGATTTTGCACAGAGCGAGTCGCCTTTTTTGAGCGACTTCTAGCTAAAAGCGATTATGCACTATGCGAGTAGACACTCGCTCTCGCTTTTATTTCCGGCCATGTATATTGCATGGTGAGAAGAAAGGCGACAAGATTTTTGGGTTACATTTTCATAATAAACGTCAAGAATTATAAACTTTGTTTGAATTGGATATCGGTAAGATAATACATACTACCAATATATATTTTTATTTATTTTTTATTTTGTCATTTTTCTATTTTCCAGCATTTACATACATATCTTCTTTAGACACATTCACATATCTTCTTGTCGGTATTGCGGTATGATACGTACGGGTTGGAAAATATCCCTCGATACTATTAACTAAATTAGTTAATAAACCTTTTGGAAATCGATATAGTTCCTGGAATCTTTAGATTAAATATTACGTTAATTAAATATATAAATAAAATTTATAAAATTAATTATTAGCTTTACCTTGTATCATCGATGTCAAAAGGATTTAAATCATTCTTAAAACGAGACCGGATAATTCTCTAATTTATCAAAAACTTATCAGAAACTTTTTTTCTTTATCATAAACAATAGCAATGGATAAATTGTCCATTGTTCACTCGTATACATTATTTTACTTTATTAAAACATCAATAAAATTTTAAAAAAAATTCAACACAGCACCAAACCACAAAACGACACAAATAATTTTAAACACAAAATGACATTTTGACAGCTAAATCCATAGTTGCTCAATTTTCTCGCCTTTTACTTTTGTCGATTTGTGCATAATCGCTAGAAAACTGTCGGACAAAACTAAAAGGCGAGAAATCAAACGTAAACTCGCTTCTCGCCTTTTGTGCAAAATCCCACTCCTGTTTTCGTTTTGTAGTACTCAGTTCTCCAACGAAAAAACCAAGTGTGTTCAATACATCAAAGATGGCGCGCATAAACTCTCCAAATTATTTTCATGTGAAAATAATGTCTCGGCACATTATTTTCACGCAAAATTTTGACATTTGTTTGTTTTTGGCAAAAAACAAATTTTTTAATACTACAAATTCATAAATTTTAATTAAAGTCAATTTAATTTAAAATGTTTACGTAAAATAAAGAAATTAATTTATGCATGTCTACAAATTTATACGTTAAAATTAAAAATTCTCCAAATAAAATTTCATTTCTATTTCACGCGAAAATAAATAGATTTTTGGAGACCGCGTTAAAATTTCATTTCATTTTGAACTGAGTACTAAGCTTATGTGCGTAAAATTATGTTTTTTGATTTATTCGTATTGTAAAAAATGTTTATTATTTGCTGCGAAAACTGCTTCCTTGGTTAAAAAAATATATTTTTTGCACTCGAAGCAAAAATTAAATTAAAATTAACCCAAAAACGACATATTTGTGTCCTTGAAATATTTATTTTTGTTGTTGTGCAAGAATCAGTTGAATCAAAAACAATTTTTGCTGAAAAGAGAATCAAGAATTTCCCCCGCCAAAAAATTAGTTTGTAGGTGAAGGGGAAGGGAACGAGGAAAGAATCACGACCGAAGAATCAAAGTGTGGAGCCACGGAATGTTGTGTTGGTTAGTGCATTCCAACATTTGCGTGTTTTTTTTATTTTGTTTCATTAAAATAATATAAGTATGCAATTGGAAAGCACTAATTGTCTTTTATTGTTTGTTGTATGGATTCGGAACCAACGAGAATGCATTCTACAAGCCATATTATTGGAATACATACACAATTTTCGGTCGACTGTATCATGGTATTGTCTATAAATAAAGCTGAAAACATTTCGTAAAGAAAAACGAAACAATGTGTAAACAAAAAATAAAATAAAAATTGTAGAAGCTTTACAGTTACAAGTCCGTAATTATTATCCTTCTACAGTATACTATCGTTTCTTCGTTTATTAGAAATTTGGAACTAAAATTGTTACTTAAAAGGAAAATAGTCATTCATGATTTTATTTCATCCGTCATTCATGACCACATCTATTTCAAGATTGCTGTGAAAATGGAGCATTATGGGATTATTTCTTCATTTTAAAAAATTATAGCACCAAACAGAAATTTGATAACCTTTCTCCTTCGGTCCAATATCCACACTAAACAAATAACAAAATAAAAAATCAAATTTTAAATTATAATGAAATCTATAATATAATGAAATATGGCTCCACCCAATGCCTCCTAAACTACAGGCCGCTTACACCAAATGATGACGACACGCTATATCGACGTTTTTGTTGCTTTCTCTAGTTGTTTTGTTAGTGTAAATATCTTAACATAATTATTGCGAATTGACGTTATCTCGGTTTAAAAATAAATTGACGTTATGTGCGAAAAATGAGAGTAGTAAGAGGCCTGTAGTTTAGGAGGCATTGCTCCACTTCTTCCAATTCTATTTTACATTTTTCTTCTATTTGTTATTGTTTTTACTTGTATTTAATGTGTGCGTGTATCATGTTTTCGTATATATATTACGATTTTTTTTTATTTAAACTAATATAAATGAATAGATGACTGAAATATTTGATAGGATCGGTTTATACTCGAGTACAGTTCGGCTTGTAGAATATTTTTTCGTTGGTTCCGCTCAGTGTTAAAACATCAAATTTTTAAGCATTTTTGTTAAAAAAAATGCTATATGGTTTCGGTTTGCCGTCCGTCCGTCTGTCCGTCTGTGTGCACGATGACTTGAGAACGGATGGAGATATCAACTTAATTTCTTCACTAAAAGTTTAAGCAATTCATGGGAATGATCCCTATTGTTTTGGACATTTCTGAGTTTAGGGTGTTCGGAGATATGGGGGGTTTTGTTAACCCCCCTCCTTTAAAATTGATATAATTTTTTTTTATTTTCTATTCTATTTTGGTTCATAGAGCATGTGAATGTGGAATAAAAATATATCTCGCCTGGATGTGGGTTTGTGTGAGTGGTGTGGTTATGGGGGTGGTAGGAGTGGTGATATTGGAGGTAGAGGGGTGGGATGAGGCGTTTTGGGTTTGGTGTGGATATTTGGGATTTGGTGGATGCGGGTTTGTGTGGGTGGTTTGTGTGTGTGTGGAAGTGGGTATGGAGGTGTTAAAGATAATATGTGATAATATGGGTGGTGCGGTATAGGGTGGTGCGGGTGAGATAGGTCTTGGGGGTTTTTGATGGTGGGTGAGGGTGGTCATAATGTTTAGGTGTGGTGGTTTGTGATTTTTTCTGTGGAAAAACTATTTTCTTTTATTTTATAGGCAACAAAAATGCTTATAGGGTTCGGCTCCGAACCTTTCCCGTCTTTTTTTGTATTGTTTTATTCACCTGCGACATAAAATTTTTGTCCTTGAGTCCAAAATGAAAAAATAGAAATGAAAATAAAAAAATTTAAGGCTATTTTTGAGATGTAGCTTTATGTTTAAATTTTATTTTCGAGAGAACAGAATAAAACAATACAAAAAAATTTGGTGTTTTAATATAAAATAAAGGTTTAAATTAACAATAAAAATCTATTACGACTTAGTTTGATACCAGAAACAAAAATTTCGTGTAGCATGGTTCATACACAAGAAATTAACAAATTTCTTTATCTAAAATAATTGTTTTGACTTGACTCAATTTGTACACGTACATACGAAACGATAATATATGTGGTGCAATGTTAAGCCTTTATTCCACAATGAAACATATTTTTTCAGTAAAAAAATAGCGAGATAAAAATATAATTTCGCCACGTACCTAAACGAAACAAAAAAAAATTTCAGTAAAATTTACTGGGGAAAATGTTGCCATAAAAAGTATGAAACTCAAAACTTTTTATGGCAACATTTGTTGTTTTTCTCACTCTAACGTAATTTTAATATGTATACTCTCTTCTTTTCGGTTTCTCAGTATTTTTTACTGAAAAAATATCTTTCATTGTGGAATGAAATATCTTTATCTACATAAAAATATTTTTGAAATAAATTTAAAAAGGAGTGGGGATGGTGTTTTTGTTTTGGTTGCCATAAAAAATACTAAACTTGATATTTTTTTGAAAAATTATGGCAACACAACAACAATTTGTTCAACAAAATATAATCGGATACACCATTCTCCCAAATAGTCGATCTATATTTTTGTCTCGTTTTAGTTTTACTGAGATAATATTTTTTTCCCATGGAATAGAAGCAAAACAAATAAGAAAACTAATTAACTTGGAGAAACTAACGTAATAAACAAAAATAGTAATTAAATTAATTGCGAAGAAAACATAGAAATATTTGTTTAATTAAATTCTTATCACATATTCCGGTAATACTTTGGTTGTATTTTTATTTTAAATTTAATTTCAACTTGGTTTTTGACAATGCATTATTTTTGTGGTTGCTTTAATCAAAATAATATATTATACAGTGTAATTAATTAATATAAGGCACAACTAATTAAAATTAAAAAAAAAATTATTTGATTGTATTATAAATATTATCAACATTATGACCGTGATGAGTTGCTGAAATTGATATTCGAATGCTATCACCACTACCAATAGCACTGCTGTTTGTGTCATGATTCGCAATTGTCTCATTTGAATAGGTTGATGGCATTGCCACATCGTTACATATTTCAGCGTAAATATTTTCAATTTGAATTTCCTCGAAGGGATAATTTAATAAATGGGATGAGTTTTCAATCTGAGTATTTTCAGCGATACAATTTTTATTTGTTTTATCTGTGAGAAGTGAATCACGAACGTTACTATATGGTAGGTCATCTTCAACGGTTAAAATTTGTGGGGTTGCATTTATAGTTGACAAAGGAATAGGATGTGGTATATTGGATGGGGGTGGCAATTGAATTGTCACGGATTTAGATTTATTCAATTTCTTTTTCGACATTTGATTAATAGACATTTTTTGAGGTATCGCAAAGTGCAGTAACTGATGCAAATTCGATGATGATTTGCTGTGATTTTTTGTCTTCACATGAAATTCATTAAATAGCTTTTGGCTAATAAACGATTGTTGACAGTTTGACATCGATAAAGAATCCCTTTCACTATCATCGAAAGTGTTACTAATGGAAATAGATCGTTCGAGTTTTACCAAATCGGGGGCTTTTGAAAGCGATTTTGTTTGAGCATCATTTAAATTGTTAGTTGTTAAATTACGATCGACCACGTCCTGTAGCGACATGCTTTTCTTCGTTAAATTTGTTTGATTAGAAACTAATGACGAATTAACACCTGTTTCACTGCTTGGCCTGCTAGTTTCATCTTTTAAATTCTCATGATTAATCGAATCGAATTCAATGTTGCCACCAAATCGCTCTTGAATTAAACGTGACATATCTTGATATCGATCCATACTTCGCCTTTTCTGTTCCAAATCCATAAAATCATCGAGACTAGTAAATGAACTGGCTGCAATCCTCGTTGAACTCGTCGTACTATTCTTATAATTGAAATTTTTAAACCACTTCTTTTTGTGTGTATTCGACTGAAACACTTTCATTTTATCGGATTTAGTTGCTTGATTCTCTTGATTATCTCGATGAGTGGTCGCTGATGTTTGAATTTCTATCTCTTCTTCTTTTCGCAACTGTTTCTGTTGCTGATGAATCTCCAAATTATCCAAATCATTTTTAGTTAAGAAAATAATAGAATCTTCCTTCACGTGTCCAATTTTATCGCGGCTTAAAAATTTTGTGAAATTAAGTGGCCGCAAAATTTTTAACCCATTTTCATGGGTGTCACTGTGTTGTACACCATTATACTCAATTTCAATCAAACGCTGGAAATGGTCATAATTGCACTGGCAAAATTTTAATATATTCTGTACATTTTGATTGGCAAACATGCGTTGTTCATTTTCAAATCCTAAAAAGCACTTTGTTACGATCATATCCGGTTGGATTTGAACTTTGCGAAGGTAAAGTGTTGATCGGCTGTCAGTTTCCTCAATTGGACATACGATCAATGAGTTTTCAGTTGAAACACGGTAAATTGTCAAATTTTCTGTAAAAAAAATAATATTGTAAGTATTTATTTCCAATATTAAAGATAAATAAAACAAAAGTCCAAAATTCCCAAAATTAATCAAAACAAAAGCTGCGGTTCTTGCGCAAATCCCACTTAGCTTTAATATTAGAGGCCAATTTTGGTTTCAGCAATATTTGTTTATGATTTTCCAGTAAAGAAAATAATTGTTCATCATAGTATTTATCAGTAGTAATTAAAGTAGAGTTGACTTTAAATAAAACTAGAACTAGTTATATAGACGAAAACGAAGCGAACCGAAACGAAACGAACGAATCGAATACATGAAAATATACTAAAATAGTTAGAAACGGAATAGAAGAAACGGAACGAAAACGGACGGAGAAATTGATTCAATTCAATTTGCTTTCGTTTCGTCTTTGCGGTTATACACTATCGGTTATGATTTTTTTGTTATCCTTACAAGCACATGTCAAATTGTCAAAGTATTTTATATTTTAATTGGATTCAAATGAAGAGTATCATTCGCATCGCGTTCGTTGAAATGGTAACATTTAAACACAGTGTTGTGAATTTTATGGTGATTTTCTCAAGTGGAAAATATTAATAATAAGTGTAAAAGTGAACAAAAACAAAAAAAAACAACATACATAAAAACAAAAAATAAAATTATAAACCTGAAAAGACATTAAAAAATCTAAAAATTAGTGAGACTAAAAATACCCAAAATGGCGTGGCATCAAGCCGCGTACATGGGGCCAAAAATCTAACAATTGGAAAGGAGTCTAAAGGATATGATGATAAAGAACCCAATCATAAAAGAAAATTAGAAAATCAAAATTGTGAAAGTGAAAGTGACGAAAATAAATATAATAAAAAGCAAATCATGGATAAAATACCAGACACAACAACAAATATGGAGGACGGAAAAGAAATGAACATAGATCCACAAACAAATAACCAAAAAAAAATTCCTATTAATAAATACATCAACACAGATAAAGGGCCATATTACGTAATGATCGAATCAAAGACACCCAAAATAATGATGTCAATAATTCTATCAAAAATGTTCAAAGAATTTAATATAAAAACTAAAAATATAATAGAAATCGGTAAAAAAATGGCGAGAGTCGAGTTTGAGTCATGGGATAAAGCAAACAAATGTATACGAACGGACGACCCTACAAACAAAATTCTAGCAGGCAAAGACTATAGATGCTACATACCCAAAGCGTACACACATGTTGAGGGGGTAGTTAAAGGATTAATAGGCGAATTCGAACTAAAGGAAATCCAAGAAAATATGAAGTGTGAAAATACCATAATCAACATTGAAATAACAAAATCATGGAATAGAGAAACCAAAACATTAAAAGACACCAATATTCTAAAAATCGAGATAAGAGCTAGTGAATTGCCAAAATTTGTCCAATTAAAAAAAACATAAAAACAGACATCTACATACCGAAATTAAAATTTTGCTCAATATGTCTCAACTACGGACACATCAGAAAATACTGTCACTCAAAAATTACGAGATGTACTAAATGTGCCAAACCAAAAACAATGGACCAAACACATACATGTCAGGAAAAACCCGAATGCAAATTCTGCGAAGGATCAGAACACTACACAAACTCCAGGTCATGTCCCGAAAAAAAAAACAAATCAAAATCAAAATACACATGATCAAAAACAAATCAACATATAAAGAAACCATAGATACACTGTTCCCAAGACAAAATAAATACTTCGAAGAACCTGGAAAACAACAATTCCCAACATTCAACAATAACCCAGTAGACAATACGCCAAATGCATGGATAAACAGAGCAAACATACAGGAACAAATCATAAAAGAACAGAGGGAAGAAATCGACAGTTTGGAAACAAATTCATCAGTATAAGCAATAAAGCATGCTCATCATCCGAATCCGACCTACTTGCAATTGATATTAAAAACATAGTACAAAATCTAAAATCAAAATATAATCAAAATAAAATCAAAAAGCAAAAATAGAGAATCTCAACACGAATCTTAGATACATTGAAGCACTACAAATCCAAATAAATTACCTAAATGAAAAATTAACAATCATAGTATTTTACAACCCATCAAGCGAAAATACATTAGAAAAAACAGAGGAATTTCGGAAGATAATCGAAACAGCAGAAAAAAACCACACAACAATAATAGCAGGTGATATAAATGCACGCAGCTCTCTATGGGAGGAAAATTGTAAAGAAAACAGATTGGGGAAACATATTGCAGAATTAATCACCAACAATAGTATACAAATATTAAACAATAAAAAATCAACAAGATTAAATTTAAGAAACCACACAACATCAGCTATAGATATCACACTGAGCACATATGATATAGCACACAGAATATCATGGGATGTCCTTGACGATAATATCGGATCAGACCATTTACCAATACTAATAAAAATAAATACTAATAAATACACCAGCAAAGAAATCACAATGTGGAAAAAAGTAAACCAGGAACTATCAAATATAACCAGCACAGAAAACAACACAGATAACATAGAATCCAGAATAGAGAAAATAATAACAAACAACACCAAAAGAATAATTATTAATAATAAAAATATACCAAAACCATGGTGGAACGATAAACTGCAGCGAATGTGGAACATAAAAAAAATAGACAGAAATGCTACAATAGACACAAAAATCTATATACAGCTCAAGAATTAATGAGATCTATAGCCATATTAAAAAGAGAAATTAAAAAAGCCAAACGCTACAGCTGGGAACTATTCGTGAGTGAAATAAAACCATCGCTTAACACCAAAATACTCTGGAACAAAATAAACAAACTAAAAAATAAAAAAGGAAAAGGTTTCAATATACTAGAAGACTATGAAATGATGAAAAAATTCATGAACGAAAACTTTCCAGAATCAACAGAAGACACAGCTACACCATTAGAAAAATTGACTATTCAAGAAAACAAATTTAACAATAAAATAATAACAGACATAATAAATAACAAACAAAATAGTGCACTGGGAGAAAACAAAATATCTTATAAAACACCAAAAGAAATAATCAAAATTAATCCAAACATAATAAATCTAATAGTACAACATCTCAATAATATCTACAAAAATCAACAATACCAAGAAAAATGGAAAACGATCAAAATAATTACAATCATAAAACCAAATAAAGATGAAACTCTAACTGAGAGCTATAGACCGATATGCCTCTTAAACATATTTGCTAAAATATTTAATAAAATCATACTAGAGGAACTATACGAGCATCTGGAATCCAAAAATATACTGTCAAATAATACGTACGGTTTCAGGAAAGGTACAAATATTATGGACTACTTCATCAACCTAATTCAATGAAATAAAAAAAGGGAAAAATACATGGAAATCACAAATACTAATAACAACCAACATCTCTAAAGCGTTTGACAACGTTAATAAAAACAAGCTAATACAAAAATTAATAAATATGGACACACCTAATCACATAACAAATTGGATCAATTCCTTACAAACAGGATTATCATTTACAATAATGGAACGTCAACAGTGAAACACACAACAAACAAAGGAATACCACAAGGCAGCTGTCTAAGTTCATGCCTTTTCAATATATATACGCAAGAAATACACAACATACAAGAAGAAAATACGACTATATATCAGTTTGCGGACGACATTGCAATATTGGTCAAAGGATTCAACGAAGAAGAAACACAAACAAAAGCGGACATAATATTAAATAAACTAAAAGAAACACTATCACAACATGATCTGAAAATAAATCTCAGAAAATGTTCTTATATGAGATTATTTAAAAACAAACCCTCAGACTTTGAAATTAAAATAGATAACGTTACACTAAAAGAAGAAAGATTAATAAAAATCTTAGGAGTTACCTTCAACACCAAATTGTCACTTCTAGCACACTATAAGACATTAGAAAAGGAAATTATGGGAGCCTCAAACCTACTAAAGATGATTACTTACAAAAACAGAGGAGCACATCCATACACAACTCTAAATATACACAAAGCCATAATACAATCAAGAACCAAATATACGGACATCATCACACCAACAAACATTAAACACTCAATAAAAATCAAACAAATAATTATAAATATAAGGATATGCACTGGAATGCTGAAAACAACACCGATACCAACATTATTAGCAGAATCAGCCACACTGCCTGCAGACCTAGACAATAAACTAACCACTCTAAAATTCATAGCGAACCATATCAACAAAAATAGTGATATTGGGAAAAGAATAAAAAACAATGAAATATTGGGAAAATATCACGAACTGTATAACGAATACACATTTCTAACAAACATAGCACAATCAATCAATAAAACAATCAACCCCACTACAAATCTTAAAATATACGATAATAATAACAACCAGAAAAAAAACGCAACAAACCAAATAGAAATCATGAAAAACTACATAGAATTCCTAAACGAACATAAGGACTATTTCGAAATATACACGGATGGATCGCTTAACAACAATCAAGGAGGTATCGGTATATACTTCAAAAACACGGATACAGAGTTCAAAATAAAACTTAAAAATAAAGCAACCATCAAACCCATTGAAATCATAGCCATCAAAGTGGCCCTGGATAAGGTAATCAATATGGGACAATCAAAAATAATAATCTTCACAGACACAATGAGCTCATGTATATCCATTAACAACAGGAATAAAAAATTTAAACACTACGAAAAAGAAATAATAGATACAATTATCAAAAACAACATAGTAGTAATAATTAAATGGATTCCGGGTCACGCGGGTATACTAGGAAACGAAAAAGCAGACAATCTTGCCAAAAGAGCTATAGCAGAAAATGAAATAACAATAGACAACCCAATTCCAATTGAAGTCATTCACTACATCATAGAGGATACAATAAGACAGGAATGGTTAGAAAAATACAATATATGGACCACAACAGTGGGAAAATACAATAAACAGATAAACAACATACCAAGTAAAAAACCATGGTTCCACAATTCACAGTTAACACCATATAACATCAGACAAATAAACAGACTCAGATCCGGTCATGGAAAAAGCAAAAAATTCAAACACAACATGAGGATAGAAGAAAACAACATCTGCGATATATGCAGGGTAACAGAAGACAATGAACATATAATAGAAAAGTACAAGAAATACGACCATATACGCCAAAAATATAGAATTATCAAAAACATGAAACTAACTGACATTCTAAAATCGGGCAATTCCAAAAACTCCAAAGTAATCTGTGACTTCTTAAAAGAAATTGATTATAACCTTTAAAATAAACAATAACATAAATATAAGTTAAGACAATTACCAACACCTAATCATAAATAATACATAAATATAATAATCTGTAATACAAATAGGTCGTATGAGTTAAGAAATTCAGACCTCAGCAAAAGAAATACAAAAAAAAAAAAAAAAAAAAATGAAGAGTATTTAGTTTACCAAACATAAAATGGATTTTCCGAGTTAGTTTTCATACACACGAGAAGTAAACTTCAAATAATATTAAATTAGAAACAAATATGAAAATGTCAAACCCGTTTTCACTAATTCGTCTATATAACAAACCATGCCTCCTTCGTCTTTCCGTTTCATTTCGTTTCAGTCCGTTTCGTTTTCGTCTATATAACTAGCCCATAAATAAAAATAAGATTTTCATAAAACCGATTCATATTACAATTACTACTGACATAAAAGCCAACTATGATGAACAATTATTTTCCGTTACTGGAAATTTATAAACAAATATTGCTGAAACCAAAATTGGCCTCTAATATTAATAGGGCACGATTACGACACAATCATGTGCAATCGTGTGATTGTGCATGCTGATTGACAGTGTATGGTATTGATTGAGTGATTGTGCATGCTGATTGTGTGATTGTGTGATTTTCGTGCATGCAAAACTGCGTCGTGTATGCGTAATTTGCTCAGTCTAATGTTTTAACTCGTGTGTTATAGTAAAGTAAATATGGCAAAGTTAATAAATAATAAAGAATTTAAGATCCTCAAACGTTTCTCCAGTAGCTAGAATTTCGAATGTCTATATCCACGATGTTTTTTATACCTTTGTTTCATCCAAAGTTATCTTTTTTCCGTATTGCTAGTCCAATTAAAATCGCAACGCAAGCCGCTTCATACATATTTTAAAAATGATGTATGTGCAAAATGCATGTATGGTGAGTGGAAAAATCATTATTGTGCAATCAACGATTGTGCATGCATGATTGTGTCGTGTATGGGCCCTATAAAGCTAAGCAGGATTTGCGAAAGCAACACAGCTAAAAAAAATCACCGCGCCGCTCTTGGCGTGAACGGATATGCATTTCTAGCAGAATCTGTGGTTCCACACGAAACTTCATTTTGAAACCGGCTTCTAGCTTCAAAATAAGTCGTCATCGATAAAATAATGTCTATCGTACGTTCACACGGCCCTTCAAAGTAGCAGCTTCATCTTCGTCTTTTTCCTCGTTTACCTATAAAACTGGTTTTAATTCCGCCATTCCACCTTGGTTCTTTCATCGTGATTCTTTTTTCGCGAAGGGGAAGGCTTCACCAACAAACTAACAACAGTTTGTTGGTGAAGGGAAAGGAAACGAAGAAAGAATCACGATAATAGAATCAAAGTGTGGAATGGCGGAACGGTACTGGACATTTTTTATTACTACTTTAAAACCTTTATTTTATATTCCGGCATTCCTCACTTTGATTCTTTCGTCGTGATTCTTCCCTCCGTTCCTTCCCCTTCACCGACAATCTGTTGTTAGGTGAAGTGGAAGGACCGGGGAAAGAACCCGACCAAAGAATCGAAGTGTGGCACGGGGGATTTAGACACAATTTTTTTTTATATAATTTTATTACTGTTACGTCGAAAATCAAATTTAGCCTAAAATCTATATGCCAAAAACAGCCTCGATTTTATTTTATTTCATTTTTGTTTGTGTTAGGCTGGATTTATACTTCTTGTTTGAATGAATGAACGATGATTTCATGCTTTAATTGTTTCTAATAGAATGATACGGAGGCTGTTTGAAGATTGAAGGATGATTCCATAAAAGTTGATAAACGACCTAAACATTATAAAAACGTTAATTAATCCATAAAGGATAATATTACGGTTCAAATAATCAATTTTGGTTGAAAAATGAGTCGCAATAAAAACCGGTTTTATAGCTAAAGGGAGAAAGAAGCGACGATGAAGCCACTTCGAGGAAGCTGAATACATACCTGCGGATATAAAAAGCATCACACTCGCTTCCGAACTGAAAAACAAACAAATTTCGTAAAATGTTTTATGTCTACTAGTTCCACTACCGAGTTGAAATATTTTTAACTTTGTTGTTTTAATACATTCTGTGCGATACCATGGTATTTGTGTCGCACACACTCCCGCAGGTATGTATATATTCAGCTTGAAGCCCCGTGTGGACGCATATAACTAATCATTGGGAATTTAACGCGTCGCGCTTGGTGCGTCTAGTCCTTAAATAGGTTATTTAAAACAATACCAACACAACGAGTTTTGTATTTCTGGATATGTACCATTTCAGTTAATGATATTTTGTACTAATTGTTTCTATTATTTAAAAAAAAATTAATAAAAAACGGCTACATTAGAGATTGCAATTCTGGGGTGACATGTTCTACCATCACATTTTCGATACTTTATCGTAGATTATGTCTCGCTTCTTTAGAATAAAATGTGACACTATTTCACATTTTATATCATTTACCAGGTTGCTAGATCGAAAAATTGTGATATTCTACTCCATTTCTATCAAGAAATAATTTGTTTTCGATACTTGAACGAAATTAGAGAAAGACAATTTGTTCGCATTTGTACTAGTAGGTTGTGATAGCAATAGAAAAGAAATAATTCATATATGAAACAGTTGTCCATTTTAGTTTAGAAAAATGAGAAATAAACTTCGATAAAGTATCGAAAATGTGATGGTAGAACATGTCACCCCTGGACTGCTTTATGAATCCCGGGACTACGGGATTCATAAATTTCAAATTCCGAGAATTGAAATATGTACCAAAGGCCAATATGTACCAACGCACCATTAATTAATGCCCCTATTATGGTTCTCGCCTCACCATCACTTCACCTCTCTTTCACCGTGACAGTATGATTCGTGTGAGTAGTATTTTGGTATTATGGTTCTCACCTTTATTTTGGCGAATGAGAGTATGCGATGATTCGCGTTGTTTTTAAATTTTTTACTTTTTTGTGGCTGGCTACAGTGTTTTTGTTTGCAGTTTTGACATATTATGTGTTTGTTTATGTATTTTAGTTAGTTAAAATAATTAAAATATTCTAAAACTAATAATTAAAAATATTAATACGATCAACGATTATTAAGAATGAACAGTAGTATCGATTCATTTTTTCGTGATAAAATTGCCTGAATTTATAATACAATATTTTGAAATAAAATAATAATAATTATTATAAAATACACAAACAAATCATTTTTACTATAAAAATAATTTAAAAATAAAACCTACATTATCACTGCTAGCCATTTTTATTTCTACTATTGAATTAAAAAAAATCACACTACATCACCTAAAAATTTTAGGTGATCATTTTTGACACACTTCGTTTTCACGGCGAGAATCATAATACGAAAATGTGAACGCGGCGACTAGACGTCGCCAGGTGATGCAAATGTGATAACCATAATAGGGGCATAAGAAAGAAGCAAAATACAAGGGGTTTCTTAATATGTACAATATGTATTACATTATTGTTACGGTTTCGCCTATCCGCCGTTCCACACTTTGATTTTTTCGTTGTGATTCTTTCCTCGTTTCCTTCCCCTTCACCAACAAATTGTTGTGGGTGAAGGGGAAGGAAACGAGGAACCCACAAACTGTTGTTAGTTTGTTGGTGAAGGGGGAAAGAAGTATGTGGAAAGAATTAAAGTGTGCAAAGGCGGATTGAGTGTAATCCAGCGTTGATTCATCGCTTGCCAAGTATAACTAGACGGAAAAAATATTTACTAGATTTTTTCCGAAAATATGACGTATTAGTCGGAAAAGGTTGAACATTTTGGATTTATAGTGGTATTCGTGTGTTGGTGAGAATAAAATAATGTATAGAAAAATATAGTTTTTCGGAAACTTTTCCTGACAAAAGTCGTTGATGTTTTTATCAAAATGTCAGGAAAATGCAGAAACTTTCGGAAATAAAAGTACTTGGGTTGGGATGGTTGATACAGCGTAAATATTTTTACGATTTTGCCTTGTCACTCAAGGTTCGAATCACTGGATTGTGAATAAATACAACTGCTTCAAATTTGAACTCACACAATTTATTTACACAACACAATTTATTATACAACACAAAATTCACAATTAATTATTATAATTATAACACACTTTTTAATTATCACTTTAATAATCGCTTTAATAATCACTTTAATAATCTTTCTATTTAACCTTCACTGTATCACGTTTAAAATAAGACTCAGCATTCCACGTCAACGCGCGCCTTTATATACCAAAATATTTGTTTCCAGAATAATCCTAAATGCGCATCGAGCAAATATGTTAGTATAGAAATGACGCCTAAATGTTGAGTATAAATCATAAATGCAATTGAACAATTAATGAAATTAAGTTATTCTATTCTAATCCAGGTGTCACCGTAACACTACCCCCCACCTAAGCCTGTTCGTCCCGAACAGGATCCAGATCACCTCCTCTGTAGAGCGCCAAACGTTCTAAATGCACCACCTTTGGTTTACCTTTCCGTCCTTTCTGTATGCGATAAACCACGTCGTTCAACTTTTTAATGACAGTGTAAGGTCCTTCCCATGTGGGTTGCAACTTCGGTGATAATCCTTTCTGCCGTTGCGGGTTGTGAAGCCATACCAATTGCCCTTCCTCGAAGCCTTGATTATTTGCTCGTATGTCATATCGAGCTTTCATTCGATCACTTGATATTCGAATTTTCTCCCGTACAAATTGATGTATTTCATTAAGTTCCTCTTTCATCCGGTCGACGTAATCCTGTCCGCATAGAGCTGCTGATGGAACAGCCCCAAACTTTAAATCTCCTGGTAATCGCAGATTGTTCCCAAATATGGTTTTAGCTGGTGTCACTCCTGTTGTGTCATGTACCGCTGATCGGTAGGCCATCAGAAACATCGGTATATGTCGATCCCAGTTGCGTTGGTTCCTTTCAACAACCTTTGCTAGATATTCCTCCAATGTGCCATTGAATCTTTCCACCATACCGTCCGACTGTGGATGTAAAGGCGTCGTTCTTGTTTTATTGATTCCAAGCATCTGACATATCTCCTGAAATACCACCGATTCGAAATTCCTTCCTTGATCCGTGTGAATTTCCATCGGTACACCAAATCTGCTAATCCAGTTGTTGACCACGGCATCAGCTATTGTTGTTGTCTCCTGATTGGGTATCGGGTACACTTCCGGCCATTTGCTGAAATAATCCATTATTACTAGCACATATTTATTTCCGCTCTCGGTAGTCGGAAATGGCCCCGCCACATCCATTGCAATTCTCTCAAATGGTGCCCCGACATTATATTGTTTCATGGTTCCACGGCTTTTTCGTGCTGGTCCCTTTACTGCCGCACATTGGTCACATCTTCGACACCACTCTACTACTGACTGTCTACTTCCGGACCAGTAGAAACGCTGGCGAATTTTGGCTAATGTTTTATTAATCCCTAGGTGACCTCCACTTGCTCCTCCATGATACTCCTTGAGGATTTCCGCTATCCGATCTTTTGGCACCACTACCAAGAATTGTTTTACTTTACCATCCGTGCTTTCCCACTTTCGTTTTAAACATCCATTTTCTATGTGGAGGCTATCCCATTGAGCCCAATATGCTTTTACAATGGGAGTTTTGTCAGCTATCTCACTCCATGTGGGACGGTGTTCCTTTTCCTTATGTTTCATGATGAATGATAGGTCAGCATCCCGTAATTGCTCCTTCTTGATCACTTCATCAGTCCATTGCTCATCAGGTAGCACTTGCATAAGCCGAATATCGATGATGTTTTCCTTACCCTCCACACGCCCACAATGCTTGCATTCCACGGGACATGGCCTTCTTGATAATGCGTCGGCATTTCCATGTGCGCTTCCCTTCCGATGTTCAATTTGGAAATCGTAGCTTTGCAAACGTTCGATCCAACGTGCTACTTGTCCCTCTGGATTTTTGAATTGTAACAACCAGCGCAAAGCTCCATGATCCGTCCGTAGAAGAAATTTTTGGCCATAGAGGTACTTATGGAAGTGCTTAACACATTCGACTATAGCCAACAACTCTTTCCGTGTTACACAATAATTCCGTTCCGGTTTTGATAACATCTTGGAGTAATATGCAATAACTCGCTCCTCACCATTTGTTGCCTGTGATAATACTCCTCCTATACCATCATTACTTGCATCGGTGTCCAAAATGAATTTAACGTTGGGCATAGGGTATGCGAGGATTGGTGCTTCGCATAATCGTCGTCTTAGTTCCACAAATGCCTCTTCTTGATCATCCTTCCATTCGAATGCCTTGTTCTTCCTGGTTAACTCGTGTAAACTCTTCGCGATACTGGCGAATCCTGGCACGAATCGTCTATAATAGGTGCACAATCCAAGGAAGCTCCGTAATTCATGTAAGTTTTTAGGTCGTGGCCATTCCTTCACTGCTGCGATCTTGTCTTCATCGGTATGGATTCCATTGGTTGTTACCTTATGACCCAAATATTTTACTTCCGTTCTAAATAGTTTGCATTTCTTCGGGCTTAGCTTCAATCCGGCGGCCTGTATCCGATCCAAAACCTCTACCAAATTCCTTAAATGCTCGTCGAAATCCTTGCCCATAACGATGATGTCATCTAAATATACGAGGCACGTCTTCCAATGTAATCCCTTTAATACGCGCTCCATTAGCCGTTCAAAAGTCGCAGGGGCGTTACATAGTCCGAATGGCATAACATTAAATTGCCATAATCCGTTACCCACACTGAATGCCGTTTTCTCGCGATCTTCCTCCTGGACTTCCACTTGCCAATAGCCGCTATGCAGATCTAACGTCGAAAATATTCGAGCACCCGATAATGTGTCTAACGTGTCATCGATCCTTGGCAAGGGGTAACTATCCTTTTTCGTTTAGCATTTAATTTTCGATAATCCACGCAGAATCTCATGCTACCATCCTTTTTCTCGACTAACACCACTGGTGAACTCCATGGACTGCTTGATGTTTCGATTACCCCTGCTGCTTGCATATCTTTTACCATTCGATTCACTTCTCCTTGCTTTGCCAATGGTAATCTCCTGGGTGGTTGGCGAATCGGCGTTTCTGCTCCTGTATCTATTCGATGTTTTACCATTGTGGTTCTCCCATTATTGTCCGATGTACTGCAGAATATTGGCATGTACCGCTCGAGCAATTGTTTTGCCAAATTTTTCTGTTCCATGGTAAGATCTTCGGTCCATTTCTCCATGAGTTGTTCTACAACGTCTTTCTGCCCTTGCAAGTTAGTCGTATTAATCGGATTTTTCTGCTCGCACTTCACAATCGCAGATATTTCTTCGCATTTTCCGATTATTGTCCCTTTCTTGATGGTTTTCGTCTTATCCGAGAGATTTAGATTCCTAATTGGTACTCTATTATCGCTGTCTGGTTTCACCAGGACTTTCCCGATCATAATTTCTCTGGCTCCGCTCTCCGCTTCATTGGCTTCCACAACCCACAACCTGGGTGACCCAGAATCTCCCTCCAATCTTGCCCATACTATTGTTTCCGAGTTCGGTGGCAGCTTCTCCCGATGGTCCATTATAATTTGCCTGCTCGTTTCTCCTATAGCGGCGCTAACGTGAAGTGGCAACTCGATATTATCGTAGGTTAATACACCCCGTCCAACATCCACCACGAAGCCATTCGTTCTCATAAAGTCCATCCCCAAGATGACTTCGCCTACAATATCTGCAACCAGCACCTCGTGTTGAAAGTGATTTGGCCCAATCCTTATTTTTACGATCTTTTTCCCTTTTATTGCTGAATTTTCTCCAGTTGCCGTTCGTAATTTCATTCCATTAGCTGGTTCCATAATTCCATTGATAATATCCTCACGAACAATCGTATGAGTTGCTCCCGTATCCAGCGTGATCGTGCATTTCTTCCCATCAATCTCGGCTTCAATTGTTAAGCTGTCACCGCTCCTTGCTATTCTCGAAACATGGATGAAGGTTATGGGGCAATCGGTTGTGGGAGTCAGCTTTTGCCCCTGCAAACTCACTCTTTTTAGTTTAACGACTCCGCTGTCGTCTGACCTGCCCTTCTGGATTCTATCTGCTCCTCGTTTGATCTACGCTTCATAGGAGATGGCGACCTTGCTCGTTTCTTCTTAATCTCCCAACAGTCCCGTGAGATGTGACCCATTCTATCACATACCCAGCATTTAATCCTGCCACTTCCATCTCTGAACCTTGGCATAGCCCGCGCGGTGTCTATTCTGGAATCAATCTCCACTCTACGAATTTTCATTGCTGGTTTGATGATGGTTTGCGCAGTTTCGTTTGTTAACGCACAAGCGATGGTTTCCGTGAAAGTTGCCTTAGGTGACAACATCACCGCTCTGCGCGTCTCAGGATCTCGAATACCGTCAATGAATGCATCTATTTTAATTCGCTCCATGTAATCGGCCGACATATTTGAATGTGCTAAATGCGCGAGCCGCTCAATTGCCGATGAAAATTCCTGTAATGATTCTCCTCCTCTTTGGTATCGACCCTTCAATTCCATGCGATAGATTTCTCGCTTGTGATCACTTCCGTATTTTCGATCTAACGCCTTCATAATTCCCATGTAAACGTTTCTTTCCTGCTCGGGAATGATTTGTAGTGTTTCTGCCGCTTCGCCTTTAAGAGCCACAATTAACGCTGCAACACATTGTTCTTCAGTCCACTGATTTTGCTTAATCGCCGTTTCGAATTGGAACTTAAAAATGCTGAAGGATGTTGTTCCATCAAATGTTGGTGGTTTTATCTTAACTGCATTAACCGTCTGGATCACTTGTTGTGTCGTTCCATTCGCCTTGACATCTTGGAGCTCTTTCTCGAGACGTTGAAACTTCCCTTTTACATTTTGAATTTCTGCGTGTACTTCTGTTTGCAGTTTTTCCACTTTACCGTGTAGCGTAGATGATAACTCCAGAAACCTCTCGTCTATTTTATTTTGGCAATCTTCTATTTGGTGTTTCATGTCCGCGTTCGATTGTTTAATGTCCGCTCCTTGTTGTTCCATTTGTACCATCTTCTGTTTAATGTCTGCTCCTTGTTGCTCCACTTGTAACATTTGTTGTTTCATTTGATGTTTAATGTCCGCCCCTTGTTGCTCCATCTGCTGTTTCATTTGATGTTTAATGTCCGCCCCTTGTTGCTCCATCTGCTGTTTCATTTGATGTTTAATGTCCGCCCCTTGTTGCGTCAGCTGTTGTCCCATCATATTCATAGCAGCCATCAACTGCGATAAATCAAAACTTCCGGATGGGTTTTGTGTTGTTCCGACCACCATTTGTACGTCGCCTTCTTTCTTGTCCACACCGGTCTCATCCGTTTTTTCCTCCTCGAAATCATATACGTCTGGATTTAAACCGTCCTTCTCCATGGCCTCACGTAGTCGCTCCACCAAACTAGCTTTTGTGCCTTCACTGGCCAAACCTCGCTGTTTCAGCTGCTCCTTTAATTCGTAGAGTATCATTTTCTTTATTATTCACAATCCCACCGCTGTCACCAATTGTTACGATTTTGCCTTGTCACTCAAGGTTCGAATCACTGGATTGTGAATAAATACAACTGCTTCAAATTTGAACTCACACAATTTATTTACACAACACAATTTATTATACAACACAATTTATTATACAACACAAAATTCCCAATTAATTATTATAATTATAACACACTTTTTAATTATCACTTTAATAATCGCTTTAATAATCACTTTAATAATCTTTCTATTTAACCTTCACTGTATCACGTTTAAAATAAGACTCAGCATTCCACGTCAACGCGCGCCTTTATATACCAAAATATTTGTTTCCAGAATAATCCTAAATGCGCATCGAGCAAATATGTTAGTATAGAAATGACGCCTAAATGTTGAGTATAAATCATAAATGCAATTGAACAATTAATGAAATTAAGTCATTCTATTCTAATCCAGGTGTCACCGTAACAATATAAAACAAATAATAATGTAAATAATAACATTTTATTAAGATTAGTGACATCTAGGTTTAAGTAGTAGCATTAGAAGTAATTTTGTAGCAGTCTAGTGGTACCTTAGACAATCAAATGTAATTTTTCATTTGAACTAAAAAATTAAAACAAATACTATTTCTGATAATTCCGATGTCATCGTTGTATTTGTGATTTTTCGTTAAACTGCGTATTCGTATACGCGAAAAACAAAATATTTTTGATTGTATGCGGCTATTTACAGAAAAAGAATTCGCAGTAATTTCTCTTTTAGGTTGTCTCTGGTGGAACTGTAGATTGGTTGCGATTGGTTTGCGGACAATCTGTGGTCACATGTAACTTCAGAATTTTCGATACTATCGAAAATTTCGATAGTATCGTTAAGTTTGTGTGTTACATCATTTTCGACCATCACTTTTCTCGATATTTTATCACTATATTTTTTCTCTGCGATACCCAGTGATTTATAAATTTTGACATTACAAAAGATAAAATAAGGTAAAAAGAAGATGTATGTTTAAACATAAAGTTAAATTAATTAAAATTTTACTTTTATTTTTATCATTTTACAAAAATAAGTAATTTTAAAATTAATAATAATCAAAATAACAAGTTTTGTGATATTTTAAATATTATTTATTTTTATTATTTTATTTATTTATTTATTTATTTAAATACTATCTGTGAGGAAAATGGGGAAAATCCGAATATTTCAGAACGTATTCCATCATCATGTGGTATCACACGTCAAGCAATGTCGAAAGACAATACATTGAAACCAAAGCACGAGTGACAATCTAACCAAAAATGCTGGATCAGTTGAAAGCGCCAGGAGCAGCAAATAAAACGTTCCAGAATAACCTCATATAGAACTAATGCGGGAGAGCAATAATATAAATTCCCGACGAGTTGAGATCGAAGCAAGGTTGCTCGAAATGCGGTTGAACAAACATTAAATCGAAGGATTGTAAAAGATGTAATTGTATGAAAGATGTGAATTTTTTTATTGAACTAAAAATAACAAATATTTTTTTATTGAACTTATAGTATATAAATATATTTAAATTAACTTTTGCGTTTTTTGAGAACAAATATACTTGTGTGCGAAAAAATCGCACATTGCTCAATTTTCGACAAAAGTTCGAAAATATCAAAAAGAAACAATATTTGTTTAATTTTTTTTAATGCAGATTCAAAGCCTATTTCAATACCTCTCCAGTTGTACCTTTTTTGTACTTGTATCATGCCAACAAAGTTTTTGTCAAATGCATATAGCAGGCTTTCGAATTAAGTTCTAAAAATAATTCAACAAGATCAATACAATAGCATGCCATGACATATCTCGCTCGGAATTGAAATCATTCGCACATCGACGCTTAGCCTGAAGGATCCTCTATTGATTACGTCTTCAATCGGAGCAAAGAAGTGGATACCACACCAGAGGTAGCCGCATAAGTGGTTGCACTAATTTATGCGGGGCAGCACCAAAGTGAAGTGGCTCTTCAACTAAATTTGAGCCGATTCTCCGTTCGTCGAGTGTTGCAGAGATATCAGGAAACTGATGGCTTCAGACGGCGACGAGGATCTGGCCGACCTCGAGCTATATCACAGTGTGATGACCGCTTTCTTGTAACAACTTGTGGCGAAATCGCCGTATGAATACGGTCCACCTGGGACAGCGGGTCCAAGATGTTTGTGAAGTCGAAGTCAGTCGGTGGACAGTTAGAAGACTTCGAAAAGTTAATCTGACTGCACACAGACCAGCGTGAGCTTGCTCGAGAGCATTTGAATTGGACAGAAGAAGAATGGAGGACAGTCCTGTTCTCTGACGAGTGCAGAATGTGTTTATTGGCACCGCGTCGGAGGAGTATCCAGAAGACAAGGATGCCGATATGGACAATGTTGCATTGAAGAACGTGTCTCATATGGCGGTGGATGCTCTGGGGAGGCATATCATTAGAGGCGAAGACAGATATTGTATTCATCACACGAGCCAATACTGGCTGTCGATCAAGAGGAATGAATTCTCAACGGTACATTGAGGAAGTACTCGAGGAGTACGTCGTACCTTTTGCCGGGTTTATTGGTGAACATTTTCTGTTTATGCAGGATAATGCGAGACCACATACGGCTGGTGTAGTATACTAGTACCTTCAAGAGGTGGATGTGCCTGTTATGGAGTGGCCAGCTCAAAGCCCGGGCCTCAATCCCATCGAACATTTATGGGAAGATTTATTGTAATGGTTTTTGTTGTGGTTGTTCCGTACATTGGTCTATTTCAGTATATCTCGAAATAGACCAATGTACGGAACAACCACAACAAAAACCATTACAATAAAAACAACAACAACGTAAAAATATATAAGTAATTCGTACACAACGAAAAGTTAATTGGTAAAAATGAAGTATAGATGGAGAATATGAAAGAATTGAATTCCGTAGACTAGGTAGTAATTCGCTAGTGCTACATATACATGGTATTGTTCTATATATA
Organism: Nephrotoma flavescens; assembly: GCA_932526605.1. NCBI lineage: Eukaryota > Metazoa > Arthropoda > Insecta > Diptera > Tipulidae > Nephrotoma > Nephrotoma flavescens. Next base: position 160,657,187 of record OW052220.1, on the reverse strand, counting down.
TACACAATATGCCTATGTAAAATATCAACGTCAGTCGTCGCGGCCTGATGAGATGACTGATTTTTTCAAATCAATAATCTCATTAAGTTCGAAACTGATTGTTGCGATTCTTGCAAATCTTCCATCTATAATTCAAATTAAATTCTAATTTATGGGAATAGTTGAAAAGAAGGGTCCAAGCCAGAGATGTTGCTCCAACGAGTCTCCAGGAGCTGCAACAGAAGATCTTAGAAGAATGGGAGGCGATACCTCAAGATTTTGTGAAAACTTTGGTGAAATCATTGCAGAAGCTGTCATTTGGGCCAGGGGAGGGAATACTTCTTATTAATAAAACTTTTTTTTTGTTTATTTTCATGTTTATTTTCATGTTTTAAACGTGTACCTCAGATGTTTACCCCCAAAAATCAGTTTGATGGCACGTACAAATAGAAAAAGGTACCACTGGATAGGCATTAAAATAGACTTTGAATCTGCATTTAAAAAAAAATTAAACAAATATTGGATTGTTTTGATATTTTTGAACTTTTGTGGAAAATTGAGCAATGTGCGATTTTTTTTGCACCCAAGTTTATAATATATTTCTATACGGATCCACCTGAAACGCGATATTTCAAAACGCGATATTTCGAAACGAGATATGACAAAACGAGATGTGGTACAAAACGTGATATATCAAAACGCGATATTTCGAAACGAGATATGACAAAACGAGATATGGTACAAATCGTGATATTTCAAAATGCGATATTTGTAAACGCGATATGGTACAAAATGCGATATTTTAAAATATGATATTTCAAAACGCGATATGGTACAAAACGCGATATTTTAAAACGCGATATTTCAAGACGCGATATGGTACAAAACGCGATATTTTAAAACGCGATATGTATTTCAAAACGCGTTATGGTGCAAAACGCGATAGTGTACCAAATGATATAGTATATAGCACGATATCCCTTTTTCGGTCAGACATTTTTTTTTTGAATTTTTGGTTCACCGTACACAAATGTGTACGTGAAAAATAACAGGTTGTAATTTCTTCCGGATTTTAACTGATATTAGTTAAATCGGAATTATTTTTGAAAAGAGCATTTTATGTAATTTGATAACATATAAATTATATAACATATTAATTATTTGTTTTTGATAACATATTAATTATTTTAATTTTATGATAGTTGTGTTACACTCGTGTGCTTTAATATTATTACACTCGTGTTATTTTTCGGACGAAAACGATTTAAGTAGTATGCAGAAATGTGTATGTTAGTGCAAAATACAAACAAAAATAATTTTTTGATTTGAAATTGGGATTTGAAATTTGTATGAAAAACCATAAATAATTATAAGAAAAAAGAAAAGTGTTAAATAAAAATATGTAATTCATTTCATTTATTTTTATCGGAAAAAATTACTTAAAAATGAAAATTCATTAAAAGAAATTAAAAAATATTCCAAAAAAAAATGCTTTTTTAAAAAACAAAATGCTGTTACGACTGTGCGGTCGCAACCACAATTTCATGTATTTTATATTCCCCTCGGTTTGGGTCTTTGCTCAATCAAATTGGGTATTGTATTGGTTGTTTGTGGGTTCTGAACGCACTCGCGACGGTTGTTGTTTTGTACATCTTCGTGTGATGGCGCGACGGTAAGAAAAATGACAAGAGAGCGATACCAATGTGCACCGAGTGTGTGAAATAATGCGCCATTGGAGAATATTTTTTCGTATAAGCTTCTCGTTTTCATCAATGCGAAATAAAATTACAAAAATACCAAAATACAAACAAAAATAATTTTTTGATATGATTATCTTTCGTAGACGCACATTTGTGATGGTAGACAGGAAAAGGCATATAATACAAAACGCGATATGGCACAGAACGTTCATTGAAAAGCGACGAGAGCGCAGCGGCCCGCCTGATATAACCCGCTCCTATCGATTTTTAAATTCATATAAACAGAAAAAAAATCTAACTTGGGAGCGAACCCGATCCTATATACTCTCGCTCCTATCGATTTTCATATTCCTATAAACTGAAATTAAATTTCCCCTTTTCCAGAATGTACATTGCTAAGCGACGGTAGTGCAGCAACCCGCCTGATATAACCCGATCGTATACTCCCGCTCCTATTTAGGGTCCCATTTGAAACATAATATTTTAAAACGCGAATTATCAAAACGATATTTCAAATATTACAATTAAATAGCTTTTTGGTTTTTAGCTTAACGTTTTGTACCACATCGCGTTTTGAAATATCCGTATCCCTGCCTGCAATCACAATTGTGTGGGTAACGAATAAGAATCATGTCAAAAATTTATTTCTGTATATATTTTGGACTAGGAATTGCAATCCTGGACCGTTTTAGGAATCGGGACTACGGGTTTCACAAATTTCTAATCTTGGGATCCCGGGATTTGAAATTTGTATGAAAAACCATAAATAATTATAAGAAAAAACAAAAGTGTTAAATAAAAATATATAATTCATTTCATTTATTTTTATCGGCCAAAATTACTTAAAAATGAAAATTCATTAAAAGAAATTAAAAAATATTCCAAAATAAAAATGTTTTTTAAAAAACAAAAGGCTGTTACGACTGTGCGGTCGCAACCACAATTTCATGTATTTTATATTCCCCTCGGTTTGGGTCTTTGCGCAATCAAATTGGGTATTGGTTGTTTGTGGGTTCTGAACGCACTCGCGACGGTTGTTGTTTTGTACATCTTCGTGTGATTGTGCGATGGTAAGAAAAATGACAGAAGAGCGAGACCAATGTGCACCGAGTGTGTGAAATAATGCGCCATCGGAGAATATTTTTTTTATATGCTTCTCGTTTTCATCAATGCGAATTGATGCAAACGAGAAACAGAGAAGAAGAAATATTCTTCGATGACGTGTTGCGCGTCGTTATGTGGTGCGCGAATATTTTTGGATTAGTCTATTTTTGATAAACCAAGTAAAGTTTTTTTTTTGAAATAACAAATTAAAAATAACAAGAAAAATTTGGTGAGCTGTTTTAAAATCACAGCGAGATATTATATTATTTTGTTTTAAATAAATAAAAAAAAAGTTTCTGAAATTAATTAGTTATAAAGAAATATAAAGAAAATACACATTTTTGTTTGTGTGTAATAAAAGGAATTCAGAAAATTAGTTAAAGTATTTTCTTTTGTTAAGGGGAAAAGGTCAACCTTTTCCATTTTTTCCTTCTCAACATATTTTGGTGCAAGAACAATCTTAAAGTTTTATAAGTGCGACATATAAAACCGGGTGAAACAATTTTGGTTCAACGATCCAAGTGGAAATTACAGTTTGCGATCGTATGAAACAAATATAAATTTTTTTGTTTGATTTGAGAGACACAGTGGAATGGAATAAATTGTCGCGGGATAGAAGAAATAACTCAATCAGACATGACATTGTAACGGAATTTTATTCACTTCCGTTATCAACCCAAATTTCATCATCAAATTTTAACACTCGGCATAACCTTCGAGGTGATACCTCAAATTTTACCAAAAGAAAAAACCATGCCGTATTTCGCATTGTTATTGTTTGTTTATGTTACTCAGATTACTGTATATATCCATGCAGTAGGTGAATAAACGTAAACCATAATAATATAATGCTACACTACCAATTTGTTTTTACATCGATTTGTGTTGAGGTAAATAGCATGAGAATGGACTTTGCTATTGAAAAATACCTATAATTGCACATTTCGATCAATTAATATTTTTAAATATAAGTAAATTTTTGGAGTAATTGGGTAATTAAAAACCAATGTCACGTTTTTGTAAATTTTTTGTTTTCGTACATTTTTGATGAATGTACAATATTTTTTTCAATAATTTAATATAAAATGTGGAAGAAAATTTGGTGGAGGGGAGTTCGATTTCAAACCTGCAAGTTGTTAAGAAGTTTTTTTTTTGGTCGGATTGTTTTCAAAAATAAATTATACTTAATTATAAAATTTAATTTTCGGGCAAGAAAAGTAGTTTGTAAAATATTAAGGCGTAAGTGTAGATGACGTATACATCGTCGAAATCGGGTAAGATGAAAAATTTTTAAAATTTTTTTTTTGTAAGATTGTGTATCTATCATTTTTAGGAGGTGCAAGCCAAAAAATTCTGAAAAATCACCACATTTTCCGGGAAAATTTTAAGTTTTTCCAAAAATATTTTGTTTTTTTTTCATTCAAAAATTAAAAATCTGCGGATAAAAAAATCAAATTTTAATGATAGAAATTCGAATTACACTGTCATTAAACAGCTAAAAATTATATTTTTGCGTTATTTTAATTTTTAAAATTTAATTTTCCGGAAAATGTTTCACTTTTTTTATTTTTTCAATATTTTTTTTTAATTTTATTTATTTTTATTAATAATAATTGCTTCGTCAACCTTGCAGACACAGATCAAAGAGTTTTTATCGCTCTTATCGCTTCTTCTGATAGTGCCACAAATGTTAAAAAACTCAACTTTTGTAAAGATAAATTTATTTAAATGTAATTTTAATTCGTTGTATACCTTAGAGGATGGGGGCCCAAACCCCCGCTTTTACGAAATTTACACAATTCTTCAAGTTTCAAATTTTATTTATAATTTTAAATTTTTTGATTTTCCGGAAAAATGTTCATTTTTTTTATGTTATCAATATTTTTTTTATTTTTATTAATAATAATTGCTTCGTCAACCTTGCAGACACAGATCAAAGAGTTTCTCTCGCTCTTATCGCTTCTTCTGATACTGCCACAAATGTTAAAAGAATCGAGCAAACCCCCAATTTTCCACAATTTATACCTTCAAGTGCCAAACTTAGTAAAAAAAATTGAAAAATTTTCAAAATTTTCCTGGAAAAACTGCAAAATTTTTCCGGCAAAATAACTTGTACTGTCGAAAAACTATTAAGATACAATCCTAATATCAACATTTTTATAAAAATTACTCATTTGTACGTATTTTGAATAAAATAATACGCTATTTGTCACTAAAAAAATTGAAAATATCAAAATTTTCCCGGAAAATGTGATAACTTTTCTGAAATTTTTGGCTTGCACCTCCTAAAAATGATAGATACACTATCCTGCAAAAAAAAAATAATTAAAAGTTTCCATCTTACCCGATTTCCGCGATGTATACGTCATCTACACTTTAGCCAATATTAAGAATAAATCGGTGTGCATTTTCCATTTTACTAATAATACAATATAATAATTTAATACAGAAACTTTGTGTGTTTTTTTTATCTTTAATGGACCAGCAGTGAAATTTATTGGAATAAGTGAATCTATTATACCCATAAATAAGAATAAAAATAATCTTATTGAATTGAGAGATTGTGCTAAACCTGAAAGAAAAGTTTGAGTTTTTGAGAATTGCTATAGCTATATTGGGCCGTATATATATATATATATATATATATATATATATATATATATATATATATATATATATATATATATATATATATATATATATATATATATATATATATATATATATATATATATATATATATATATATATATTATACGAAATAATAGTGGTTATTTAGTGGACATATAACAACACCAACCTGCAGAAATTGTTAAGCAAGCAATATTTCAAAGCCATAATTGCGTGCGTGTTATATTGATTTGGACCCATATATATTTTGGTAAGTATGGTGTTGATGTGTGATTAATAAACATCCCAATAGTGGCGAGGTACCTTAGTTGCTTCTAGCAAAGCTGAGTCTTGCTAGAAGCGAGGGCATCGAGAGTAACCCTGCCCATAGGCGGGACACCCTCTCTCTACTAAGGACCTCCTCCACTTTCATTCTCTAACTAACCGCTAGTTTTTTATTGTTATTGTTGATGTGTGTCTGTGCTTCTTAAGGTAATGATGCTACCCTAAGAAGCCAGAAATAACAACCATGGGTGAAAACCCATTCCCTTAATATGTTTACGAACCACCATATTCGGGTCCGATAACCCCTTTCACATTTCTCCAAATTTTTTGTATTTTTTTTTTATGCGGTAATCTAGGCCTGCGGGAACCAACGCCGCATGGGGCACCAGCGGATAGCGGCAAAATACTGTTACATACATATAAAGATAAACTTCAAACGATAGTTTGTGTTTCTAACGATATTTTTCAACGGGTGCCACACAATTTGCGCGCACGGTATTTTCAACGGGTGCCACACAATTTGCGGGCACGGTATTTTCAACGGGTGCTACACAATTTTCGGCCACGATATTTTTCAACGGGTGCCGCTACTATTTTCAACGGGTGCCACACAATTTGCGGGCACGGTATTTTCAACGGGTGGCGCTACTATTTTTCAACGAGTGCCACTACTATTTTCAACAGGTGTCACACAATTTGCGGGCACGGTATTTTCCAACGGGTGCCGTTACTATTTGTCAACGGGTGCTACACAATTTGCTAGACAATTTGCGGGCACGGTATTTTCATCGGATGGCGCTACTATTTTGCAACGGGTGCCACTACTATTTTCCAACGGATGCCAAACAATTTGCGGGCACAGTATTTTTCAACGGCTGCCGCTACTATTTTCAACGGGTGGCACTACTATTTTCCTACGGGCCAACCGGCTATTCGTTTTTTGGTATCGGGGAAAGGCCCCGCAACGTACGGCCGCCCAAGGTCGCACACACACGTGGTGTTAGTTGTAAGGTTCGATTTTAATTTTTTTTTAATTTTTTTATTTTAATTTTTTCTTTAATTTTTTTCTTATATATTTCAATTTTTTTAAATTTTTTATTTGTAATCGAGCGCCGCATAGCGGGTGCGTGTCGCGCTCGTTGCATATTGGTCTCGTTCTCTCTTCTTACGGGTGGGAAGTTGTGGTGTTTCTTATTTTTTTGCTTTTTCAAATTCCTATAAATACAAAATGTATTGTTAAGTTTCTGGGTTTGGTATGATGAGGGGGGGACGTCTCTCTCCGTGTCGGCGTAGGGTGGGTGGTCCTTTGGTGCCCACATCCGAATCGAAGCCGGTGTTTACCACCGTTTGAGTTCGGACGGATGCGAGCACCAAGGCACCTCTCTTCCGTTATAATTTTTTTTATTTTTTTATTATCTGGTTCGTTCCTTAGGTTCCGGCCGACAAATTTCGGCGGAACATCAGGTTTTTTAACTTATTATTTGCGTTCTTCTTTTTGTTTATAAAAGTTCTGTAATCACAGTGTAAGCCAGGAGCCATGCAAGCCTCGACCCCACGACCCATAACACTTCTCTCTGAATTATAGCCGGCAAAAATCACCGTGGAGGCCTCTGCATGCGCTTAGTGAAATCTGCAGGATTGCAGTAGCCATCCTGTAACAAGGCATTCACCAATTTATCATCCAACCTGGTTCTTAATTTAGAAATAATATTTCCGGAAGCGGAAAATGTTCGTTCCGATTCCACGCTTGCCGGTGGAATGGTCAATAAATCAGTACAAACTCGCTGCAAATGTGGTCCTCTCTCTGTGACCGCTTTGTTCAAAGATTCTCATTTTTCTCCCGATCGTGGTTACCAGTTTAATATTTGTAATTATTGTATTATTTGCCAAGCGGATTTAAATGGGTTATTAGAAGCTATTTGGGTTTCATCGTCATCACTTGAAGAATTATCTAGTTCAATATCATTTTCATTATCATCATAATTCTCATCTTCCACATCATTAGGAGTTTGACTTAACTGGATATTTGGAACTAACGACCCAACCTTTACCATAACACTTGCCCCATCCGTAGTCATGCACACAACGTCATATTCTAAATAAATCGCAAATTCGTCTAGGTTATCTTTAAGAATGGCTAGGGCTACACATTTTTCTGCGGGCATGGTTCCAAAATTTCTTATCATACCTAAATTGGAAAACTTGGGATTGGCATCAGTTCACTAACTGAATTGTAATGAATTGTTCTTTTGAATCCGTTTTTATTAGCTATGTATTTTATAATGCTGAGTTCCTGTTCATAGTCATGTTTAGACATTGGTACGTTATTCAACACATTCATTATCATCACAATTAAAAATGACAACTCAAAGCACGAATTTAAAATATACCCACAAGAAAGAAAACCCACACAAACAGATCACACAATAAATTCTTATCGCTTACAACCAATGATTCAGTAGAATTCAATGTTTTCATAAAATAAGCCCACCAAATTTAGAATCCCGTAATCCCGGGATCAATCAAAGAAAATCCCGGGATTACGGGATCATAAAATTTGCCCGGATCCGAGCAAATCCAAGCGATTCGAGATCCCGGGATTGCAATCCCTATTTTGGACCAACATACACATATTTGCATTCCACTTAAATCGTTTCCGCCCGAAAAATAACACTATAACTATAATAATAATAAAATAATTCATATGCTATAAAATTTATATGTTATCAAATTATAATGCTTTTTTCAAAAATAATTCCGATCCGTTAAAGATTAATAACTCAGATCCGTTAAAATCCGGAAGACATTACAATCTGTCATTTTTTACGTAAACATTTGTGTACGGTGGACTTAAATTTAAGCAAAAAAAATTTGTCTTGCCGAAAAAGGGATATCGCGCTATATACTATATCATTTGGTACACTATCGCATTTTGTACCATATCGCGTTTTGTACCATATCCCGTTTTGAAATATCGCGTTTCAAATGGGACCCATTTCTATAGTAAAGAATTGGATGCTAAACATAATTTTAATTCTCCGAAAAAGTGTTACCAACTGTAAATTTTTATTATCGAACGGAAAAGTTGTAACATACCATTTGTCGCTTTTTTTCGATGTGATGTTTTTTATCGAAACGAAACGAAGTGATGGTACAACATGTACCACTGGAATGAACACAAGGGTGAATTTTAAGTATCCATGACTTCAAAATTACTTGAGTAATGTGAACGGTCCCGCAAAACGTCAAAGTAATTGTTTTACTGTACAGAAGATTACGTTAAATTTACCAAAAAGTAGTCTTAAAAGTGAAATAGTGGTGTGATTAAAACAATTGTAAATGGTGTTGAGGTGAATTAATAAACAATTCTGGTAAGTAATTTTTGTTGTGTTTTAGTGATTGGAGGATTTTAGAAGAAAGTGGAGGGATATTTCTGGTATATTTGGAAATATTCCAGTAGTCAGTAAATATTAGAAAATTATTCAGGAAGTGTTCAGTAAATATTAGAAAATTATTCAGAGATTATTTCAGATTATTCTCGCGAATATTCCGGAAGCAGATATATTTGAATAATTCTGATAATTTGTGTTGTAACCGTCAAATTCTATGACAGAATGGTACAATAACAGAATACATAATTTAAATAAACAAAGGAGAAACATAGATAATGTAAAATTAATACCTGGAATTGGATCTCCACAGCCTGATATGTTCGATATAAATTTTAATGAAATCGGCAATTCAGTCTCAGGTGTTATAATATTACTAATATGATGGATACACTCGTTATTTAATTTCTTTGGAACAGCCGGTTTGCCGAGACTATTGCTGCGCTGCAGAATTTGTGGTGTACTTTGCTCGATTTCAAAAAACTTCCCTTTCATTGATAACGAGACGTAAACAATCTGCGTGTTAATTAAAATATTATTGATTTAATACTAAAATTTAACAATTAAACAATACAATAATCAAACATTTAACAATTAATATTCAAAAATAAATAAACCAAAATATATTAAAAAATATAAATTATATTAAAAAATTAAAACATACTTGTCGGTTTTCACCAAGGAGCTGCGCATAACGACCCCGTTCTTTATCTCGACCGGTGGTATTTATAACGCCAACTCCATCTTTTTGATTAGTGAAACTACTATTACTACTATCATGATGTTGTTGATGTTGATGGACATTAGAAGAATTCATACCTCCATCCTGAAATACAGCCAGCAATCGAAAAATGTGACCCGCTTTGACAGTACCTTTCACATAATGTGATTTTATTGGAAACGTATCCGTTTGTTGCTCGGTATAAGCCGGTAGATTTTCAACTGTCACAAATTTATAAACACGTTCGCGCACTAACTGAATTATAGTGGTGTACATCGTGGCTGTCGGTTGGCCTCGGTCGTTTACGAACGAAAAATATCCTGCGAATACAGACAATTTTATTACAAATAATATTAATTTAACATTTAAAATACTAAAATTACAAATAGATCAGAGAAATATGAATGAAATATGTAACTATTTCACGCGAGTTATGTTATCTCTGTTTGAAATATTTTGATAATCATTTTTTGGAAGTACCTGGCTATAAAATAAGTGCTAAGTATACCTTGTAGATGCTTCAATGAAATTTTGAATTTTTTAACCCTAATGTGAGTGACGTGGGTACCCCTTTTAGACGTCTCTTTTTGTATGTTTTACTCCCAATAAAAACTTTAAATTTCATGAGAACTTCTAGTTGAATTGGTATAGATAGATTACGATCATACTTAACAATAAGAAGTGTTACAACTTGAACGAACGTGGAAAAAATAAGTAATCCACTCAAATTAAGATATTTTTTCTTCACTCACATGAGTGTTAAGGGAACATAGGTTAGTTTTTAAAATGGGACAATAATTATAAATGGGCTTCAATTCTAATTATTTGAGAATGTGGTTTGTTCTCGTAGGCCGATTGATATTATTTTTTTCTTAGCATTAGTACGTATAGTAGTATTCAAATCTCGCTGGAATTCTGACAGTTCTCGCGCAGAAGTAATATGGCGGATACACAGTGATGTATTACGTATAATAATATTCATGTTTATTGTTTACATTTTTAAGTTGTAGCTATTTGTATTTAAATGGAATAGGAATTTTAGGATACAATTAAAACACAAAGTTTAGATTTTATAAATTAAAATGATATTTAATTCGATAAGTTAAGTATTAATTCAAAGTTCCATTAAATTGAAAACTGAATTTGCTTTTTTTGTTGTTGTGGTTTTGTGCGATACGAATCACATTTGGTTATTTATTTTCCCTAGTTCGTACCAAAATTAAATGTTGTCATTGTTTCCAAAAGGCGTGCAAATTTTTTTAGACTTATTAATTTTCACTTGATATATGATTGTAATAACATAAATACAAATATTGTTGTTGGTTTTGATTCTACGAGCCAAATTATTGGAATACATACACAATTTTCGGTCGACTGTATCATGGTATTGTGTGTAAATAAAGAAGAAAACATTTCATAGGTCCATTCCACACAAGTAGTTTATGTATTTTGGCATTTTTTTAAACCAACTAGTCGTAATAGATAATGTATATGGATGTGTAACCAAATTGACAAAAAAAAATATTTTTGAAATGTCTTCGCACAGTTCACATCGTATGCAATATAATTGGTTGAAAATAATTAACACAAATATGTTGATTTTTACACATATTATAAATGAAAATAATTAATTATTAATTTATACATTATTTATATTATAAATAAAAATAATTAATTATTTAATTATAATATAGATAAACCAAAAATGTACACCAAAATTTTTTCTTTTTTCATTTCGTTTCAACATATATCTTATACTGGGTTTACACCAGAGCTACTTTAATAGTATAATACTTTTTTGCTAATAAAGTATAATACCCGACCAGTTTACATCGCAAGCGGTGTAAACCCATACTATAATACTATATTATTTTTTTTGTTGGTAAATATATTTTATTTTGGTTAATATCACAAATGGAAATGTATAGCCAAACAAAAAATGTCTTTATCGGCCACTTGAAAAAAATAATAAACAAAATTAAAGTATTATAACATTAAAGTAGAGTTTAAACCACGACTATAATGTCAATATTTTTTGATAGCTATTATACTTTAATAGCAAAATAGTACGCGATAAAGTATTAAAGTATTTTAGTTTGAGTTTACACCAACATACTTTTTTGCTACATACTTTTATTCTACTGGTGTAAACGGGGTATTATACATATCAATCACACAAACTATGTTTCGTCGTACGCACGAAAATAAAAGCAAACTTAAAACACATGCGAAAAATGAACGAAATTTGTTTTATTACTACTTTGAAAGCGATATCGCCCCAAATTTATTTTATTGTTTTATCACTACACAACACACTCGAAAAATAAAATAAAATTAAAAAACACATTCGAAAATAAGTAGGAAATTTTTCTATTGCACTTTGAATCCTTATTTTATATTTAAACACATATTTTTTGTATTGTTTTGTAATTGCTCTCTCGAAAATAAAATTTAAACTAAAATCAATACCAATACAATAACAGGCCATTTCTTATTAAAATCTTGTTTGTATATGTAAATCCAAAAAGAAATGAGAGTTCCATACAAAACGAAAAAAAATTACATGGCTACAAAAAGACAATTTCATTATTTGCAATAAATAATTTGTATCGCTCAAGTTAAATTGAATAATACATTGCAAGAAATAAATAAGGATATTTTGTTATTGAATCATTTAAAGAAAAATTGTATTGAGAAAACTTTTCATTCAGTAATATTCCAATTAAACCAGCAACTTAATTTTACACCGTAACAACAAATAAAATAAAAACAAAAATACACGAGATTGTGTACTGCGTACTGCCGCTCTTGCATGCTTTTTTACTTTTTTAGTAAACCAAAATATGTTGAAGGGGATGGGTGTACGTCTTTGCGTATGACAACAATAAATTTTGTTTTTTATTTTTGTTCAAATAAAACTTGATTTTTCATTAATACGGTGTAATAAACAAAAACACATTTTAATCAATCAATACTAATGATGAGTCCAAAAGCGAAATTTAGTTGGTTGTACATAATAACTAAAAGAAAAAAAAATCCAATTTTATCGACAATTGGATTTTTTTTTGTGAGCTTATGTAAAAGTTACAGTAAAGAATAAAAATTACGATACAGTTTATCGACGATATTGAAACTTAGGAAGGCAAAATATCACACATAATAATTTTGTATATTATGTGTATAGTAAAATATTCCTATGTGACTGACGACGAAATTTACATTGAATTTGTCGATTAATTAGATTTTTCGATTAATTGTTTAAATAAATCTGCAATAAACGTAATTTTTTAAAGCAACTTTTTTTAATTTTGATAATTACAGTTTAACTAAACACTTTTATGGTACCCTTTTTATGTTTCATTTTATGGTCGAAATATTTGAGGAAATAATCCGTCGAGATATATTGTTTAATTTATTGCACGAAATACAGTACAGAAAAAAAGGGTTTGTTTAGTTTAATGGCACACACTACATAGCAGGTTAGCCAAATAATATACGAAACACAAACGAATACAAATATAATTTGTATTGTAACATACAAAATATTATACCCTTTAATCTAAAATTCATTACACAAATAAAATGTGTGAAATTAAGTTCATTATTTTTCTTCGATACTGTATGTTCGTGAAACAAAACCAAAACAAATAACTTGTATTATTTGTTGGCGAGAGCCAAGAGAAATTAAAAATCTTATACGTGTTGTTGCTTTTATCAGCAAGTTGCTAAATGAAAAGTTACTCAATAGGGAAATATTTTTATTGGAAATGTTTCTCAAAATATCAATATTTATCGTGATCCTTCAGATAAATTATGTTTGTAGATAATAAAGCAGATTTATTGGGACAAATGAAGATTTTATTTTGTCCCATGTAATTTTTTACCGACTCGTATGGCACCCGCGTATTTGTTTGGATTTACCTATACAAGCTCATGGAATTTTTTTATATAGAAAAATGGCCTATTATGTAGTGGTATTGCTAAAATCTACAAGTAAAAATCTGTGGTTTTTTTGGAAAACAAGTTAACTGCATTTTTATCAATTTTGAGTAATGAATTAAAATAACTCGAGAACCCTCTAAATTTTCAAAAATAAGTTTCAGTTTTCCAAACTTTTCCTTCATTCCCCCGAAAAATCTATATAAAAATGAATATTTACTTCTAAAAGCTACTGCGACATTTTATTTCAAATCCGTTTTTTGAACAATTTACTTTTTGCAGTTAAATGGTTTTCCAAAAAAACCACAGAAATGTCCTTGAAATATTTTTTATTTAATTTATGTTTGTGTTAGTGTGGTTGAACAGAAAATGTATCTAGTCGCAATTAAAACTTGTATCATAGGTAAACGGGGAAAGGAACGAGGAAAAATCCAGGATTTTTTTTTACGTGTGGAATGGGCCATAAAGAAAAACGAAACAATGTGTAAACAAAATATAAAATAAAAAATTGTAGAAACTTTACAGTAACAAGTCCGTAATTATTATCCTTATACAGTTTTCTATCGTTTCTTGTTTTATTGGAAATAAAAGTGTTACTTAAAGGAAAATAGTCCATAAGTTTAATTCAATAATAAATACAACACATTTATCTCAAAACTTTTGTGAAAAAAGGTGCATTATAAAAAAATAGGCTTATTTCTTGATTTCAAACAAATTATAGCACCAAACCGACATTTGATAACCTTTCGCCTTCGCTTCAATATCCTCACTAAACAAAATAAACAATCAAATTTTAAATTATAATGAAATGTGGCTCCTCCTCTTCCACTTCTATTTTAGATTTTTCTTCTATTTGTATTGTTTTTAGTTTTGTTTTTACTTCTATTTGATGTGTGCGTGGTGTATCATGCATGTCGTATATTTATTATAAAATGTTGTAAACCTTTCCTGTATTTTGATACTAATACAATACAAATAAATAGATGACCGAAATATTTGATAGGATCGGTGTATACTCGAGTACAGTTCGGCTTGTATAATACATACTCGTTGGTTCCGGAATGTTATAAAAATAGTTTTTTATTTTTTCCTATGAATGTATGTGATGTAACGGAACCAACGAGAATGTATTCTACAAGCCGAACTGTACTCGAGTATACACCGATCCTATCAAATATTTCGGTCATCTATTTATTTGTGTTAGTATAAAAGTACAGGAAAAATTCACAACATTTTATAATAAATATACGACATGATACACGCACACATCAAATAGAAGTAAAAACAAAACTAAAAACAATAACAAATAGAAGAAAAATCTAAAATAGAAGTGGAAGAGGAGGAGCCACATTTCATTATAATTTAAAATTTGATTTTTTATTTTGTTTAGTGTGGATATTGAAGCGAAGGCGAAAGGTTATCAAATTTTGATTTGGTACTGTATTTTTTTTGAAATTAAGAAATAGGCCTATTTTTTATAATGCACCATTTTTCACAGCAATCTTGAGATAAATGTGTTGTATTTATTATTGAATTAAACTTATGGACTATTTTCCTTTCAAGTAACAATTTTATTTCCAATAAAACAAGAAACGATAGAAAACTGTATAAGAATAATAATTACGGACTTGTTACTGTAAAGCTTCTACAATTTTTTTATTTTATTTTTTGTTTACACATTGTTTCGTTTTTCTTTACGAAATGTTTTCTTCTTTATTTATACACAATACCATGATACAGTCGACCGAAAATTGTGTATGTATTCCAATAATATGGCTTGTAGAATACATTCTCGTTGGTTCCGGATGTAATATACTTTAGCAGGTACACACATTCAAATATTTTTTCTTTAAAAAGGAAATGTAGAATACATATAGCCATGCTACACTATAATTTGGTTTTCTGGATTCAAACTATTGCGCAATAGATTTTAATTTTTAATTTTAAACCCTTATTTTAAATTAAATCATTAAATTTTTTTGTCTTGTTTTATTCTGTTCTCTCGAAAATAAAATTTAAACAAAAATCTACATCTCAAAAATGTCCGTAAATTTTTGTATTTTCATTTAAATTTTTTTCATTTCGGATTCACGGTCAAAATTTTTACGTCGCAGCTGCGTAATAAAATTTTTGTCCGTGAATCCGAAATGAAAAAAATTGAAATGAAAATAAAAAAATTTAAGTACATATTTGAGATGTAGATTTTTGTTTTAATTTTATTTTCGAGAGAAAAGAATAAAATAAGACAAAAAAATTTAATGATTTAATTTAAAATAAGGGTTTAAAATTAAAAATTAAAATCTATTGCGCAATAGTTTGAATCCAGAAACCAAAATTGTGTGTAGCATAGCTGATAAAATGTATTGCTTCTACGAACTTATTTTTCTTCTCCCTTTAAATATTATGAACAGGAAAACGAAATTTTAAATCCGTATTTTGTTCCTTTATTTACATTGATCGTGTACTTTTGACTGCAAAGATGATTATTATTAATATAACATTCGATTTAATTTAATTATGTATTATATTTTTTGTTTGTGATTAAATTATTTAACTATTCTTAAGCGCAGCTCGTAAATACGGCTCCAAATTAGAAATAAACGACTATTTCTTATCGAGGTTAAATGAATGCGGATATTTGATTCTAAAATTAAATCTTTTGAAATTGTAGCATTGGAATAGGCATTTCTAAACCAATTTTTATCAAATTCGATTATAAATCAGATCAAATTCATTTTTGTTGATGGATTTTTTCTGATTTGTTAATTTATCCGTGCTAAAAAAAAACGCATGAAAATTTGTGAGACCCATGACAAAATCAGTCATTTTTCTGTGCAACCGGCCATAAGTGAAATAAATTTTTTTAGATGGAAAATGACTAACGGTTAACGCAAACTTGATTAAATTTTTTTTATTCCGTGGAAATATTTAGCTTGCGTATAAATATGATTGTGGAAACAGGTTTCATATAAAAAAATTTAAATGGCTCACAATTAACAGGCTGTTGGCCATTTTTCTGTGTAACCAGGCATTAGACAATTCCTGCAAATATAAATAGGCGTCCCAAAGACTAACAACACGACATGACGACACACAATATATGTACTGAGAAACCCGTAAACCATGACCGTGGTAATATTATGATCTAAGAACATTAGTTTTAGTATTGGGGGTACAAATAAGTTTTGAGTTTTTTTTATAAATTCGGATCTTTATTCAGAGAAATTGGTACAATTTTATTCAAAGTATTATCCATCAACTTTTTTCCATCTTTCAGGCAGCATACTAATTTTGCGTCGAAAAAAATCCTTATGTTTTGAGGCGATCCAAGAATCGACCCAGTTTATATCTTCTTCGTAAGCAGTGAATTGTTGCTTTGCCATGAGTCATCGACAGAAACAAGTGGTAGCTAGTCGGAAGCGGTAATGTCTGGTGCATACGGCGGGGTTGCGGTAGAACATCCGATTGAAGCGCGTAAAGAGATTCCTGGGCGACTCTTGCAACATGTGGCCGTTTCGTGTTAGGGCTTTAATACTCGGCTTAATTGCATCAATTGTTATTGATAACGTTCTCCAGTTATGGTTTCGTTAGGCTGGAGTAGCTCATAGTAGATCACTCCGAACTGTGCCCACCAGATGCACAGGATTGGCTTGTTGCCATGAATATTCCGTTTGACGGTTGAAGTTGATGCATGAACGGGCCTACCCTACGATTTTATGCGCTTTAGGTTGTCGTAGTGAATCCACCTTCCGTCCCCCGTCACGATTCGGTGCAAAAACCCCTTCCGGTTTTGTCGGAACTAGTACTCATATGGCGGAACCAGTACACGCATGTTTTTATTGATGGAGCATGTTGCCCATATGCTTCAAACAGCAATCGATGTTCATCAGCTGCAATTTTCTTCAAATTAAAGCAAAACAAAAGCGCTTTCCGCAAATTATGTTTTTTTGGCACAAAGGTTGACAAAAACTGGGCCCCTATTTCTGAATACGAATACGAACAAAAACTGTACGAATTCGTATGATTGGTATTTTTGAATACGAATTCGTGCAATTGTAATACGAATTCGTACCTACTTGATACGTTCATAAATTTCCCTTATCTGGCAAAACGAATTCGAACGATTTTTATACGTTCATGAACGGAATTTTGTTCGATGTATGTTTAGTTAACGACTCCATAGAAAACCCAAAGCTTAAATTTATTTCTAAATAAGTTACACATATATTATATTTTTAAATCACATTTATTAAGACGATATAAAATAATTTTATAGAAATTCTTAATAATATTTTCTTTTTCCATAAAATTTATGAAATTACCAAGTGGTATTTAATGTGTTCCACACCACCACCTTCCGAAGGGTGGTAAATATTACTGTTAAGATCCCGACGGAACATAATAAAAATTTCTCTGGGATATTCGTAATTGACAGAATAAATTTCGAAACACAAATTTACCAAACACTCTGATACCAATTTATATGTAGGAGGTTAGAGTTGCAAACATTTCTGATGTGCCACTATCACTATACAAGAAATTATTCGTTGATTCACTGATTGTGTTCGTTTATAACAAAAATGTTTGTATGGCGCACAAAAAATACACAGCATTGCATTTAAAGAAAATTTTATTATTTTATGTAATGAGATACATTGCCTAAGATAAAAAAAATAGAATATTAATAATAACAATAATCATAAATAAATCATCCATTTCTAACATATTCCATATAAACAAGAACGAAACGTCAAGGCAAAATGGCACAAGTTGTATAATTTTATTATAGGTAAAACTATTTAAAATAAATTTCCCTTATAGCAAGGACACACACCAAACAATTACGTACGATCGTATTCAGAAATACCAAAGTATTTTCGTAACGGATATCATTTTCGTATCGAATACATTTTCGTATCGTATTCAGAAATAGGGCCCCTGTTTTTCATTGATTGATCGGGACGAAACTTCATACTTAAACTTTTCCATAAATTAGGAGATTCCAGTGAAATAGCAGCTTCCATATAGTAGCTTGTGCAAATATTTTTAGAAGTATATCATTTACTAGAAAAACGACCATCACCTAAAAGATTCTAAATTAATTTTGCAACACCGGTATTGTTGACAGCTCAGCTTTCCGAAATTTAAGCAGAAATTACGATTTTTGACAAAAAACTGTTTCCAACAAAAATTCAACCTTTGTTTACCCCAAATAGATTGATTTATCGGAATGATCATTTTTAAGATTTTACCATAAATTAAGAGATCTCAGTGATTTTTGGTCGAAATCGATGCACGAAAAGTGGCAGAAATATTTTGAAAATTATATACCATCTACGAAAAAACCATTGAAAACCAAACGAATGAAAATTAAATTACATCAGTACATTTTAATTTATTTTACGTAGTAAAATAAAGTATAGTAATTATGAAAAATTTGGACCTTATGATTTTCGCAGATTTAACATTCGCTATATTGCCGCAGTCAAAAAATGTGGTTGTTAAAAAAATCTCTGTGTATATGTGCATATGCGGTTCCATGCAGAGTAACAGACTAGCTTCTCTACAGCCCAGAGTGACCAGACGGATTGACTGATCGGAAACATTTCGCCCTAATATGAACTTAAAAACAAAAAATCGAGCCGAATTTTTTCGAACGCATATGTTGTCGAAAAAATTCGCTCTATTATGAAGCTAAACGAAAACATTGAAGCGATTTTTCCATTATTTTCGACGACCATTATTTTGTATTCGACCGTTCGAATTTTTCCAAAGATGTTAATCATTTGTTTGTATGATAAATGTATTTCAAATGATTTATAAAATTATAAGGTTAACTAAATTTTTTAGAATAAAATTTAAAATTTTTAAATCCAATATATATTAAAGGTTTCCGCAATTACAGCCGAAACTGTTGGTTGTGACATTCCTATTAAAAAATCTTGGCCTAAGGCCTGTTGGTAGGAGCTTTCGGCCAAAACCGGATGGTAGCCGCTAGATTTATCATAGGTGGTACAGCGTCTTTCTTTGTTCGTTTGGTAAAATGATTCTCCGCCTGTACAAGAAGTTCTTTAAAGCAGTCCTTCGATAGCCGAAATAATTTCATAAATCTCAAAGAAATTAATTGTTAATAAAGAAAGGTAACAATAAAAAACTTCAAGTAGAATGGTAACAATAAAAAACTTAAAGTTACCTTTTATTACTCATATCAAAAGCGTTTGAATTGGTGCGTAAACGTTTTCTTTATATGTACATGGGCGCAACGTCACCTTGATCAAGAATCTTCATCAATTGAATAGGCAAAAACCGATACTGTCCATATTCAATCTTTAATGAATTGTTGGAATGAAAATATTTTTTTACTTTAATTACTATTTTTAATTAATTTTAATCGCACACTATAACGTAAAAACGAAATAACATCATCACTGTCAAAACTAGTTTCTACTACGGTAAATCCCCGTTTTATCGAATTTTCTCGATATCTAAAAAATTAGAAACCAAATAGGGTAACTCCGCGTCGAATCGAATTTTTTCGATATCGAAAAAAATCATAATAGCCCCCCAAGTTTTCCAAAATTTAAGCGGAAATGACGTATTTTGACAAAATCTGTTTTGAACAAAAATTCGTTCCCTGTACAGCCTAACGGATTAATTGGAATACAAATTCATACTTAAGTTTCTACCATAAATTTGCATAGTGATGTTTGGCCGAAGTCCGAGATTCATACCTCCTCGCGGTGCTCTCTGGGTAACTCTAAATGAATCAGGCGGTGTAGTGGAGACGAGCAGCTAAATCATGTTTATAGTCATGGACACTACATGTCAGGGCGAGTTATTGGCGCCTCAAAACCAATACCAAATCAGTGTATGTTCTCCAGGTTAGGTGCGGCTGAAGCGGGCGTCTGTCTTGTATCAAGCGGCTCGCTATATAAATGTGTTCAAGGTAAGACTGGATGCCTTAAGATTCTCACCAGTACATGACCCACACACGTAATAAGCGGGTTGAGCTGCAGACCAACAACCTGCCCTCATAAAAACAATCAAGTTATGAACCCTAATCAAAGGCCTCGGATAACCATATCGAAATCATCACAAAATCGACAACGCTTTAAAAATGGGAACATGGAACGTGCCGAGCCTCTTAAGATCTGGAGTTCTCCAGAACATTTCGAACCAAGCAAAGAGTTACACATTAGACGTACTTGCACTACAAGAGCTTAGATGGTCTGGGAGTTGGATCCATGACACCACCAATGGTTACACTCTTCATTACAGCGGCCATCAGAACAGAGGAGAATTTGGAGTTGGCTTTCTCATCCATCGGCGCGTGAAGCATCATATCATCGATTTCCGCCCTATCAACATGCGGATATGCATGGTTAGACTTCGCACTAAGAAATTTAACATCACGATCGTTAATGTATATGCACCCACCGAAAATAAATCAGATGACATGAAAAATCTATTCTTTGTCGAGCTGGAGGAAGTTATCAATAACATACCGCACCACGACATTAAAATCATCGTGGGCGACTTTAATGCAAAAATCGGTAGAAGTGCAGAAAATACATCGCACATCGGTCCCAACAGCCTGCACCTAACTAGTAACAACAACGGCCAACGCGTCACCGACCTGGCAATAATGTACAACTTAGTTGTATCTAGTACTTTTTTTCCACATATCTGACGTCAGATCTTACATAGGTGCAGATATGGACAGTGATCATGTGCTTGTCATATTTAAATATAAGTGCAAACTGTCATCTACGTTCAACAGACAAGCACAAAAAACCGTTCGATGGAATGTTGATGCTCTAAAACACCAAACGTCAATGCAGAGTTACCAATCAGCTCTCACTAACTATTTAGAGCTGCCCAGCAACAACGAAGAAGCTCTCTCTAACATCAAGGAGCAGTGGCACGCTATACAGTCAGCCATAACCATCGCGGCGCAAAACAGTATCGGAAGAAGACCTCCGAGATCCCGCAATGATTGGTTCGATGATCAATGCCACCTGGCTGTCGAAAATAAACGAAAGCTTCGTGAGAAATGGTTGGCTCGCAACATTAGGAGCACTCAATCAGAATTTCTACGCGCTAGGAAAGCCACGATTAAATTCCTCGACAAAAGAAACGTGAACATATGAAATCATGCATTGAAAACATTAGCTTCCAAGCGGAAATAGGAAACTCAAGGGACTGTTTTGCCAATGAAAGGAATTTCACTAAAGACTTCCACCCAAGAAGTACAGCCATCAAAGACGGGAATGGAGAGTTAAGAACAAACGTGGCTGATGTTCTCTCAGTATGGCAAAACTACTTTCAAAATCTGCTAAATCGGAATGACGACGTGACCCCCATTAGAGCAACAGCTCCTCCAGGTGAAGAGGTCCTTGTCGAATATCCCACAGTAGAGGAAGTAGACGCAGGTATTAGTAGATTGAAAAATGGAAAGGCATCCAGTCTCTCTTGCAACAAATCTATACGATCTCATCGTCTGTATTTGGGACCAAGAAGAGCTGCCCGAGAATTGGAAGACCGCGCTCATATGTCCGTTGCATAAAAAGAGGGCGACCGTCTTAAATATGAAAACTATCGTGGCATAGCTCTATTGAACGCTGCTTACAAAGTGTTGGCTAATGTTGTACTTGCCAGACTCATCCCTTTCGCCAAAACATCATTGGCGACTATCAATGTGGCTTTTGTACCAACCGATCGACCACTGACCAGTGTTTTACCATGAGGATGATCTTGGAAAAATGTTGGGAGTACAACATAACCGTTCATCAACTATATATACTTTCGGCAGGCATATGACAGTATAAACCGCGACAACCTTTGGGCCGCGCTCATATGCCTAGGTATTCCAGAGAAACTTGTTTCTCTGTGTAAATTAATAACATCTGGATCTGTATGTAGAATTGTAAATGAAGGAACTGTATCAGACTCCTTTCAAATAACATCTGGTGTTTGACAGGGAGATGCACTCGCGCCTGTGCTGTTCAATTCGCCGCTTGAGTACGTAGTGAGGAAAAGCAACATTGAAACTTCGCGCTGTATATTCAATAAATCAGGCCAAATTCTTGGATATGCAAATGATATCGTACTTCTTGGCCGAAGACCTAGCGATATCAAGGAAAGTTTCATCCCGCTCAATCGCTGCGTAAGAAGACTTGGTCTGGAGTTGAACAGCAGTAAAACCAAATATTTAGCAACACCTAGGAACATCTCCATGGCAAATCTCGAAATTGGCCACCACAACTTTGATAGCGTCGAAATCTTTAAATACCTCGGGTCAGTTATAACATCACTGAATGATATGTAGGCAGAAATAAAAGCCCGAGTCACTGCCGGACAACGAGTTTTCTATGTCCAATCAAGATTATTGCGATCGAAACATCTATCGCAGTCGTGCAAGCTCGCACTTTATAAAGCACTCATAAGACCTGGGGCGGACAAATTGCAGTTGCATTTATACATCAGTCTGCATCCATTCAAATTTACTTGTATGCGGATGCAGACTGATGCATAAATGCAACTTCTATAATGTTTAAAGAGCAATGGCTAATCTAGTACAAGATTTTCGAAATTCATTTTTGTCGCTCCAGGTTCGTCGCCGTTTCATTTTATGAGATGGCATTGAAGTCTTTTGTATTTCAAAATAGTAAAAATTGCGGAAATATATAATTATTTTGATGTGTATAGGGGCAAGATCAT
>OW052220.1:160593007-160633540 GCA_932526605.1 Nephrotoma flavescens | reverse complement strand
CATTTCCGCAAATTTACAATTGGGAGTCTATGTCCGAATACTTTTGACTTAGACTGTAATCATGTACATAAGAGATTTGATTTTTGTATGTACCACTCAAATTGTCGATAAACGATGATAATAATTAAAATTGAGGTGTACATCAGCTTGGATTTACATACACCCCCAAACCACCAGTAATTTACAATTATATTTAATATTAGGTTTTACAGGTTTTTTTAAGATTGTAAATTTAGAGAGTTACACTAACTTAACTTATTAATAACAGTCAATAATAATTTAGTTTTTTTTTTGTTTTTGTATTTTTTATAATTGTTGCATTTTTTTATATTTAATTTGGTTTTTGTTTTGTTCTTGTAGCACTTTATGCATAAAATTTAGGTTTAGGTAACTTACGTTCTTATTTATTATACTAATTCGTTTCCAGTATATAGAATTAATTTCTTTTCACATAACAATAAATTTACATTCCACTATAATTTTGGTACCGCTCGGATTTCGGTCACATAAATCAAACCGTTTCTCTATTACCTTGATATCGGCACAATTTCGAGGCATATCACTTAATGTTATTTCTCAAAAGTTCCCGGTGCACATTTGTCCCGAAATGCACAAAAAGAACATTTATGTATTTATTATTGTTTTCACAAACCTATTTTAATTATATTTTTTTCTTTGATGGACTGGTGTAGGCATTCAATTGTAAAGCACAAAAGAAAAATGAATAAAACAAAATGCCACACAAATTCAATCACACCACTAATGACCGTTAAATTTGGTGTTTAACTACATGCTAATTTTATTCGTTAGCTACAGGAAATATACTATATGTAGCATAACTTTCACTCTCACACAATCACTAACTAAATTCTTATACGCGATCCCCACGCGTCTCGATTTTATTTATTATTTCTATAATTTTTTTTTTTTTATAGTTTACAGGGGATTCTTAACAAGATTAACTACGTACACTCCATTTTATAGACGTGCTCTTGTTTTTATTGTTTTCAATCACAAAAAAAAAATTAATTGTATTTATATTTATTTTTATGGTGTGGTCACTATTTGTCAGCAAAACATTAGAGAACGAATGACGGTTCGTCGGATTATTTATAGGCTTTTTAATGAAGGGGAAGGACAGGGTAGTACAACCAAAAGTCACCGCTCACACATAATATGGGAAATTTTTTTTTCCAGGGATGGGAACGAGGACCGAGATAGGGCCATCGTTACAATTTGTATTTTTCTTTTGTTCGTATTTGTGTCAATTGTATGATGAACAGTACCAAAATAACGCGATTCGGGTGAATCGGTTTAATTGTTGTGGTGCTTATTTCTTTTTCTCAGCACATTACGTCTGCTCTCGAGCTGTGGAGTGTGATTATTTAACATGCTAATATATTTCATATTCAATTTTTTTATCATAAATTAATTTTATATGTTTTAATAAAATTTTGTAAATAAATGTATTTTAAATTTCATGAATTTTTAAAATAAAATGGTAACAGAAAAAAAATCGAAAATACATAAACAATACAACAATATGGCGTTTACAATGGTTAACTCTTTGAGTGCCAAAAAGCGCGATCGTGCTCCTCAATACACTAGTCTCAATCATGACGGCACTCAAAGGGTTAATATGAATAAACAATAAAAATGACACGTGGCTTGCATATGCAGTAAAACAATCATACGCACGAAACTAACACAAACACAAATGCTACTATTATATCTTCCCGGTTACGAAATGATCACACATTTCGAGACAAAATCCGTATACTGGTTTTCGCGAAATACCTATTAGGTATAAATAATTTTTCAATGTTTAATAACAAAAAGAACACAAAATATAAACCACCAAAAGTATGCAACTTATTTCCTGAAAGAATATCCAAAGATGAAAAACAGTAAAATAAATAAATTCATAAGAAAATCATTTATGTTTAATAAAAAAATTAACAAAATATTTCTTAAACTAAGAAATTAAAAAAAAAACTATTTCTAAAAACAAAAAAAAAATCGGCCCTTCGACCCATCCGGCCCTTCGACATTAGGCCCTTTGACACATTCGGCCCCTCGACACATTCGGCCCTTCGACATTCGGCCCTTCGACACATTTGGCCCTTCGAAACATTCGGCCCTTTGTACCTCTTCCATAATAAAAACTAACAATAAAAATTAGTAAACAGTTTATACAGCAAACTAAAATGCTGGGTTTATGTGATTTATTTGTTTTTCTTGGCTAACACGTGTTTTGTGTGATTGGTAGATTATTGTTCGCAAACAAAATAGTTTGAGCTACAAGAAAAATATATATTTATACCGCGGGGAGCTTTAATAAATTTATTGGCTGTCCGAAAAATTACATGGAAATATATATTTTTTTGCTGGTGCTAAGAAAAGGAAAATTTAAATGTTGATTCTATCAGCGTCATCTCGCGCGGTTGGTATCCCGCCGAATTTTGGATTATTGAATTTTGTGTTTACCCACATTTTGTTGCTGCGAATGCCAGCGTAACACATTTTTCGTGTTGTGTATCACCGTAATCAACCGGGTACCAACGGAAATTTACGGGTGGCGTGATCATATTTAATGGCAAGGGTGTGCAGCAACGTTATCGTACACGAAAGCCAGTTGAGGCCACTCCAACGGTGAGTTATTATAATAAAGGGGAGCTAACGCATAACGGATTTTGGCGGCCAGTTGAGGCCCCTCCGCTTTCTACGGATCCGGCGGACAGTTGAGGCCAGCCGTGATATTTTTATTTGGCAGCCTATCAAGGCCATATCAACGAATTTAGGCATAGGAAAGCCCAACGAAAGCATAGCAAAACTCAACGAAGGCATAGCAAAGCCTAACGAAGGTATAACAAAGCCCAACGAAGCCGAGAAGACGCCCAACGGTCCGGGTACGGAAGTTGTCCGAAGCATGACGGCACCAAGGCCGCAACGGTGATTTTTTTTAGGTGTAAGATACGATTTTTTTTATTTTTATTTTAATTTTTTTTATTTTTTAAATTTTAATAATTGTTATTGTGATCGAGCGGCGCATAGCGGGTGTATATCGCGCGCTTGGTGTTCGCATGGGTCTCGTTACCTCATACTCTTGTGGGAAGTAGTGGTGGCTTTCGTTACTTCATAAATAAAAAAATGAATTGCTAATTTTTTTCGGGTTTGGTATGATGAGGGGGGGATTCTCATTCCGTGCCGGCGTGTGGTTTGCGGTCCCTTGGTGCCCGCATCCGATTTCGGAACCGGCGCTTGCGCCGTTTGAGTTCGAACGGATGCGCGCACCAAAGCACCTCACTCGGTTATAATTGGGTTGTTCATTCCTCCGGAACATTCGGTTTATGGTTATTTATCATTTGCGTTTTTTCTTTTTTTATTATTTTTGAAATTTCTGTGTTCACGGTGTAAGCTAGGAACATCGTAAGCCTCAAACTCCACGACCCTTCGTACTTCTCCCTGAGAATGTAGCCGGCAAAGATCACCGTGTGAAGTCTCTACGATGTTTAGTGAAATCTGCAGGATGGCAGTAGCCATCCTGTAACAAATGTTATACTGAGTCTACACGGGAAATATGGGAAACGTTTATCGTTTAGAATTCTCCTAAATTTATGTTCTAATTTAATTCAGTCTTAAAACAAAATTTAGCTAGATGAACAGATTCCAGAACTTTATCTAAAGTAACTGTTAGAATCCCAATAAAATGTGACAAGAAAAATTTCATCATAATTGTTTAAATAGGTCGGAGATCCGAGGCAAGCACTAATCCCTATCGAAAAATAAAAAACTAAATCCATCATAATTCGTTAAAACATAGCCATGGAGTTCCTTCTAACATTTTAATTATGATTTTTTTATTTCTTAAAATGGTGGCGAGGGGGAAACCTTTAATTTTCACTGGAAAATTTTCGCTATTTTATGCAGCACAGACAAATTTTGAAATCCTTAAACAAATCAATTGCATTTTCAGAATGTTTCACCCAAAACTAAAATATTTTTAAACCAAAAGGAGAAATATTACATTTGGGTAGCCGATAAAGGCTCGATTGTAGCGTGTGTGATGTCACGCCGACTAAATGTTTGTAGCTTCCCTTCAGCTCAGATACATTGACTAATCGGGATGAACTTTGCACTTAAGGTTTCTTATAAATTGGGAGATTCCAATGATTTTTGGTTGAAACCGTTTAAGCGGAAGTGGCCGCCTCCAAATATATTTTGAAAAAGTATATCATTTACAAGAAAACGATTATGAACTAAAATATTCTAAATTAACCTTGCTTGTAGCAAAGATATTGTTTATCGGCACATGTGCAATTGTTAATCGGCACAGAACAGTTTTTCAAAATTTAAGCGGAAATGACGATTTTTGACAAAAAAAACTTCATTTCACCAAAATCAGCGTCTCTACAGCCCAGGCGGATCGACTATTCGGAAAAGAACTCCATACTTAAACATTAATTGTTAGATCCTGGTGGTGAAAATTTGGTACCGGAAGTGACAGCCCTTGGGAGCTTTTAAATTTTTGAACTGGTGTTGAAAAATTTAACATTTACTAAAAATGGCAAAGAAGTAAAAGATTTATAAAAATTTAAATATTAATTTTTCAACCAACGAGGGTTGACCTTGTTGGTTTTCTGAAATTTAAGCAAATGTTTTTTAGAATGTCGGTTGTTGGCCTATTCACCCCTCCATTTTTTTTGTTTTTGCGATTGTTCGACAAAGGAAATATAAAAAATGTATTCGATTTTTATATTTGCCTTTCAACATAAACAATGAATTTTCAATGCTGTATAAGATAGTGGAAATTTGACAGCGGAAAATAAGAGAATACGCAACTCGCCGCAAGTGGCAGCACTATCACCAAAGAGAATTAATTTTGTTATGTAATTACCAGTGGAAATTTTTTATTCATTATGAATCACTTTTTTCACTAAATAAAACATTCCAGCGGAATAAAATATTAAAAGTGAACTTTAAAAGGACAAATTGATTGATACCCGAAGTAAAGGAACTCGGTATATGAATTCTCTCGGCTATTTCTTAATTAAATTTTGGAAAATTTGCATCGCATACAGGGACTATTCGGAGAAAAATTATGCATTAGTATTTTCACTATAATTTTTTGGTTTTCTGCGGCCATATAAGTTATTTTCAGTTTTTGGCCAATATCTCAGAAACTTCTACAGTAACCAATACTTTCGGTTGTTTTTCTAATAGCTTAGGTCTTTAATTGATATATTTATTTTGTTATATACTGATGGTACAATTGTATGTAAGAGTAAGTGAAATAGCAGTCGTAACATTTCAAAACAATATTTTTTTATGTAATAAAAAGTTGATATACAATACAAACGCAACTTTTATATCGAGAAAAAACAACAATTAAATTGTTCCGTTTTTATGTTGCTAGAAAGAAAAAACCACTCTCGCACAACTATGAGATATTGGCCAAAAACTGAAAATAACTTATATGACCGCAGAAGATCAACAATTTCTAGTGAAAATTGTAATCCATAAATTTTATCCGAATTGTCCCTGTATGCGATATAAAATTTAATTAAGAAATAGCCGAGTTCCCTCCAGTTTAAAATTTATTTATATCGTGTAAAATGTATAGATACCATTTTTCATAAGGACTGGTTCTGAAATGGCCAGTTTAGTCCAGCACGAACAGATCCTAGAATTTTGTCCAAAACTTACATCTCTGAGCAATACTACTATCCAAATTTCATCGTAATTCCGAGTTCCTTTACTTCAGGGATAAGCATTTTGTCATTTTAAGGATCACTTTTATTATTTATTCCGCTGAGATGTTTTATTTAGTGAAAAAAGTGATACATAATGAATAAAAAATTTCCACTGGTAATTACTTAACAAAAAATTCTCTTTAGTGATAGTGCTGCCGCTTGCGGCGAGTAGTGCAATCACTTATTTTCCACTGTCAAATTTCCGCTATCTTATACAGCATGAATTTTCATATACACATTTTTTGTCAATATAAAATAGCTCTTTTTAACTCTATAACATTTTTGGAACATATGCTAGTCGGTAATTTAATTGTATTGATAAATGTCCCAAAATATTTTGCAGTGACTTAAAAATTAGTTGGAACTGCGTTTTAATTATATTCTACTATCGTTTTCGATATAATAAATTATTTTAAAGAAATCCTTTCTTTTTATTTTTGTTATAGTGAAAAGTGTGGATTTCGTCTGAACTTACAATTATTTATATACAAAAATAAATTCGTACCTTGATATTCTTGAGGTATTTTAACACCTTTTTTCTTGTTAGCGCTGCTTCTTGTATTGTATCCATGATAAATATTCCTGCTTTTTAAATGTCGATACAAGAACAATAACTCTCCGTATAGGCCACCATTTTTATCCGATTTCTTATGATCGGTCGAGAGCCCTGAATCATTCGAACTTGAAGACAGTAGCGTATTAAATTTATCGTCATATTTCAATCGTATTACACGTGGTAGAGAGTATCGTTCCAGAAATACATTGACTGGCATTGGTTCTGGATTTGATTCATTACTAAATTTTGAACCTTTACTATCACCAGTGGAACAATCACCTCCCGAGCTTAATGAATTCATTTTATATTTTTGTTTTTCGATTTTGTTACGCCGTGCTAGCCGCGCATTTTCAAAGTCCACAACCGAAAACATGTTGGTACTGGTATCGTGCGAATTAAATCTTCTTAGTTTTGATTTATGTCCGTCTGACGATTGTGTCACAATTTGCAGCGGTAAATTTGTTTGTGACGTAAATATACTTGGTTTGCTTAGTGACGATTTTGGTGCAAAAAATATTGGATTCTGTGTTAACGTGCCAGTTTTAATGGAAGCCGGTGTATTTTTATTGTTGGTCGCAGTTATATTTACTTTTAGTTGTGACGAGGGCGGACTTAATATTTGTTGTTGCTGTGAAGGTTTTGCCATGTGAGCACTTGATTTGATTAACCAGTTTGCTAGATGACGTTGCCGTTCGAATTCAATGTTAGCTCGTTGCATTTCAGCCATTTTTATTGCATCCGTTATTTCTTTGATTTTTTAGACACTGCGATTATGGCTTATACTGCGTGAAATGATGACTTAAATTAATTTTTTGACCTGCAAAATAAATAAATGAAAAATATAAGATATTTAGTTTAATGAGTGTGTCGATTTTGTTATTGAGCATATTAGTTTATATAATATATATATATAAAAATGAATTCCTGTTTGTTTGTTTGTTCCGAATGGGCGTCTCAGCCGCTCAACCGATCGCCATGAAATTTTTACCATGTACAAGTTCCATATCCAGAACCAACCTTATGATATTTTGGAAGAGGTTGGATCCCGGGGTCTAGAAAATTTTAATTTTCTTTAAATTTTTCCACGAAAATGAGTTTATGGAGCTAGTTATATGAAATTACTGACATGTTCGAATCCAAGGGGCCCAGCCCTGGATCAAAAATTAATTTTTACATGTATATAGATACAAATATTTGATTATTCCAAAATGACTTCTTAGTCGTTCAACCGATCGCCATGAAATGTTTACCATGCAAATATTGCATGGTGAGGATCAATCTTACGATATTGTGAAAGGGGGTGGACCCCAAGGTCTAGGGGCTGTGGTACAAATTTTTTCAAAAATTTAAATTTTTTACGAGAATGAGTTTTGGAAAGGGGTTATATGAAATAAAAGACACGTTCGAATTCGGGGGGACCGCTCCTGGATCAAAAATTCATTTTTACATGTAAAGATACAATTATTTGATTGTTCTGAAATAACGCCTTAGCCGCTTTACCGATCGCAATGAAATTTTTACCATGTATATGTTGCATGTTCAGGACCAAGCCCACGAGGATATTTTTAAAGGGGCTGGACCCCGGGGTCTAGGGGCTGTGGTACAAATTTTTTATCAAATTTCAATTTTTTTAAGATTTTTTGACGAGAATGATTTTAGGAAAGGGGTTATATGAAATTAGTGACATGCTCCAATCTGGAAGTCTGCCCTGGATCAAGAATTCATTTTTACATGTATAGAAACAATTATTTAAATGTTCCGAAATAGCGCCTTAGCAGTAAATTTAGACACCAAAATGGATATCTAGCGTGCGACTGTTATACAAAAATCATACCTCTACTATAATTGTTTTAATTATTCAAATTAATTTTATTAATTTAAATTTAAGACAATCTTTCATCACTTTAACTGAAGACAAATCTCTGAACACTTATATTATCTATACTAATAATCCATTTTTACTGGTTTGAGATGTACTGTTTAGTGATATCCTATTTATCATATCCTGTTTTGAAATGTACCATAGTCAGCGAGTTCTAATTTCCACATAACTTCAGAAATAATTAACATTCTATTTTAATCCACTATTGCAACCGGCGGCTTTTAATGAAAATAGTAGTTTCATACTAAACGCCAATAGTTTATTACTTTATTTAGTTTATTTTACTTAAATAATCAATGATTGTTTCATAAAATCAATTCTAGGAAAGGTACTAAAAAATATTGTACGTATAAACTGATATACTTTGAAAAATACTAGCGTTTTATATTTGAAAATAGCATCTTCTACAAGAAACATTCTTGGATTCAAATTATTGTACGTGTAAAATTGCCTTAGTTTGAAAAAATTTCTTTTTACGTTAATTGTCGTAGGCACTTGGCGAAACACACTAATACATGATAAACACATTTTAATAAACACTTGTTTTTTTAATTTCGCAGAATTATATTTTTGAATATTTTAATTAAAAAATTTGTTCAAAAAGTTTAAAAAATCACTCGATCGATTTCGACTTGTTAGGTCATCATCAGGAGTACCTACTGATTTGTAAAAGTAAAAATTTTATATATAGAAGAAAAAAGCCAAAAATAAGCAAAAGGAGGGAGAAAAAATAAGCAATAAAAAGGAATAAAAATTAATCTATTAATATCTATTAATCTATCTACACAGAGCTTAATATAATTCTACAAATTGCAACGAATAACGGATATGCAACTAGGACTATATTAAAGTTATTGAATAAAAAGCTAAAGCGTAAAACTCTAACGAGTATTTATCCACCGAATAGTCCAACGCGGGAAAATTGGCGTCGCTTAGAGTATATAGGAAAAACGAGCCAACGGATTAGAAACATCGTGTCCAATTATACCAATATTAGTTTTGCTTTTTATAATAATAACACAATAAAGAAAATGATTTTTAACAATAAACCTAGAGTTGATCGCCTTTCTAAATCTGGCGTTTATAGGATTAATTGCAATGATTATAGTTTCTCCTATATTGGCCAGACTGTGCACAATTTTGGAGTTAGAACTAAAGAACATTTATCTGGTTGCAATCAATCAACTTTCCATAACCATTTAACTTTAGAAAATCATACAGCTATAGCTTGAACAATTTAGACATATTACATATACAACCTAAAGGCAAACGTTTAGATACCTTAGAGTCTTACGAAATTCGAAAATCAATATTTCTTAACAAAAATATCCTTAACGAACAAAAAGAAATTCGTTTCTCACCAATTACAGACCCCGCCCTTTTCTATAATTTGACTAATACGTCGGGTAATTAAATGTTCTTTAATATACCTTAAATTTTGTTACTCAGCCGATGACTAATCGCAGATCTGGCGCGATCAATAGATTAATTTTTATTCCTTTTTATTGCTTATTTTTTCTCCCTCCTTTTGCTTATTTTGACGATTTTCTTCTATATATAAAATTTTTACTTTTACAAATCAGTAGATACTCCTGATGATGACCTAACAAGTCTAAATCGATCGAGTGATTTTTTAAACTTTTTGAACAAATTTTTTAATTAAAATATTCAAAAATATAATTCTGCGAAATTAAAAAAACAAGTGTTTAATAAAATGTGTTTATTAAGTGAAAAACTTCTTTTGTTTTTCGAAATGTCATTTTCAACGACAGTTCGCGGTAAAACGTATCGAAGTGGACGTAGTTTTAATCGGTTTGAATAAATTAATATTAATTTGTGTTTCGGATGCCGTTGTCCTCGATTAGTTAGCTATATTGAACAATTTAGACATATTACATATACAACCCAAGGCAGACGTTTAGATACCTTAGAGCCTTAACGAACAAAGAGAAATTCGTTTCTCTTCATTTACAGACCCCGCCCTTTTCTATAATTTGACTAATACGTCGGGTAGTTAAATGTTCTTTAATATACCTTGCATTTTGTTACTCAGCCGATGACTAATCGCACATCTGGCGCGATCAATAGATTAATTTTTATTCCTTTTTATTGCTTATTTTTTCTCCCTCCTTTTGCTTATATCTATGATTACTTTTTGATTGTAGATAACATTTGATTTTGCTTAAAAAAAATCCGTAAAGACATTTTCAAACACAGTTCGCGGTGAAACGTATCGAAGGGAACATTAAAATCGTTTTGATAATACTAATTTCTGTTTTGAATGCCCGTCATTGCTGATTAATTAGCTACACGTTTCATTTTTGCTTAAAAATGCCACCGAAAAAAAGAACAATTGGGCAGGTAACTGCAAAGTCGAAGAAGATTAGAGCCGCAAGGGTGGCTGAATCAAGCGAACAGCTTGAAACACGACTTGCAAACGTTCGAAGCAGGATGTCTTCTTCAAGAGCTGATGAAACAACTGAACAGCGCGAAACACGACTTACAAACGTTCGAAGTAGGATGTCTTCTTCAAGAACTGATGAAACAACTGAACAGCGCGGAACACGACTTGCAAATACTGTTTTGGCAAGGAGAAGATGATATCATTTCAACGTGATGCAAACTAACTCAACAACAAGTGCTGCGATGACGAAAAAGGTTTCCTGCATGGATTTTTATGCGTATCGTATTATGACTAGAGCACAACAATCAAACCACATCCTGAAGTGCCGTAAACTTTTTCACCAATTCATTGTTGATATGTATGCTAAAATCGAAAGTGAACGACTTCTTTTCATTCGCTTAAATCAGAAAAAACTTCGTTCCGAGGAATATATTCACTTGCGTGATGCAATTGCAAATGATGGAAACGTTGCTGACATTGGGAAATTGGTCATATTACCAGCTACGTATACGGGAAGTCCAAGGCACATGCACGAATACGCTCAGGATGCCATGACGTATGTCCAAAGATTTGGACGTCCTGATCTATTTATAACATTTACGTGTAATCCAACATGGGTTGAGATTATAGATTTACTTCTAATTGGTCAATCATCGACCCATCGGCATGATCTGACACCTAGAGTTTTCAAACAGAAACTCATAAATTTCATGAACCTCATAACTAAAAATCATATTTATGGAGAAACTCGCTGCTGGATGTATTCTATAGAATGGCAGAAAAGAGGCCTACCACATGCTCACATTTTGATTTGGTTAAAGGACAAGATTACTCCGACTCAAATTGATAGTGTTATATCAGCTGGATTACCCAATCCCCAAGAAGATTCGATACTTTTTGAAATCGTTAGCAAAAACATGATACATGGGCCATGTGGAGCCGTGAATCCGAATTCACCTTGCATGAAAGACGGAAAGTGTTCGAAAAATATCCCCGAAAGATGTACCAGGAAACACATATCGGAGACGAAAACCCGATGACGGAGGACACACAGCCACTATCAAAGTAAACAATGTGCATCATGAGGTATATAACAGCTGGATTGTTCCTTACACTCCGTTACTGTCGAAAATATTTAAAGCCCATATTAACGTTGAGTACTGCCACTCTGTTAAGTCAATTAAATATATATGTAAATTCGTGAACAAAGGCAGTGATATGGCAATTTTTGGACTTTCGAATACAAATTCACAATTCGATGAAGTCACGCAATTTCAAATAGGACGTTACATCAGCAGTAATGAAGCTGTCTGGCGAATTCTGAGTTTTAATATTCACGAGCGTTATCCAACAGTTGTACATCTCAGTGTACACTTAGAAAATGGACAACGAGTTTACTTTACGGAAGAAAATCTGTTACAGAGAGCTGCGCAACCAACGAATACGACATTAACAGCCTTTTTTCAATTGTGCGGAACAGATTCATTCGTTAAAACGTTGCTGTATCATGAAGTTCCAAAATATTATACATGGAACTCGTCGAAGAAGCAGTTTTTCAGAAGAAAGCAAGGCACAATTATTCGGGAGTACCCTGGAATACGTGGTTCTGATGCCTTGGGTCGAGTTTATAATGTTCATCCTAACAATACGGAGTGTTATTTTCTGGGAATGCTGCTTCATGAAGTAAGAGGACCAACGTCTTTTCAAGCACTGAGAACTGTAAATGGCGAAGTATGTCAAACTTACAGAGAGGCATGTCTTAAACTGGGCTTACTTGAAAATGATGAACACTGGGATAGAACACTGACCGAAGCATGTCTTATGTGTCGTCCAGCACAAATACGCAAGCTCTTTGCAATCATATTAACAACATGCACACCTTCCGATCCTAAAGGTCTTTGGGAAAAGCACAAAGAAGATATACTTTGGCAAGCACGTAGAACAATTCCCGATATGGAAATACAGTTTTCAGCAGACATATTTAATGAAGCACATATATTACTCGAGGATGGATGCTTATACATTAATAACAAAGTCTTTTCCCAACTTGGGTTGCCAGCACCGACACGCCATGGAAACATTGTTTGTGATAGAGATCTATTACGAGAACAAAATTACGACGTTGGTCAGTTACGAATTTTCACTGAGACTCTTAGTGGATGATCAAAGACAGGCATACACTAAAGTGATGCAATACATAGCAAACGGTAACGGAGGAATTATTTTTCTTGATGCACCCGGAGGCACTGGAAAAACATTTCTTCTTAATTTGATACTTGCTGAAGTAAAACAGCAGAATACAATCGGCCTCGCTGTTGCATCATCTGGAATTGCATCCACTTTACTCGATGGAGGACGCACAGCACATTCAACGTTTAAACTACCATTGAATTTGAATCAAGCGGATAATTTTTCTTAATAAAATCATTATTTGGGATGAATGTACCATGGCACACAAAAAAGCATTTGAAGCGGTTGATCGTACTTTGCGCGATTTTCGACAAAATAAACGACCAATAGGAGTAGCTCTAACACTACTAGCAGGTGATTTTCGTAAAACTTTGCCAGTCATTCCAGGATCAACACCCGCTGATGAACTTAATGCCTGCCTGAAGGCGTCTCATCTTTGGAAACACGTTACGAAAATCACACTATCTACAAACATGCGTGTGAATTTACATCACGATGGTACAGCTAAAACATTTGCTAGGCAGCTTTTGGACATGGGTAACGGGAAATTGCCAAATGACCCTGTAACATGTGAGATATCGTTCCCGCCTAATTTTTGTCAAATGTTGCCATCAATAAAGGACGTGGTAATGAAAGTATTCTCAAATCTGCCAAATAACTTCAAAAATCATGATTGGCTGTGCGAACGTGCACTCCTAGCTCCCAAGAATGATGGTGTCAAATTTTACCACGTTCTTTATTATCTGAAGTGTAGACTTTACGCGCAGTGGGTGTGTAGAAAAATCGATGTGAGCTTCTCCAGATAAGCGCCAATAGTTGATTCGACCTCAATTGATCTTTCATCAGGCAAAAATAAAAAAAAACGATTCTAAATTAAAAAATTTTCGAGGCTGATGGCCGGTTGTTACTGTTTACTGATATTTAGTTATATCTATGAAAACAACTAATGCTGTGTCTCTCAGAAGACTTTTCCAAGTAAATTTTTCAACTTTGGAAGCTTTCGCTATTTCGTCATAGATGTTTGGTGAAACGCCACTTAACGAAGTTACGCTTAAATTAGGCTAAGGCTGGGTGCCAATCCGCGTTACCACACAATGATTTTTTCATCTTGATTCTTTCCTCGTTTCCTTCTCCTTTACAATCAAACTAAACAATTTTTAGGTGAAGGGGAAGGAAACGAGGACAGAATCACGACGAAAGAATCAAAGTGTTGAACGGCGGATGAATAAATCATTTACTTTTCGATAAAAATCGGTTTTAAGTACCTTTGTGAAGATATCCCAAATTTCTATCCCCGAAAATCAAAAAAGTTGTGTCTGGCAATACTATTCAAGTTTATGTATACTATTGCCCCATTTAATTAACAATTATAAGCCTTCCAACACCTAGCACCTTGTATTAAAGAACACAATATCTTGAGAAATAACAATTTTTATTTTCAAGTACATACTAATTTCATTAAAAAGCTGAGAACATTCTCTTTTAAATAATAATTATGACTAGCTAAAAAGTATTTCACATTTATACAAAACTAAGAATTCTATTTTTTTCAGAATTGTTTTTTTGTTTCTGTGCAATTTACCTCTTAACAATTTCTCTACGTCAGTAAATATTTTTTGATGGAAACCCATTCGTGTGGCTGCGGTTTAAACAAGGTCAATGTAACAATCAATATTGTACATAAGTACAAATTAAAATAAAATTAGCAAATACTATAAATCATTTTATAAGAGATTCTGTGTGCTCGTATAAAAGTGTACATTTAGCGTGGAGTTGCAAAATAGTATACAATTATAAACAATAATTAAAAACTCACGCGCCGCAATTAAAATACAATAGCATAGCTCTTATAAATTATTGCTACAATATTGTTATTGTTACTTATAATGTTGACTCTGAGTTCTATTGTTTGATAAACTAAATTATTTATTTCTTAATTGTTGCACATTGTTGTATTGCAAGGTCTGTTGCTTTATAGCTTTGTCCATTTGTTGGTGGCATTATATTAACTTAAAACGTGGCTTGACGATATTGACAAACCGTGTAAAAAGGCGTTAAATCAACACACACTGAAATCATCAAGCGCTACTTCTAAAAATTATTATTTAATTTTCTAAATTGAGTATAATACCTAGAAATTTGATATTCTTAAGCGCCACAATATAAATTTTCTGTGGCAATTCAATTACCGGGATACAATTATCGGGATAAAAAATTATTTCATTAAATTAATTTATTATTTAATTTACAGTACGTTCAACAAGAGCGTGTACGGCAAAAAACTAAGTACAAATAAAACAACGATTTACTTCTAATAATTGCCTAGCACCTGTTATTCATACAATCTACCATATTCTCTGCATACTGTGGTGACCAATTTTGTCATATCTTCCGGAAGACCCGCGCTAGGCGCTAAATAACTGTACGATAGCGTCATTCTCCTTTTTTGTAGTGGTTCGAATTCTGCCTTTATCTTGCCAAATGGTCAACATTTTTATACATTAAATCGACTTTTTTTATATTTTGCTCCACTTGTAACCGACATTTTAGGTCCTTTCGGATGTTAAAAACACCGCTTCAAACCGTACTTTATAAATCGCACTTATTTTTTTCATATAAATGTTATCCGCTAAAAAGTTGCAGTTAAACTAATTTTTATTTTAGAGCGTCCAAGAGGAATCAATAGAAAACAGATTTGAGCCCCGCCCATATTTGTTCCTATAGCTTTAAGTACAGTTATGCCGTACACGCTCTTGTTGAACCTATTATATATTTTGCCAATTAGAAACAAACACATCTTTAGCACTAGAAACAAACACATCTTTCTGGCATTTCCTATGAATTGGCTAGTATATTGATTAAGTTTGGTGTAAATATTTTCTATACATAGTGAAATAAGATACTTTTGTTCCATAAAATTTGTATAAAGAAAATTAATTTCCAATTTATTTCGAAAATATTTACATCAAATGAAAATTATACGGAAATGTTCTCCTCAATCAGAAGAGAAAGTTAGAGTAATGGTAATAGGTTGAAAGGTAATTCTTATAGAGAATTTTATAAAGTTATAAAAATGAGTGCAAGCTTTGACCAAATTTATATATTTAAAAAATTTTGGAATTTATACAAAACCAGTAAATAGTCAAGCACAGACGAATATTATTAACGGAAAAACAAGACGCGGATAAAATAAAACTTCCTTTTATTTATTGCTAACAACCTATAAACTAATTTTTAAAAATCAATGCCACGGGTGATTGAATGTTGGCTGCCATCTGTTTATTATGATAAAAGTAGATAAAGCATGCAATACAGGACAAAATACCCTACAGAAATCTCGGTATTCCGGTATTATATATTTTAAAACTAACTTTCGTTTAAGACCTCTTTTTCTCGACATTTTCATTTAATTGGGTGGTAGTTGACAGCATCCTTGTGGCGTATCCTGGGCAATGTACTGTAGATCGTACGATTGTGGTCTCCAATCGTAGTAGGGAAACAATATAGGAGATAGTCAACAAAAAGATGAGATGTCGTGTATATAAACAATAACATACTCCAGGTCGGTCAGTACTTAGATTCTAAATCCCATCACCTATTTATTGGACTGTTCTACGGATTCTGGGTAAAGGAAATCGTCGACCAACAACTCCACCGCCAGAGAGCACTACACTGTGTGAACTTAACAATGAGAAGGCTTCTATCAGGCATAAAAACTTCAAGCCAACTTCTGAAGCCACGCCCAGTGCGCACACAGTTATAACCAACAAGGCGGAGTAAATAAATAAATTTGAACAAATGGAGAAATTAATCGCGCAGCTGAACAATGAAGTTGCCGTGCTAAAGAAAGAAAACCTTATGCTAAAGGAAACAATAAATAAAAATACAACACAGGAAACTCAGCATTAATGAACAACCAATTTCAAGTATGTACTCACATATCAAGACGAATATCACACTGATGAAGATGAGCTTGAAAGAGAAACCAATTGGAAACTACAGAAATCCAAGAGAGCAAACAAGAAACCAAGAAAAGAAACCAACCCAAGCAAGAGGCAAGCTGAATCATCACCAGAAGTTGAGCCAAGTTAAACCCACATTAAAACTGCCAATGCAACTAATGCATTAAAAGTGTATGAGCCAGAAAAGAAAAAATTGATCCACCCCCGATCAATATTCTAGGAATAACAAATCACGGTAGTATTCAGAAACTGATGAAAGAAGTAGTACGAAATGACTACAAGGTAATATCACTCAGTAGTAATATTTGGAAAATAAACACAACAGAGCCTGAAGATTATAAAACTCTAGCTAACAAATTAAATTCTGTTGGTCACCAGTGGTATACCTACGAGGTTAAAAATGATCGGTCAATTAAAGTAATGGCAAGAGGTCTCCATCCAACTTGTTCAAAAGATGAAATTATTGAGGATCTGCAAAACAAAGGCTTGAAAATAATCGATGCAGTTAACATCATCAGAAAAGAGAGACGAGAAAACAGGGAGGGAAATGTTGAAATCATGAGAAGAGGTCGCCCACTATTCACGCTAACCTTCGACAACCAAGAAAAAAACGAAAATATTTATAATATTGTTACGACTGTGTTGTCTGTAACAAGACCTAATATTCGTTTTACGCATGACATCCCCATTTTGTAAATTTTCGTGTTTCTATTTTACGCCCAGTTTCTTGCGTCCGTGTTTTTGATGTCCATGGTGGATGGATTCTCGAATGGTTTT
Organism: Nephrotoma flavescens; assembly: GCA_932526605.1. Lineage (NCBI taxonomy): Eukaryota > Metazoa > Arthropoda > Insecta > Diptera > Tipulidae > Nephrotoma > Nephrotoma flavescens. Next base: position 160,616,016 of record OW052220.1, on the reverse strand, counting down.
TTTGTTCGGTTGGTATTGAACGAAAATGGGAGAGAGAGAGAACAATGCGCATCGAGTGTGTGTGTAAAGCAAAACATTCCATATGAATGTTTTTCTTATATGCCTCTCGTTTACATCAATGCGAATTGATGTAAACGCGAAACAGAGAAGAAAGACATTCTTCTGGAATGTTTTGCGCGTCGTTTGTGCGGCGTAAAAGTTTTTTAATTGATTCAGTCGAGTTTTGGTTTTTCTGTAAAACGGAGTCTAGTTTTGAAGTGTATAAAACGTAGAGTCGAGTTTTAGTTTTTGGTGAAAATTAAAGTCTAAAAGAAAAGAAATATCTGAAAACAAATAAAATTAAAATATAAAAACACTAAGTGGAGTGAAAATAAGTAATTTTAAATAAATTCTAGTCGGTTTCGCTTGAGTTAAAATATTTTTTGGATTGTGAAAAAGCGAAAATATTTATAAGAAGATATGTATATGTATTGTTGAAATAAAAAAAAAAAAAAAAGAGTGAGTCCATTAGTACTCTCAAGGAGATGTGTAAACATGGCGTGTGTGTAGTGCGTCCGTACACGTACAGTTTACTTTGAAGGAAGAAGGAATGCAATTTTACTAACCATAGTTTTTCATTTGTTTATTATCGTTAAATTGGTCTATTACTCTTTCGGTATAATCGACGCAATTGGATTATATTAGCTAAAATAAGATACATATACTGTCGACTCAAACTTTTCAAATTTTCATTGAAAAACTGCACAATGCTCGTTCCATATCTCGTAGTAGATATATTTCGATCTGAGTTCATGTGCAAATCGAATTCGTCTCGCAGGAAGTTTATAAGTGGTTCAGCTTAAGGAACAGCAAAATTAATAATGAAATCCTCGCTCATAATCATCGGCAAAAGATGGTCTTCTTGGAGAATTTTTGGAGCAAGGACGAAATGTATGAACTTCATTACATGAAGATGATTTTTTCGGCGAGGTGAATAGAACTACAGAAAGCATCTTATTCCCATTGAGAAGCTGAAACTCAGCCGTGTATATATTATCAATGGGTTGTGTTGTTACCGTCATATCATTTGTTAGGAAAACGATGATTTCCTTATGCCAGTTGACTGTATAAGTTCAACTTGTATTTTTATATATTGCTACTCCTGCAGCCCACTGACCAATTTTCTTGAACTGAACGCATCATTCAAAATTAATAATATTAACATGCTCGTCATTGCGTATCCAGATCTCGGGAAACAAGAAAATTGAGTATACTTGCGTGACTGTATCAGTTAGATCGAGATGATGTGACCAGGTAGGACTCTGGCAGTTCAATGTTAAAACCCAGACGTCATTAGTATCTCATACAAAATAATGACCAATTTTGTATGAGATACAACTTGAGCTATCTTAGTGGACTTGTAGTGAGGCACGATTGCTAATTTTGAAGAAGACCCATTGAGATCCTATTTTTACGTTCATGGCAGAAGACATAATCATCGATAGCCGACGTGATGAACAGTCCTTCGAGACTCGTTACTCATAATAAAACAATATACACAAGTTGTGGACTGTGTCTTTTATCGTAAGAGTATATACTGACTATCTCGTTATAGGTACCACCCTGTGATGCATGAATTGTGGTGGCACATGCAGGTATGACTGGAAAATGATTACGCTTAACATTAATTGTCAGATTGTTGTTTCGATTAGCAGTTGTGCTTTTTCTAGAAATGGGCACCAAACATCGGTCGATATTCATTTTCTGCTCCCATCCAGCTTTATGCCGCCTGACCTTCTTGCCTTGTGAATTTGTACCGAAATTCGTTGACGTTTTCATCGTTCTCGTTTTCCGGCCAGGGTGGCTGCATTCGATATACCTCAGACAACCCATAGTTCCATTCACTAGTCCATCTGTTACGTCAATGTTGGTTTTGAGAAAGTAAGGCTGACCTATGGCAAGTGGAAGTTCGTACGGCAAATTATTTGGATCTTTAATTTTATGGATCTTTTGACGGAATTGCTACTCCGGCAGCCCACTGATCATCCCTCTTGAACAGAACGCGGCATTCAAACGTAGGAATATTAACATGCTCGTCATTGCGCAGACAGGTCTCGGAAAGCAAATAAATTGAACATATCTGCGTGACTGTCACCTGAGACTCTGGCAGTTCAATGTTAAAAACGAGACGTCATTATAAACTCATTTAGTAGAAGATATGATCATTGATAGCCGACGTGATGAATAGCTCCTAGAGACTCGTTACTCGTGATAAAGCAATATACACAAGTGTTGACTGTGTTTTTAATCGTAAGAGTATGTAATTTCGTAATCGCAATTCGTATCGTAATTTTTTTTTTTGATTTTTCTGATCTATGGAAATGTTGATGGTTTCTATTTCATGTTTTAAATTAGTTTTTTTATTTTCCCTATACTACTATACATATACATACAAGCATAGCATGCCATGTATAGTAAAAAATTGTTTTTATTGAGTTTGTTGCTTTTTTTTAAACGAAGTAGGTACATACGTCATTTCCGTTCGTTTCATTAACAAGTTTACTCTAATACAAAAATTTTTGGTAGGCGCGAGCAAAGATGTTTACACATCAAAAAAAAAAAATCCGAAAATAAATTGTTTGAGGAAAAGTGATATTCGGCATAGCAAGGTTAAATAATGGTGCTTGATATATAGAGGAGGAAACGGGCAGGCGCTGGCTTCTCTTTTGTTTTTTGTCGCGCATCAAGAAAAAATAATTTTTGAAAGGAGAGCACACATCTACACGTAAATTAAACCACCATGTTTTATAAAGTGCTAACGCGATTTTAAGGCATGTAAAATACGCGAATATCATATTAATTACAAGTTTTGAGTTAAATACCACGCGCTCGAGCCCTAAGGCGAGACAACGCCCAACAATTATTTTGACGGCCAGTCGAGGTTAAGGATTTTCGGCGGTACCGCGCCCAACGTAACGGGTTGCCAACCGGCACCTCGTTATTTGTTTGGATATCGGGGAGAGGCCCCGCAACGACGGGTAGCCAACCAACCGGTTGCCCGACTTTTTGGTATCGGAGAAAGGCCCCGCAACGGTCCGGGTGGGGCAAGGCCACCTGTGGCATGACGGCACCAAGGCCGCACCAGTAATTTTTATTTGTAATCAAGGTACAATTTTTTTATTTTTTTTATTTTAAATTTTTATTTTTTATTTGCTTAATTTTTTTTATTAAATTTAAAAATTTTATGTTTTGTAATCGAGCGCCGCACAGCGGTTGCGTGTCGCGCGCTCGGTGCGTATTGTTCTCTCTCTCGTTTTCTCTTGTCGTGGTGCGGGTGGAGGAGGAAGTTGTTTCTCTTCGTTTTTGTTTATTTCCGATAAAAATGAATTATTAAATTTCTTCGGTTAGGTATGATGGGAGCGGAGACTCCCTCGGTGTCGGCATAGAGACTGCGGTCCCTTGGTGCCCGCATCCAATTTCGTAACCAAGGCTTGGCCTTGTTTGAGTTCGAATGGATGCGCGCACTAAGGCACCTTTTTATCTCTTCTTTTATAATTATTTCGTGGTTCGTTCCTCAGGTTCCGGCCGACGAGTTTCGGCGGAACATCCGGTTTATTTATTATTTGCGTTTTATTTTTATTTAAATTTCTGTTAATCACGGTGTAGGCCAGGAGCCATGCATGCCTCAAACCCCACGACCCTTCGCACTTCTCACTGAGAACGTAGCCGGCAAAATATCACCGTGGAGGCCTCTGCATGGGCTTAGTGAAATCTGCAGGTTGGCAGTAGCCAGCCTGTAACAATATTAAGGCTATGCTCAACCTCAGAGTTAAAATAGAGACACCGAGAAAAATCATTCGACTAATACCTCAATGTAAAAACTGCCTGTTAAATGTGCAGGAAAATACCTAGGAAACGACTGCACAGTTCCCCAAAATACAACACCAAAGTGTATCAACTGTAAAGGCCAGCATCCAGCCAACTACAGAGGATGTGAATTAGCAGTAGAACTACAAAAAATGAGAGATAAATCACGCAAACCAGATACACCAAGAAATGTACAATCTATTGGGGGTACAAATTGAAAATGCGGGATTGATAACAGATGGCGTTACTAACGCTATACGCATCAGGCAGTACTGTGACTATGTTCATGTCAAAGCTACGTCTTATAGCTTTAATTTTCAGTATGTGTCAATTTGTTGCAGTGTCAAATTCATAGTTTTTTTGAGCTCTCAATATGTCGAGTTTCGTGCCAACAAAACAGCATTTGCGGGAAGTTTTAATTTACTTCTTTAATTTGAAGAAAAGTGCTGCTGAAGCACATCGATTGGTCTCCGAGGCTTATCCGAGTCATGTTCCATCGGTTTCAACGTGCGAGAGATGGTTTGTGCGGTTTAGAAGTGGTGATTTTGACGTTGAGGACAAAGAGCGGCCGGGCCAAGTGAAAAAGTTTGAGAATGCTGAATTGGAGGCAATACTCAATGAAGACTCGTGTCAAACTCAACAAGAGCTCGCAGATTCATTGGGAGTGACACAACAAGCCATTTCCCATCGTATAAAAGCCCTCGGAATGATCCAAAAGCAAGGACATTGGGTGCCGTATGAGCTGAAGCCGAGAGACGTCGAGCGCCGTTTTTTTGCATGCGAACTGCTGCTCGAACGGCAAAAACGGAAGGGTTTTTTGCATCGCATTGTCACTGGTGATGAAAAGTGGATCCATTACGATAACCCGAAGCGCAAAAAATCATATGGTTACCCCTGCCATGCATCATCATCGACGGCCAAACCAAATATTCACGGCACCAAGCTCATGCTCTGTATTTGGTGGGACCAGCTGGGTGTGGTGTATTATGAGCTATTGAAATCGAACGAAACCATCACAGGAGCACTATACCGAACTCAATTGATGCGTTTGAGCCGCGCACTCAAAGAAAAACGGCCACAATACGAGCAAAGACACGACAAAGTAATTTTGCAACATGACAACGCTCGGCCACATGTTGCAGCGCCGGTCAAAACATACCTACAAACGCTGAAATGGGAAGTCTTACCCCACCCGCCGTATAGCCCAGATATTGCTCCTTCCGATTACCACCTTTTCCGATCGATGACACATGACCTAGCTGACCAGCGCTTCCATTCTTACGCAGAAGCCGAAAAATGGGTCGATGACTGGATAGCAGCCAAACCGGCCGAATTTTTTCGCGACGATATCCGTAAATTGCCAGAAAGATGGGAAAAAGTTGTGGCTAGCGATGGACAATATTTTGAATAATTCATTTGTTACCATTTTTTCAGAATAAACGTTCAAAAATAGAAAAAAATCCCGCATTTTCAATTTGTACCCCCAATATAAAAAAAAACACGGAGCCTAAATCGCCAACTCCTAATTTTAACATACAAAAAGAGCGAGTAAATGAACACGTTACTTATGCACAAATAGTTCGGCAATCAGAGCAGAAACAGTTAAAAGTGGATCTCGTTTTACAGGGCATACTGAGAAATCTAGAGAACCTCAACAAAAGACTTATTTCACAGGGAATGAGTGCGCAGAACACACTAGAAGAAATGAAATCACAAACTAGTTTCAATAAAAGAGTAGAAGAAAACCTTGATCGAGTGAATCAAAATATAAATTATATAAAATCGAATTATAAACAAAAGAAATGAATAAAACATTACGAATTGTAACCTGGAATGCTAGGAGGGCTATTGCATCACATTCAAGAACTAGATATATTTTTAAACATGCATAATATAGATATATGTCTTATATCAGAAACCCATTTCACCAAAACTTCATTCTGTAAAATAAAAGGATATAATTGCTACCATGCATTACATCCATAGAACAAAGCTAGAGGTGGATCAGCTATCCTCATAAAAGATTATATAAAACATAATGAAGAACTTAAAGTCGAGAAGCTTTCCATGCAAGTCACAACAATCAAAATACAATTAAACAATATTTCTATCTAGGAGTATCTCAGCAATATATTGCCCTCCAAAATACAATCTCACACAAGTAGATTATACTAATCTTCTCAAAACACTAGGAAATGTCTTTTTAATTGAAGGGGACTATAATGCAAAAAATATCTATTGGGGATCACGGTTAACGACTTCTAAAAGAAAAGAACTGTTCGCAGCAGACAAACAACTAAAATGCGAGTTTCACTCAAGCGGTACACCAACCTATTGGCCTACGGATATCAGTAAGACTCCAGATCTTATAAACTTCTTTATTACAAGAGGGATTTCAGATAATTATATCCATATAGAGAACAGTGAAAATCTATCATCAGATCATTCAGCAGTTATTATGATACTTAGCCAAACAATTATTATGAAAGAGAGCAACCCGAAATTAACGAGCTTCAAAACCATTTGGGATCTCTTCCAAACACAGTTAACAGAAAAAATTAGTCTGCAGAACCCAATACAGGGACCAGTCCAAATAGAAGATGAACTATATAAACTCAGCCATAATATCCAAAGTGCTGCGTGGGAAAGCACTCCTAATAATAGTAAGGAAATGAAGCGGAATACTAGCTATCCAGAAGAAGTGAGAGAACTTCTTAAAAATAAAACAAAAGCACGGAAGAATTGGCAAAAACATCGAAACCTCGAAAATAAGAGGGTATGTAACGACTAGGGCTGGCATGAGTGGGTTTCGAGTGAACTTGATTCCATATAAAATGCCAATCGTTACCGAGTTAAATGTTAATATAATATTCAGAGCTTCGTAGTGGTCGCTTTTAACCGGCTATGACTCAGGGATGGGGTGTGGGCTTTGTCGAAGTTGAATATTACCTTGCTTGACCACTAGATGTTAGTACCCATGAGTAGACAGACCATACCCACCATATTTACTTACGCCTCATCCTTATAATTGGCACTAATTACTCCATCTGAAAACTAAAAAAAAAATACGCGAAGCGAAAGATAGAAACAAATAAGTGAAATAGCGGAATAAAAAAAAATATCGTGAACTTTATATTGCAATTGCAAATAATTATTAAGATAATAAACCCGATTACAACATTTTCCAAAATTCATACTAAGTTTAATTATCTATCTAATATGCGCATAATAACTATTTATAGTTAGAAATATCTACCCGCCACCATCAAAAATTTGTATTTAGAATAATTATAAAATATCAATATGAAAATTAAAATTATTTAGAATAGTAAAGTTAATATTTTTACAAATTTTAATATTTTATCAATACTAATAATATAAAAAGAAAACCTTGGTAGCAACGTTATATCCAAAACTTGATGTATGTTGATTGAAGCAGTTAGTTGATTCGCCGTTGGAACTCGTACTATTTTATATTACTGCTTACAGTCAAACATGGTAAGCACTTCGCTCATTAATATCACAAGCGCACGAACACTGAGCTTTAGATTTTATTTTATGAATCTCTTTCGTTATTATTGCACAGATGGTATTAATTTCAGTATCAGCTGCTTAACTATTATATTAGTGATTATGTGACTAATTTAGTTTATGTTTATTAGAATTTAGCTTCATAGGAAATACATGGTATCATTTTTCGTTTGTTAGCTTTTATTTATGACACTTTAGATAGTTTGTTTTTTTTTTTATACTTATTTTATTATGTTATATCACCTGTTATATTATTGTCCGTTTCATTAACTAAAGTTTAACGGGTTAACCAAGGACCTTTCGGTTAACTAAGAGCATGCCCAAAATTGTTAATATTCGTTTAGGAGGGCGAAATTAACAACTATAACACTGTTAATTTATACTGTTCGTTATTTATAAGATAGTTGCCACTAATGTTTAGTTAATATATTATATTTTTAATTTATACCGTTTATACAATATTCAAAATGATTTTCTTTTTATATTTTAACAATTTGGACTCAAACTATCATTTTAATGGATATTTATATCTAGCACTTATCACTAAATTACACAGATTCACTTCGTATAATCTATGTTATTCTTATTTATCCAGTATACATTTTTGGAAAAATATTCGCGAATATTTATGCAAAACGTGGCTATCGGTATCACATTGACCGGGCCCAAAAATTACTGTTTTTGCGGTACCCGAATGAAAGTTCACCTTTTTTGTATTTAGTGCACTACTTCACAAAACTCTATATAGTTACTAGCATGAACCGCGAGCAACAACCACTTACAATTATACTTATAAAATTTTTATTATTTTTTTTTTTTTATATTGCGTTTTTAAGATTTTATGTTAACTTATAATTTTGAATTTTATTAAATGTCTTGTTTTGTTTTTTATGATTTTAATCGATGTTTGCACTTTAAAAATCAAATTCCGACTGTCCCTCTTTCATCATCCAAATTTTTTAATTATCATCCCTCTTCTAGTACGTTAAATTTGTTGTTTTTCATTGTTATGTTTGATTGTGTGCAAACCAGTTGTTGAATTCGAAACCCAAAATCATGATCAGGGGAACTCAACATTTCTAGAATTTAGTTATCATCCTTGGTTGTAACACAAAAATGTTGTTACAGGTATTTAACCATTTGTGTAACAAATTAAATTACCTCATAAAAGACATTAAAAATCAGTCAGTTAATAAATACCTCAGCACTCTAACTGTGCAAAAAGATACTGATTATTCATTATGGAAAGCAACTAAGAATCTTAAAAGACCCAAACTTCAGGTTCCTCCAACTAAAAATAAAGAAAATTGGGCCCGAAATGCTAAACAGAAAGCAGATTTGTTTGCAAAACACCTTGAAGAAACATTCCAACCTTACCCCAAACAAACGGAAGAGGAAAATATCACCCCGATAAATAACCTGCCAAATCAAAGACGTACGGCTATAGGGCCGATTTAAAACCATCTGCACATTGCAAGCTCTATGCCAGCTTATACTGACATGGAAGATGGGTTGGCCCATGAGTTTTGCACTCGGACAGGGGGTCATAGATGTGTTACATTTCATCCCCGATCGTAATCGGTTATGAAATTTCACGGGATTCGAACCCGGTACCTCCCGATCCAAATGCCAAAGCTTTAACCACTGTGCCATTTGGTCGGTAACGTTGAAAGAACTAAAATGGGAAATCAAGAATAATCTGAATGATTATAAGGCTCCAGGATATGATCTTATAACGGGTCGGATAATAAACACTTTTATGAGAAAGGAGAAAGCGTTGAGGAAACTAGTGCATATAATTAATGCAGCATTTCGACTAAGATACGTACCAAGACAATGGAAAGTTGCAGAAGTAGTTATGATACTTAAGCCGAACGAACCTCCGAATGATAAAGCTTCATATAGGCCGATTTCTCTGCTACCAACATTATCAAAGATATTTGAAAAGGTTCTTCTTAAAAGACTAAAACCGATTATCAAAGAAAGGAATCTTATCCTCTCACATCAGTTTGGATTTAGGGAAAAACTTTCTACGTGTTCTATCGTACAGTACATCGGATTACTGATGTAATCGAGAAATCACTAGAAATCAAACAAATATGCTCAACTTTATTCCTTGATGTAGCGCAAGCATTCGACAAAGTATGGCACCAGGGGTTAGAATTCAAACTTCATCGAGACCTTCCGGAGAATTTTTTTCAAATTTTAAAATCATACATATCAGAGAGGCACTTCCGAGTAAAGTAAGAGAATGAATACTCCCAACTGAAAAGAATAACAGGAGGAGTACCACAAGGGAGTGTTCTTGGGCCTTAATCTCCTATATACTAGAGATATACCAATTACAGAAGCAACAATGGCGACGTTTGCCGATGACACGGCAATACTTGCAAGAGCAAAGCACACCAATGACTCCACTAGTAAATTACAGAAGGCTACTAACCAGATATGTAATTGGACAAAGAAATGGCGAATCAAATTAAATGAAGCAAAATCAATCCAAGTCAACTTTACAAATCTAAAAGTTAATCATATACCAATAATGATAAACTCGATAGTAGTACCACAGCCAAACACTGCTAAATATCTCGGCATGACTTTAGATGCTAAACTTAGATGGAAGGAACACATAAAAAAGAAGAGAGAAGAACTAAACATAAAATTTAGGAAAATGCATTGACTCTTAGGGAGACAATCTGAACTAGCGATCCATAACAAACTGCTGCTATACAAACAAATCCTGAAACCTGTATGGACATGCAATATAAATTACTAAATGGGTACAAGACTACAATATAAATAAATAAAAAAAAAACATTTAATAATATCACATTTTTTATTTTTTTATTTATCTTTAACCTATTCCGGAGCTTAGGCACTCCCAAGTCTTTCGCGGTTCGCTTTTGAAGTTCTACTTTTTCGCCGATTGTCAGCCGAGGACTATAGGCCCGATTTTCGTAGAACCATCTGCACATTGCATAGCTCCATGCCAATCTGTTAATTTTCATCACAGATCGTAATCTGATGATTAGAAATCCCTTTTGCATCCTGCTCCTGCCGGGAGCGACCCCGGTACCTCCCGATCCAAACGCCAAAGCTTAAACCATTGTACCGATTGGTTGGTATATTTTTACTTTATTTTACGTAGTAAGGTTAACCTTTGTTGAAAATTTAATCTTTAAATCTATTTGAATTTTGAAATTATTTTTCATTTCTTGTAAATGCTAAACTTTTCAACATCATTCTAAAAATTTGAAAGGCTCCCATGGAGGTGGCAGCTCCACCTCCGGTACACAGATTTTCACCAAATTTTGCAAGAATCTGCAAATTAATGGAAAAAGGTAAGTATGAAATATTCCGAGTAGCCAATCCGCCGGGACCGAAAAGTTGGCTAATTTTTGTGATATAATTTTTTTTCAAAACTCGTCGTTTCCGGTTAAAGTTAAAAAATGATCTAAACTAATTTTATTTGTAATTTTTGTCGAATTCGTTTCAATACAAAAAAGGATTTTCAATCAAGAAAATTTGCTGTCAGATCAAAATTACCATCGCAATTCAAAAGACATATTGATTTATTTTTTTGATCGAAATCATTTTTAAAAAATGTTTATTTTTTCGCAGATTTTTTCGTTGATACTTAAGCATTTCTCATAAATTAGGAGATCCCAATGATTTTTGGCTGAAATCGATCATCCGAAAGTGGCAGCCTTACTAGGGGCTTTTTGGTTTGTTGCAAATATTGTGTTTGAAAAGTATATCATTTACAAGAAAAACTATTAAGAGCTAAAATATTCTAAATTAATATTGCAACAATATCGGCCCTTTTTTCAAAATTAACAAAAGTTCGACTTCTGTTCAGCCTAGACAGATAGAAGGATCGGGATGAAACTTCATACTTTCAAGCTTTCACCATAAAGTGGGGGTGATGTTTGGTCAAAATCGGTCCACTGGAAATGTAAGCCTTCATATAAGCTTTTTCGTTTTTAGCAAATAGTTTGAAAAGTATGTACCATTTACGAAGAACGATTAAAACAAGAAAATTGTAAATTAAATTTTAAACAAAATTGTGTAAATCTGTGTACAGGAAGCGGTAGCCTCAATGGGAGCTTTTACATTTTTGGAATGGTGTTGAAAAGTTGCAATGCAGGGATAAGGGTTTTTGATTATACTGGACAGTTTTACCGGAAGTTTACTATAAATTTAATTTTTCGGGTTAGAAATCAAATGTGGTGTATTCGTGGTAAAATAAAGTCGGGTGATGCCGACACAACATATTCACCCCTCCATTTTTTAAGTTTAATATCAATTTTTTTTTTCATTTCTATATACATATTTAATAAACCGACAATTTATTATTAATGGTAGGTTAGGTTATGTCAAATAAATTTAATTTGCATCATTTACTTATTAACAAAATATTAAAGTTAATATCGTTTTATATGAAATTGTTTTTGACATTGTATGGTAGGGTGAACTGTGTTTCGAATTTGTATTTCATGAATTTTGTGATTTATTACACTTCTTATATCAGAAATTGTGCACATTTCATGAGGATAGAATAAAATTCCATATATGGCCACACGCTTTATGTAAGATTAATTAATTTTACAATTCGTCTTGGGGTAAAAATCATTTATTATTGTATGGATTGGGTGTTTGTCTGAACGTATGTTATGTAATGAGAGATGATCATGGTTACTCTGGAATATGAATACATATTCCATCTAGATGTTGACTGAATATAAAATTAAGTGTACGTATATATGGTTGTTGTTGTTGTTGTGCTATTACAAATTACATTATCTTATTGTTACAGCCTATAATTATTACTCATTTATCAATAAACGAAGCAACAACGAAATGCAGCAAGCACCTAAGCAATGATAATTTTAAATGAATGGATAGTTTTTTTTCCATAATTTTTCATGTTTTATTGAATTTAAAAACCACAACCAAATAAATAAGAAAATCAATGTAATAAATTTTTAGTGGTCAAGATAAAATTCAATATGGAAATTTTAAAAAGAAGAACAATTTTTTGCATCGCAACATTACTTCATGGTCATGACTGCAATGGCTTTCACAAGAAGAGTTAAGAGACAGACGGTACTCAGCTGTTTAATATTATTTCGAATATTCAAATTTTCTTAATGTAGTTTGAAACTATTTTCATAATACACGCTATGTGCATACTATTCAATCCTGTAAACGTTATTAGGCTAGAAAAAATATAATTTTGTTTAACCATTTTAAACCACACATTTTCAATTTTCCTTGTGTGTTTAAACCGCGGTGACTGCGCTAAGGGCGTCAGCAATATATGTAAAAGAGCGGCCAGGTTAAATAAATAAGACACGCCTAAATATACGTTCAAATGATCATCTAACGCAATGGATAATTATGTTTAATAGCGAGTTCATACGACGGATAAAAATCTCGGATTTTTCTATCCCATCGTTTTAACCAATTACATCACGTAAATTTTACAACAGACACGCCTCTTTTCATACAAAAATGTTGAAAATAATTGAAAAAAAAATCTGGGATAGAAAAATCCGAGATTTTTATCCTTCGTATGAACTCGATGTAAATCGTCATGAAATTCTATTTACCAAAATCGGGCAAACATTTGTTCTATTTGACAGAAAATACCAATTTTGTTTTGATGTACATCAATTTTAAAAAATGTGCATTTTGTCGTATTTTTTTTTTTTTGATGGACTAATACCAGTACAAAGTGAAATGTCAATGCAGAAACGTCAATTGGTGTGTTAAATTATAAATAAATTAAAGTATGTGTTTTAAATTTAATTGAAATGTATTTTAGTCGTTCATTATTATGTCACGATTATTCGAACGGAAATATACACATAAAATTTCGTATGGTGGAGTGCACAATTCATGTCGTTTTGACGTTACATTTCTAAACTTCAAAATCCTATTTAATATCTCCAATACATGCATAAAACCACATTAATTTTGTTTCTTTGTTCTATTTGAACCATAAATTTCACATTGATCTGGAAAAGTTAATAGAACTCAACATTAATATGTAGTCGATGATGCTTTTACAGTTTGACATAGTTGGTTTCTCGTCCAAATTAAAAATTTGATAATCGGACGACACTGCTCGTCAAAAATTTCCGGACGCTAAATTTTTTCAGTAAAAAATATTTATGTTTACGGTAACTATTCGCAGAACTCGAGTTGTGGTTGTACGAAATAATATAACATGCGACAAAAGGCACTAACGGAACAAGTTTATGTTTAATAAAAATGACCACAGGATCAAAAGAAATGAATAACAAAAATACCGAAAAGCGGATATTGATAATATATCATCTTTCTTTAAATAAAAATCCACAATCAATAAAAGCGGTCAGTACTCTAAAATCGTATATTTCCTCCTCGAGCTCTGATCACATCTAGCATTCTTTTTCGCATACTGTGCACCAGGTTTGCAATGTACTCCTGAGGAATCATTTAACATTTTTACTGCAGAGCTGATTGAAGATAATGTAAGGTCCCTGGAACGACTTTCATTTACCTTAAACGACGCCCTAGCATATAGCAACATGTTCAGTGGGATTAACGTCAGGGCTGCGAGCGGGCCAAACAATCCGATCAATTCCCATATCATGCATTAATTTAAATTACCCTTCAATAAATGGGACGTATGGAACCACACAATCTTCTAGAAAGTCCACGATATGCCGTTCGATAGTTATGGTGCCGCCGCGTAGAAACACAAGGCCCATCCAGGCGTCTACAGAAATGAGTGCACACACTATTAGACTCTTGGGGATATGATCGCAGACTGAAACTTAACAGTGAACAACATGAACTTCCAGTCGTCCGTAATCCAACTGAATATACTGCAGCCCATGTTCATTTAATATTCGCGATGCTCTACCGACTGAAATATATACACCACGTACCTGTGAAAATCGACCAGCGACGATTCTAGCTGTTTGAAAACAATCTCACAGTACCCGTGACACCATAAACCGACCATCCCGCTCGTTAACGACCTGATTCAACCCTTCGCTTATACTGTCAGTTTCACGATATCGTTTAGAAGCGTATTGAACTGTGCTTCGAGGGAAATTTATAATATTTGCTAATAATAATAACTAAGCACCGTTAAAGTAAGCTGTAATAATAATACTAACAATAAATGCCACTTTAACCGTTTAAAAACAATTGATTAATGCTCATTTATTTAGAAACGTAGCAATTTTGAATATTTTTCTTTTGTTACACTCTCTTGCTGTGATTGGATTTAAAATCAGAAAATACGGTTTCTGTTGCAACTATTTTTGGGTTATGTACTGTTTATATGACAGTGCCTTTAAACAATGCGTAATTGCTCTAGAAACAAATTTATGAAAAAATTCAAGCGTCCGGAATTTGTTTATTTTGCAAGTCCTAAGAAATCAAGTGTTACAAACAACAAAAATCTAATTCGCGAAAATTTAATTAAAGTTTTTAACGGTTAAAAATATAAAGTTTTACCTTGTTTCTAAACAAGGTACTGCCGTGTCCGAGGATTTCAGATATGTTAATTAGGCATACGTACATCTCTGAATGATAACACAAAACTCCATCATAACAATCATAAAATCTCATTACACCATAGAAAGAGCCAGGCTACGCTGTTGGCAGCGATTACTTCAGAAGATTTGAAAGCTATAGCGAAAAGAGCAAACATTTTTGAATTCAATTTGGTAGCGCTTATTTTTGAGTAAAGGCCCGCCAGATTAGCAACAGCGTAAAACGTTCCAATTCTTATGCATAGTTTCAAAAATTGTTCTAAATTCATTTACCACACCACATAAAAGCTTTGTTTCACCAATTAACTTGCCTTCCATGTAGCTAGAGGTATCTGCAACTCGAATGAAATTTCCAATCCTGAATTACATTGGCATTTATTTTGTGTGGCATTTTCAGGTTGATTTGCTTTTGAAATTCACAATATAGGTAAGTTGTGTAGTTTTGTTTTTTCTTTAAAAAAATAATTTTTATAACAATTGGTTATTTTTTACTACTTGAATAGGACCATCAGTTAATTTAAACGAAAATCGACGGGACGTTTTATATTGTGAAGATTGGCATGATCGGCTTTAATAGTAGTAACCCGTAAATATCTGGATCGTTTACAAGATCCTCGAATATAATCTCATTTGAGGGTGTAAATTACGTAATACTTAATATGTGGTAAACTATCATACATCTCTCTCTCTCTCCTCTGGCACTATATCCCATCAAGGGATTTGACCGCCTCAAATGAGGTTTCATAATCATATTTTCATTTCGGATAATGAGTGATTAATTCATTGATCCTAAACCTGCCGTGAAATTTTTTCACCACCGGGAATCGAACCCGGGACCTCCGGTTGCTAGAGCAAGCATGCTGACCACTTTGCCACCGGGGCGGATACATCGGAGATTGCTAATTCCGATCCCTGAGTCTATATGTAATTAATAGTAATTTTAATTGAGGCTTAATTTGCTCGATAAGTGATGATGTATTCCCGTGTGCACCATAAGAACTAATCATTAAAGTTTAATTAGAGCTGTACACAAAATTGACTTCGTTGAAAGACAATGGGGAGTATTGTACTTGTATATAGTGTGAGTAATACTCATTGAATTCGCTGTACGAATATTTGTTTTAGATAAATTAAAAAATAAATAAATAAACATATAAAAATTAAATTGTATATTTCTTATTTATTTTGTATATATAATCATAAGAAATGATCGTAAAATATGTAGAAATGAGTACATGCCAAACGTACATCTTCGTGTCTTCGGATTTACTTTTAATCCACTAACATTAACGTAATATATCCACTAGCCAGTTCTAATAGTTTATCTATTAACCAGTTAACTGTTTATGACGAAGATATTCCTCATGATAAAATCTTGTGTTATGACGAATATATTCGTCATGCGTCTTCAGTAGTGACCATTCCATTGTCAGTTAGTTCTGCGATTTTAATTAATAATATTTTATTATATTCTCATATTCTCTTATTTTTATATTCTTATAAAATATATGAATAATATGTTAAAATATATAAATATTCCTATAAAATATACGAATATGTTCGTCATCGCTTAATTTGTACGACGCACGTAGAAGACACATTTTCCAACAAGGTCGAAACAGTAAACTGGTTAAATTATATACCAAATAACATCTATCGATGTAAAATACTCGGAGATGAATAACATTAAAAGCAGCTGTTTGGTGTATGTAGAGCGTGTGTGTAAGCGATACAATGTATTTTGAATTAATACACGTTTACACCATAGCTACTTTAATAGTATAATAGTAAGCGTGTTACTAATAAAGTATTTTTCTCAGTGGTGTGAACACATATTAGAATAGTTTATTAGTTATATATTCCACTAATAAATATTTCACAAAAACAGTTAAAATTTATCACAATAAATAAAAAAAAATCTGAAAATTGACTAAAATGATATTTCGTATCTAAAAAATATTATATTAATAGCGTTTTCGCTGGCACAAAAATGTTGATCCATTTTTGATCCAAAATGGCTTCTTTGTTTACATTTTTTGTCTTTTTATTTTTTGATTTTGGATCAAAAATAAAATCATAAAAATCTGTTGGATTTTTTTTTGACGTTTACTCACACATATTGCGATATTGTGTAAGTAAACGTCAAAAAAAATCCAACAAATTTTTTGGATTTTATTTTTGATCCAAAATCAAAAAATAAAAAGACAAAAAATGTAAACAAAGAAGCCATTTTGGATCAAAAATGGATCAACATTTTTGTGCCAGCGAAAACGCTTGTAGTGGCCTGTTTCTTCAATTACAAGAAACACCGCACAATATACTTAATCACAAACGGACAGTTCTCCGTTCCATGCAAAATCGGTACATACAAAAAACAATTTTGTACACATTACAAAATTAACAAATTTTATTATCATACCGATTTGCATGTCAATCAAGATCATTACCGATAACTGAAATGAACAATATTGTAATTGCATCATAGATGCCACCATCATATTTTGTGATAACCAAGACACAAAATATTCAAATTAAGCGATGGTACGGTAGTTGTTAAAATTATATTATAGATGCCCCCATCATCATTAAATGATTGTGATAACCAATGACACAATTATTTAATGCATCGTAACATGATGGCGTGGCAATTACTACAAAGTAAATTTAAAGTTACAATGTTGTTCATATCAATAACACAAACAGATTGGTAACCGACAAACTTTTATTGTCTTGTTTACCAAACGCAACAATATTGGATCAAGGGCAATAGACCAGGCTTTATTGCTGCAATTCAATATTTTATTACCTTGCTTACCAATAAGCGAAAGCTCTGGATCAATCCAATTTTTATTGCATCCAGATCATCCAAAAAATTTTGTATATAAGCTATACAAAATTTAAACTTTTTTTAGTCAGTTTTTGAAATTTGGAAGGAAGCAGCAGCATCTCCTCCATCCAACAACATTAATTTTGAATAAAAATTTTTTCATTAATTTAAAAATTAAATTAAATTTTGTTTTTTTATTTTTTATTGTTATCTTAAAGTTATTATTAATTTACCAAGTGCTCCGTCTGCATCGTTTTTCACTTCAGCAACCCACATCACGCAATACGCTAAACAGTTCACAACGCATAACATTATACCAATACTTTTTAGATACGTACAATACTTTAATAGCAAAAAAGTATGTGATAAAGTAATAAAGTATTTTACTTGAGTTTACATCGTCATACTTTTTTGATATTTACTTTTATACTACTGGTGTAAACTTGGTATAAGGAACTTTTGTTTTTTGATATTGTTAACTTGTATAGTGGTCTGTTTTAATATTACAGGGTGGCTGAGACCAAGTGTTACCAAATGAAAACGCTGTAATTTTTTTAATTTTGATTATTTTTTATTGAAATTTCGTGGAATATGTTGAAAACATATTACATTTTATGAAAAACATGTTACTGCTCGATATGACCTCCTTTGGCTCTGATCATTTGATTCAGTCTTCCATAGAAGGCATTGCATGCTGACCGAACGTGTGCTTGAGGAATTTTATTCCATTCTCGAACAAGAGCTGACTTCAATGCATCAACACTTTCGTATTTTTTAGTGGACACCTTACTCTCCAAAATGGACCATATGGAGAAATCCATGGGATTCAAGTCTGGTGAATATGGTGGCCATTCTTTCGACGAAATCAGCCGCGGAACGCAATTTTGTAAAAATTGCTGTGTCGCTCGAGCTTTGTGTGACGGTGCCGAGTCCTGTTGGAATGTCCAACGGTTCGTACCAAAATGTTTACGTGCCCAAGGTAGCAAAGCATCGTTTAGGATTTTTTGGCGGTACACCTCTTGGTTTACCTTGGCTCCATGTTCGATGAAAACCAGAGGAGTCCGTCCATCTGCAGTCACTGCAGCCCAAACCATAACATAAGCTGGTGATTGCTTGCGCATGGCAACTCTTGTGTCCAAATTATCGTTGGACTTGTGCTCTAACCAAACACGATCATTTTGTTTGTTCACATACTGTTGAATGGTGAAAATTTTCTCATCAGAAAATACAATTTTTGGAATCTCATCACGTTCGGCAAAGGCGTTTAATGCTCGTGTTGTGACTGAATCAAATAATCAGAGCCAAAGGAGGTCATATCGAGCAGTAACATGTTTTTCATAAAAGGTAATATGTTTTCAACATATTCCACGAAATTTCAATAAAAAATAATCAAAATTAAAAAAATTACAGCGTTTTCAATTGGTAACACTTGGTCTCAGCCATCCTGTATGTATCGTTTTATATTTTTATATTTTCAAATAAAATTATATTAGTGTAGTTTAGTTCATCGAAATATAAAAAAATAATCTATAAGCGGAAAAATGCAACTGACGATTGCAAAAATATTGTATAAAAGTAGAATAATCATCTAAATACACGAAAATGTTGGAAACATCAACAAATATAAATTTCTATAAATTATTGTAAACAAATATATTTTATCAAAATATACATTCATTAACTAAAATCCGTGACGATCCAATCATCAATAGCCGTTTTCGGAAATATCCCATGGTAACTTTTGAGTAATTTTAACTTTTTTAATGTTGGTAACAAAAGTTACTCAAGTTACCCTGGCTATACAAAAAGTAAGATTACATTTCGAGTGGTAATATTTATATTCAGCAAAATTCAATGACGTATTTTAACAGATAATTTAATAATTTATACTTTAATGTAGCATACATACCTACGGAGCCGATTGCGGCAAAAGTCTGCAGTTTTGAGTTGAAGTTAGTCATTGCTCAAAATATTAGTCTATTTGGTACGTCATTTTGCTTGTCAATTTTTTCATTTATAATTTTCGCTTGGACCACTGAGCAAGAATTTAAATAGAGGGAGATTGTCATTATAAAAACCAATACCTCCTAAACTACAGGCCGCTTACACCAAATGATGACGACACGCTATGTGGACGTTTTTGTTGCTTTCTCTAGTTGTTTTGTTAGTGTAAATATCTTAACATTATTATTGCGCAGTCTCGGTTTAGACATAAATTGACGTCATGTGTGAAAAATGAGAGTAGTAGGAGGCCTGTAGTTTAGGAGGCATTGTTAAAACCATGTGTATGCATTTAAATTTCGGATTTGTTTTGAGATTTTAATGCGAAGTTATGAAAGGTGTATATGCATTTGTTTCTTTCTGTTGTTTATGACTCCTGCTGTTTTACTTGGTTTCGTATTTTGGAGAGTAAATTGTAATCCAAAACTAAATAAAAATAATACAAATATTAAAAGGCGGGGCTTAACATTTTCATTGTATTTTGTTCATTTTATTTATATTAGTTTTTGTCGATATTATCAATGCCTTCTAAACTACTGGCCCAAAACCAACAACAATATAAAGCCATGCTAATGCAACAAATACAGAAAAAACTACACTATAGATAGTTGTATTAAAACATATGTGTACATTGTGTGTGCGCACTAGTTTAATAAGTAGTGGTGCGAAAGAAAAAAATTAACATGGGATTGTTAGTCTAACCAACATAATCTTCTGTAGTTTATTGTATATTGGTATCTGCGTTTCAGACTTTGTTCAGGGCTTTTAATTGTTGTTGGTTTTGACTGGACGCTTACACGGAACCAACGAGAATGTATTCTACAAGCCATATTATTGGAATACATACACAATTTTCGGTCGACTGTATGGTATTGTGTATAAAAAAAGAAGAAAACATTCCGTAAAGAAAAACGAAACAATGTGTAAACAAAAAATAAAATAAAAAATTGTAGAAGCTTTACAGTAACAAGTCCGTAATTATTATCCTTATACAGTTTTCTATCGTTTCTTGTTTTATTGGAAATAAAATTGTTACTTGAAAGGAAAATAGTCCATAAGTTTAATTCAATAATAAATACAAAACATTTATCTCAAGATTGCTGTGAAAAATGGTGCATTATAAAAAATTAGGCTTATTTCTTGATTTCAAAACAGTTACAGCACCAAACCAAAATTTGATAACCTTTCGCCTTCGCTTCAATATCCACACTAAACAAAATAAAAAATCGAATATTGAAAATATATGAAATCTCGTCTCCTCCTATTTCCTATTCCCCTTCTATTTTATATTTTTGTTTTAATTATTTTTAAATTGAAAATTCTTGAGAAAAATTTGTAGACGCTTTACAGTGACAAGTCCGTAATTATTATCCTTATGCAGTATACTATCGTTTCTTCGTTTATTAGAAATTTGGAACTAAAATTGTTACTTAAAAGGAAAATAGTCATTCATAATTTTATTTCATTAATAAATGCACCACATTTATTTCAAGATTGCTATGAAAATGGAGCATTATGGGATTATTTCTTCATTTTAAAAAATTACAGCACCAAACAGAAATTTCATAACCTTTCTCCTTCGCTTCAATATCTACACACACACTAAACAAATAACAAAATAAAAAATCAAATTTTAAATTATAATGAAATTTGGCTCCACCTCTTGCACTTCTATTTTACATTTTTCTTCTTTTTGTTATTGTTTTTACTTCTATTTAATGTGTGCGTGTATCATGTTTTCGTATATATTACGAATTATTTTTTTTTAACTAATACAAATGAATAGATGACTGAAATATTTGATAGGATCGGTGTATACTCGAGTACAGTTCGGCTTGTAGAATACATTTTCGTTGGTTCCGGTCAGTGCACCTAGATAATTAAACACAATCATATATTATAGATTGCGTTTGGTTTTTGTTGTATGTACCAAATGTGTATTGTCATTCAGATACAACTATACATTTTTTTAATTTTGTATACTTACTTTATATGTTATCCATGTATTTCCACCTGAAAAACATTTACAAACGTCTATTACCTTCAGCTGAAATCTGGAGACTGATAGAAATGAAATAACAATTTTTGAAATGAAATTGATAAACAAGAGATTAGGTGGGGGTAAAAATGCAGTACATAGAAGAAACCGAATTAAATTTATTTGTTTTCTCGCTTCGACGTGTGCAAATGTTTCCATCTATTTCATTCTACTATCAGCGTTTGTTTGCTGGGTCTTGTTCTGTTTCTAGCTTTACTCGTTTAAAAACTCGGTAGAGTTGATTAACAAAATTCAAGACGTCGACATTCCATTAAATTCAAAACTAGTTTCGTTTGACGTTGCCAGTTTTTTCACTTTTATTCCAATTAACACTTTGTCCCAAATAGTTTGTAATTACTAAGATAGGGATGTTGTTGATGAGGGCTTACGTCGTGAACTGAAGTTAGTGTTTGAGACTTGTATTAAACAAAATTATTTCTGTTTTGATAATACATATTTCAAATTCGCTGAAGGTTTACCCATGGGCTCCCCTCTGTCACCTCTGTTAGCTGAAATTTTCATGAATTTCTTCGAACAAATGATCATATCAAATAACAATCCTTATTTTCGTCATATAATCTTTTGGTATAGATATGTTGATGTCATAATATGTCTATGGAATGGAACTAATAGACTGTTAAACCCTTTCCTTACTTGGTTAAATTCTCAATATCCCACTATTGATTTTACATTAGAAAAAGAAGAAAATAAATGTATTAACTTTCTAGATATAACAATAACCAGGATTAATTCTTCTTTAGATTTCAAAATTTATCGGAAACCCACGTATACAGACGCTGTTATCCCTAATACTTCAAACCATCCCCATAATATTAAAATGTCAGCTTTCCACTCACTCATAGATAGACTAATAAATATCCCTTTGACAAATTCAAATTATAACAAAGAGACAAATTCAAATTATAATTCTACAAATTGCAACGAATAACGGATATGCAACTAGGACTATATTAAAGTTATTGAATAAAAAGCTAAAGCGTAAAACTCTAACGAGTATTTATCCACCGGATAGTCCAAACGCGGGAAAATTGGCGTCGCTTAGAGTATATAGGAAAAACGAGCCAACGGATTAGAAACATCGTGTCCAATTATACCAATATTAGTTTTGCTTTTTATAATAATAACACAATAAAGAAAATGATTTTTAACAATAAACCTAGAGTTGATCGCCTTTCTAAATCTGGCGTTTATA
>OW052220.1:160403007-160585507 GCA_932526605.1 Nephrotoma flavescens | reverse complement strand
AACTGACTGTTCTGCCAAACATTTTACCCTACCTTAACCTAATCTAACTAACATTAGATGGACCAAAAGCCCTAATGATAGTACAAAAAAAGAAAATATGATAAGTATGCTACGTAGGTCCGTGAAACGAAAAGAACCGCGTAGCGTCAACAATTTTTTTTCATTTTTTTTCACAGGCTGTCACAGCTAGTCAATATTGCCATCCACTTCTTACTTGCCAAAAAAAGACGAACAATCCCAACGCAAAATAAAAAATCAATTTTTAAAACATTCAAAATTTTATTAATTATAATCAACGACAATATCCAAAACAACAGAAGAACTTAAACAATTTTAACAATGGCAACAACAACAACCAAAAATAAAACAGAGTTCGCCAAAAAAAACTTCGACACTTCAAAACATAAATTTACTTAACAAAAGAAACTTTAAAACTTAATTGACCATCCGAGAGGGGGAAAATAACATTTTTCACTCAAATTCACTCTCAAACAATTCATAAAATGTTTGATAATAATCGAAAATAAACGTGTTTTATTATTCGAGCACTATCCGGAGCCGAATGGGAAATTTCTACTGAAAATGCAGCTATTACTCACTGGTGTCGCTATACCATAAAAATGAAAAATAAATGCAATGATAAACAAACATTTATCACCTGATAAGATAAGATAAGATATATACAACGCAGGGCAGCTGTTAGGCTGGTTACCTATAACGTACTTCATGCTAAAGTATGCCCATGTCAAGATGAACACAGATTTGTGCGAACAACGCAGCGACTGAATTACTTGAGCACATGCAACTACTGCTGCTTCATTCGAATATCACCTAATTATTCGACGAAATCTGTTACATAAGACACGATTCGGTGACCGAACTGACTAGGAATCCAGAACCTACGAGGGTCTCTAATACTACTGGAAAAGGATTTTTTAAATGTTTTAACTTATAAAAGAACCTACTTGAGCAAACTGTCGGTTTTCCACAATACAGTTCGGTGTTTTGTTCTCACAAGTGCACCATAACCATTTCTAAATTCCCTTGTTAGTAAAAATTTATTACAATATTAATGTTAGTTTCTTAGTTGACTATCTTCCTCCCACTCACCATAAAGATGAGGAGGGTACATCACCCAAATAATTGTTTATTTGGAATTTAAGAAATTCACGAACATTCCTGTGAACCCGAACAATTACCTCATGATCATCTTTCTCAAAAAATATGTTTCACTTGGATTACGTAAAGTAGAGTAAAAAACCAAACAAATTGCAACACATACAGTTATTTCCGAAACGATCCCAATAGACGGCTCAAATCCTCTCTGTGAAACCTTTACTGTCCCCCAAGCGATCCCCCTCCAACATCACCAATCAACAAAACCCATGCTTTGCAAAGCCGCGACGAATTCATGTCAGATTACAAACGTATCGTGCAATCCTACAGCTCAAAAGTTTCAGCGTACGACCAATTATTCTAAAATTCAAAGATGATTCCGGTCCCGGGAAAAAACATCCACTCCACAACATTCAGCAAAGAGACCAATTTGAACATCCAAATATCTAAACTTCAGGCAAGGGTTCTTTGCAACACTGCAAATTTGACTTATAATATTAGTAATTAACAGCTACACCATATCCTCGCCGCCACTGTGAAATCGATCACACATATTACATCACTCGACAAAACACGATGCAGTAGTCCGCATTAGAGAAATAGTGTAACCCCTTCCCAATCGCTAAAAATGTAAATACTATAAATAAAAATGTCCATCACAATCCCATCATCACCCAATATTCTCAAAAACAAGCCTATGAAACTGAACAAATTCAAATAAAACGTAAAAACTATCAAAAACAGAAACACTTTCAAAATCATCAGTCCCTATTCCTCACACGTAAAACATTCACATCTACGCAAAGATAAAATATCGTCATCGCTCGCAGTCGAAAAGCGCGCGTTAATTTTCCATTAAAACAAGGAATAACCGAGCTCATAGAAGTTCGCACTCGTATCGTAAAACATCTGCCCACACAAGCACAAAAAGTAAATATGCAAAGATATATAATAATTACTATCTTTGTACATTGTTCCTGTACACACTCATCAGATTCTGCATCCATACACACCCATACATAGGACACACCTAAAATCATATTATGTGTAAGCTATTCAAAACCAAACACAATCACATTCTATATAGAAATATAATATGATTGCGTGTTGCGTTTTACATCGCAAAACCACGTTTTCGATGGTTATGTAATATCCCACCATACAGCTCCAATACTAATCCTCCATGTAAAATTCAATACATATACGAGTAAATAAGTATACAAAACGAAAGGTAGGATTCAAAATTACCAAAAGCAGAAAAAACACGAAAAATACTCATCGATCACCAAAGCATGCACTCTCCTCCAAAAACAACAACAAAAATTGTTAGCGAGTGTACAAAAAGAACAGACATTGAAGAAACCCTTTCCCGCGCAAACTATATTCGAATAACCCATAACATGAAAATACTTCAACTCTACACCTTAGAGAGTTATAAATATGTGTTTGTCTACTTAAAAAAAAAAAATTATTTTGGGAAACAATTATGTATTATACGAGTATAATAAAATATGTAAAACAATGAAAAACACTTATCTTATGCATCCTTCTTTGCAATCAAAACAGTCCTACATACATATTGAAAATTTACCTAAAATGCGTAAGATGCAATCAAACAACGGTATCAAAATACATACAAATGAAAATTGGTATGTATATATTCTACACCATTGCAAGCACACCATACACAAATTAAGGCAAATATGCAATATTTAAAACTTTTCACATTACACAAATTATTATTAATATTATTTATTTATTTAACTATCAATATATCAATAGTAGTTATCTATTAGTTACTTAATTTAACACAGTTGAATTAAATTATTTATTTACTTCGAGGAGAGAGAAAACGCGTCTTTCCTCGACGACGATCTATCGCAACTCCACAAACATTTATCACCTGAATATACTAACTGCCATTTATTTTGACATGACGTTATAAACAAGAATTCATCTTGCTGCGTTTTAAATTTTTATTTGCCGTGTTTTTTTATTAGCGTCCGATAGCTGTATCGGGAGCAGCCAATTTTCTATGTCAAAACTTATATTTAGCGCGCTATTATTGCATATAATTAATTTATTTAACTCTAAACTAAAATTTTTCATTCAACTTTTTAATTAAAAATCGATAAAAATATCTTGGCTCACTTATTTATCAGGAGCCGCTATCGGGAGCGCTACCCATTTCAATAGCAAATTTGAAAAGGCCTTTATTTTGTAAACCCCTGAAACCAATAGAAACTAAATCTTACAATAAAAATTTGAAACGCAGCAAGATAGATTTTTTGTGTATAACGTTATGTCAAAATAAATGTCAATTAGTATATTTCAGGTGATATATGTTTGTTTTATGGATGCATTTAGTTTTTATTTTTATGGTATAGGGACACCAGTGATTAATAGGTGCAGTTTCAGTATAAATTTGACATTCGGCTCCGGATAGTGCTCGAATATTAAAACACGACTATTGTAAGATTAAGTTTCTAATGGTTTCAGGGGTTTACAAAATAAAGGCTTTTTCAAATTTCCCTTTGAAATGGATAGCGCTCCCGATAAATAGGTAAAGTAGAATATTTGTATATCGATTTTTAACTACAAAGTTGAATGAAAAATCTTAGTTTAGAGTTAAATAAATTAATTACATGCAATAGAAAATTGGGTGCTCCGGATAAATCTATCGGGCGCTAATAAAAAAACACACCTACTATATACAACAACAATTGCATTTACCATTGAATGAAATACTTCAATACTGAAACCCAATGAAGCGGCAAAATTTCTTCATGGAAAAGAAATAATACTCTAGAACAGCGAACAATTAATTTTGTTTTTTCAAGATATGTCTTAGGCCCTGTTCCAAAAACCGACTTATTTGCTTATACCGACTTATTCAAATAAGTCAGCTATCGAGGTGACTTATACCAGGTTTCCATCGTCGATAGCATAATAGAATAATAGTATAATACTATTTTACTACCAAGCACTGCTGGTTTTCCATCGCACGGTTTGAAATAAGCCTGTTCGAAATGAGCGTTTGAGAAAAAGGATATTATTAGTTTATTTGACACATATTATATAATAATAATATATAACGATAATCAGCCAACAAATTGTTTCTCATTGCGGCGAGAAAATATTAAAAATGGTAATGGATAAGCTAGGAAAATTAAATTTATTTTTACACTGTTAAATTTATAACGTTAAAAATAATATTTGCTACGTATTATATTTTGATAGCTAGTATACTGAAATATTTTAATAAACTATTATACTATCAACTTTGGTTTTCCATCGTAATACTTTAATATTATAATACTATTATACTTGTATACTATGACGATGGAAACCCGGTATTATTTTGAAAGCAAAAAACTTATTTGATCATGTAAACAAGAAATATACATTTGATCATGTAAACATGAAAAATTCAACAAATTATCAAATATTATTAATAATTTTCAAACATTAGTGATATTTCACATAATTAATAACTATTAGTACAATATTGTCTTAATAAATTAATATAATTAATAGATTTTAGAGATATAAATTTTTTTTTAGAGTTATAAAAAGAGGATTAATAGAGGTGTAGCTTGCGTAACAAAAATTGTAGCTTGCGCATTTCGCGCATCTCCAGCTACAATAATAAATTTTCATCGTGCTTTAATATCTCAAGACACATTTTTAAGTTTTATTTATTAAAAAAACTAATTAAAATAAATTGTTTTTTGTACATTTTAATTTTTTTATTTTATTATTTAATAACAAATGGCTATAACATTTGTTGTTTGCTGTAGGTGTCAAAATAAGTCAGTAAAATCGTTTGGAACGACTTGATCGACTTATTCAAGATGGCGTCAAATAAGTTTGAAATAAGTCGGTGTTTGGGACATGGCCTTAGATAAACAAATAAGGTCTAACAAAATTAGAAATTAAGCTAGGTAGGCTCCAAGGGCCAGTTCGGATAAAAACTAAACAAACCCCTAGCAATATTTAATTCATTTATTTCATATTTATTTTGATGACGAATTTATACTTTCCCGATCGAATTCTTTGTTTTCCATTTATGTGTACTGAGAATAACTATCAATTTTGGCTTTGACCAACAAACATTTCATTCAATTTTTTTTTTCATTACGAGTCAGAATTTTCGGAATGATTTTTACTACACACATACACATCAACAATTGTTTACTGTTTTGTGATTATTACAGCATTTACATATTGAACACTTAAACCTATATGAAATTTTGGGTTATTCTGGATAATAGCCAGATAGTGTTTTTAATCAAGGTGAGGTTACCAAGACTTTGGGGAGGTTTGGTTTCGAACTAATGAAACATTGAATTTTTTGTATTTAAAAAAAAAAATTCGGTCGTCTCAAAAAAAATTCGGTCATCTCTCACTCTTATTTAATATATGGTCTTAGTTAAGCGGGAAAATTTTTGTGATCTTTCTTTGGTACAAGGAATTCCCATTCTGAATAGGAATAAATGTTGTGCTCAAAGTAACAACCAAAGATTTTTTTTTTTTTGATTAAGTAGTTGGTAACAATTACTTAATAAACACATTTTATTAAACACTTGTTTTTTATTTCGCAAAATTATATTTTTGAAAATTTTAATTAAAAAATTGATTCAACATGTTTCAAAAATCACTCGATCGATTTCGACTTGTTAGGTCATCATCAGGAGTATCTACTGGTTTGTAAAATCAGTCAAATATATAGTAGAAACAAACAAAAAATAAAAAAAGGAGATAAAAAAAAGGCAATAAAAATTAATCTATTGATCGTCCCAACCAACTGTTATTCATTCGGAAAAATAAAAAATAAAAAAGGGGGAGGAGGATAACAGGTATTCGGTTAGTCATCGGCTGAGTAACGAAATTCAAGATATATTAAAGTACATTTAATTACCCGACGTATTGGGTGAAGTGAATAAAAAAAAGTAAATACTTTTTTCAAGTAAATACTACCGAGTTAGTGATTAAAACTTAATAGCAAAGTTTAAAGCAAGTACTTACTAATTTAACCAAAAATTTCCCAGCATTTACTTAAAAATATGTGAATAACGACTTCCTTTTACTTGTACATGACATTTCAACAATTGAAAAATACAAGTAAAGTAGATAGCAACTTTCAATGGTAAAAATGAGTAATTTATTGCTTTAGTAGAATTAATTTAAGGATAATTTTATCGTCCGTGCAAATATAATTGTTTAGACAATTACTTATAAAAATATTTATTGGTTTACCAAATGAAACGAGAGGTGTTAAAATAAAAAAAAATACAAATGGAAATATTTTTACCTTGCTTGGCGTGGTTCGGGTTTTCAAGAAGGAGTAAAAGAAGAGAAGGGGGTGCATTGAACGTCAGACTAAATATTTTCTGAAGTGCAAGATAACGTGATTGCAAAATCACATGAATTTGTGGTATTCGCTAGAACTGATCAAAGCATGATTCCCGCAAAAGATCAATGGTTGAAAATGTTGAAGATTCCGAACGTTATTGTGGCACTCGACTACACGCACGTTGAGATAGTGAATCATAATCGATGATTCACTATCTCAACGTGCGTGTAATCGAGTGCCACAATAACGTTCGGAATTGCCCTTTTTATGTTCGGAAGTTGTGATTTACTTAGCAGAATTTGATAGATTTTTAGCACGCATTTCTCTTTTACAATTTCCACTTCGAAAGTATTTTAATACATACTTAAGCAATTATTATTATTTAACCTCCTTTGGACCACTCTCTAATCGGACCAATTTCAAATCGGACCACTATTCGTGCAGTAAAAATAGTTTCTAGAGTAGAAATACCGCTGTAATGAGACCTCCTCCAAATAGGACCAATGGACTATTTATAAATTTTTTTTAAATCCATCACCACCCCCTAGTGGGACCAAAAAAAATATATGTAGGTACGTTCGTGGATTTTCTTATATAGAGATATGTACCATATATACATACCTCGTTTGGCTTTATTAGAATAATCGTAAACACAAAAAGTACAACGGATTGAATTTAGCAGACAAATTACAATCCAAACGGATTTATAGCAAACATTTGTCAACGAAAATTAAGTGAAAAATTCAATATTAGTAAAACACAAGTTCAATGGATATTGGCGAACAAGTTGAGTATTAAGGAGTCAGTTGAAAGTCACGGTTCATTGAAAAGAAAGCGAATAGCCCCTTCACAAAATTCTGAATTATCGACGAAAATTTTTTTCGATGGATAATGATGGGCCGCCCGTTCAAAAAATGTACCTATTTATAGCACACTTTTGCAATCTAAAGTATTGAAAATGGCTGAATTGTTGAAATTTACAATTTTGGAGCAAAGCATTTACAAGTGGATGCATAAATTTAACGAACGTCACAAACTTAATTTTGCTTCCTTAAGAGGAGAACGTGCATCAGTTGATATTAATGTAGTACAAAATTTCTGGGCCACTTTAAAGGTTTTAACTTACAACTGTGAAGCTAAAAATATTTTTAATTTGGATGAGACTGGACTCTTTTTCCGTGCAACTTCATCGAGATCATTAAAGTTATGAAATGAAAAATGTATTGGAAGAAAAATGTGTAAGGAGCGATTGACTACCCAAGTAACAATTTGGGCTCCATATATACTCTAGAAGCGCTTATAGAGCTGTATAATAGAGCAGTTAACTTTAAATATTGCTCTAGCAGCGTTCTTGAAGCTTATTTAGAAGTTATATCGAGCTAGTTTGGCGCATTTTAGAACAATATTTTTCCTCTTGAAGAATTTAAATAATAGCTTACGTAGAGCTTATTAGTTCTATAATTGAGAAATCAAGGTCTCGTATCAAGTTATTACTATCGAGCTCGTAGCTCTTGTGATTGATATTTATTACAGCTCATGCCTTTAGAAAAGATCGATAATAGAATCATTTGATTTTATAATAAAATTAAATATACAAAATCTATATTTTAGATAATAATATTAATAATGATGGATAACATAAATAATTATATTATAACAGAATGTATATTATGTGCCTATAGTTTTTAAAGGTATTACTAAGTGCCGTAATTTTTTATGGTGAATGTTTATAAGATAGTGGGGAAAATTTTATTGCGCCTCGACAATACTTTTTAATTATTTAAAAAAATAAAATAAAAAAAATAAAAATAAAAAATCTGTAAAAATTTTAGGTTAGATTTTATGTGAATTTACAGTATTTTACAAAATCTATTTCAAATATTTAAAACTTATAGATATTTACATAATGATATGAATTATCTAAAAAACAGAATGACTAAACGCCGGAATCGCCCAATTTTCTTAATGCGGCATTACTATATACATATTTATATTTTTTCCTATAGATCATGGCGATTGCATAGTTATCAAAAATTAGAACTGATTACCAATTATAACGATATAAAGTTATCATATTAACGTCAGGCTCTTGTGGAGCTATTAACTTTATTGAAAATTAATTTTCTACAATAATAAGATTCCATAGAGCAGGTTAGCTCTTTTTCTCTCTTCTTTTAAACTTGGTGCTCTATAAATGCTTGTGTGATTTATGTATAGAGCTAGTAGCTCTGTTGGGTTGCATCAAACGTTTTATTAAAGCAAAAAGTTTTTGATGTGTAAACATCTTTACTCGCGCCTACCAAATTTTTTTGTATTAAAGTAAACTTGTAAATGAAACGAACGGAAATGACGTACCTACTTCGTTTGAAAAAATACAACAAACCCAATAAAAACAATTTTGAACTATACATGGCATGCTTGTATGTAATGTATAATAGTAAGGAATAAAAAACTAATGAAAAAAACCATCATTTCCATCCAAAAATTAAAGAAAAATTTCGATACGAAATACGAATTATGATTACGAAATTACATACTCTTACGATTAAAAACACAGTCAACAACTTGTGTATGTTGCTTTATCACGAGTTACAAGTCTCTAGGAGCTGTTCATCACGTCGACTATCAATGATCATGTCTTCTACTAAATGAGGTTATAATGACGTTCCGTTTTTAACATTTGACTGTGCAGAGTCTCAGGTCACTCAAGGCTCAATTCATTTGCTTTCCGAGATGGTCAGTGGGCTGCCGGAGCATCAATTCTGTCAAAAGATCCATAAAATGGGCATAGTGGACACAAATAATTTGCCGTACGAACTTCCACTTGTCATAGGTCGGCCTTACTTTCTCGAAACCAATATTGATGTAACAGATGGACTGGCGAATGGAACTATGGGCTGTCTGAGGTATATCGAATGCAGCCATCCTGACCGGGACAACGAGAACGATGAAAATGTGAACAGTAAAAAATGTCAAACGACTATGGATGGGTTTCAATACAAATTCACAAGTTGGCAAGAAGGTCAGGCAGCTTTAAGCTTGATGGGCGCAGAAAACGCACAATCATCGTTGGACAAACAACACTACCCGTTGATGATATATACACGGCTGAACTTCAGCTTCTCAATGGGAATAAGATGCTTTCTGTAGTTGCATTCACCTCGCAGAATAAATCCGTCGAAGACATAATGAAGTTCATACATTTCGTCCTTGCATCATATTCTAAAAGAATTTCAAAAATTCTCCAAAGAGACTATTATCTTTTGCCGATGATTATGATCGGGGCCGGGGATTTCATTATTAATTTTGCTTTTCCTCAAGCTAAAACACTTATAAACTTCCTGCGAGACGAATTCGATTTGCACATGAACTCAGATCGTAATATATCTACTACGTCATATGAAACGACCATTGTGCAGTTTTTCAATGAAAATTATAAAAGTTAGAGTCGACAGTATATGTATCTCATTTTAGCTACCATAATCCAATTGCATCGATTATACCGAAAGAGTAATAGACCAATTTAACGATAATAAACAAATGTAAAACTCTAGTTAGTAAAATTCCATTCCATTTTCCGTCAAAGCAAAGATGATCAATTTACATAGATAGAAACCTTCGAACAAAATGCATTTTTCATACAAATCAGCATACTCACCCACATTCTAATAAGAAAATCATGCGAAGAAAAAATTTGTAAAATAAAAATGTTTTTATTCTCTTTGTTGTCTGTTCTCTCTCTTCATATTTTTTTATTATCGTGGCGATCGATACCGATGATCATGTTGTTGGTTTGTTATTTATTTAGTAGACAAAATATGGAAGAAGACGAAGAAATATATAAAAAAAATAAATTTTTATATTTACTTTTTAGATGAACGAAAATGGTTTGAAAATATTTTTTATTTTTCGTGTGAATGTATGTAATGGAATTAATACAGTTACATTTTTCATACACTATTTTGGCTTGGTCGTTCAAATATTATGATAAGGAGAACAACGATCTAAAGCTATTTTTGATTGTTAAACTTCATAATTACGAGTACGCTCTAATATTTATCCATTTTGTTTGGTGTTTTGAATTATATTGGTTGTATGATTTCGAATTCAATTAGGACATAAGGAACATTTATATAATAAATGAAATAATTAGGCTGAATGATTTTACTGTAAACAGATTTTGTTGATTATAAGATTGCAGATAAGGCTATTATCGGACGAATGAAATGGAAAACGTGATAACAGGTCTATATCAAATTAGCTTGGTTATTTAACAAATTTTCTTTCGGAATTGTTGTCGTAATAAAAAATCTGTGTTTATTTGAATATTGTTTAACTTTGAAATAAGGCTACAATTAAAACGGAATTTTAAAATAAATTTTTCATAAAGTTATGGAGTATCATCATAATAAATCGACTACCCAAATTGTCTGGACCTCCAAACATTTATAAATAAATTATAAATCTATTATATAAATTTATTATATAATTGATCGTTTTGGGATTACGATTATCGGATGATTGGATATGGGATATGTATTTCTTAGGGAATTAGGGTTATATATCCCTTTTTCAAACATGGAAAAAAATGTCTTCATTATATTCCAAACCACACAAGTGTGTGACTTCAAAATCATAGTATGTAATGGAGTTTTTGATAAAAAATTTCACTTGTGTTGAAGTACAACCAACACAATTGTGTGTATAGTTATAGTGTTTTTTTCGAACGAAAATAAGTTTAAAAGGAATACACAAATATGTAAGTTGGTTCAAAACACATACAAAAATAAATTTTTGACATGCTACTTCATGCCGTACCCACACAATTGTGTTAGTAAAACACAAAAGGGATATACGACAGTTGAATTGCATTTTTGAAATTGGCGAGGTTGAATAAAAAATCGGCGTGCAATTGGTGTGCTGTAAATTAACTTTGTTTATGATAAGACATAGTGAAATGGAACTGGACAATTTATTATTTCTAACAACTCTAACGAAATTCAACATACATATTTTATATAAATTAAACTTTAAAGAATTAATTTTAAATTTTACATGAAGGTGAAAATAATGAGTGAATCTTGAACTTTAATGGAGTATCGATATTTAGAATACATATTTATTTTTATAAATTCATTTTAATACCAAAAACGGTATTATTTATTGTACTATTTCTATTATATATTGTAAAAACATAATCAATTATTTAAAAAAAATTATTGTTTTAATATTGGCATTTTTTCCTTGGTGTTATTTTTCTTATTTGCCCATTTACAATGGTTCCGGAGAATTACAAGAATCTATGTGATCTATGTATATGATCTACCATTTTTAAATGATGCTCGTAGCATTTGTTGTACTGCTCGTAGCATTTGTTGAATTTACACCAGTAGTGTTTTACTAAACACCTCATAAAAAAATTAATGTAAAGTGTTTTGCGAGTTGAAGAAATTCCTCTGTTGGAGGATTTTTTTTTCCCAAAATCTGAATTCGCTGTATAATTTTTATAGTAAATAAAATATTCAGTATTTGTTGTCATCTTTTCATTAGATTTAATTAATAACCCTTGACAATCATTACACTGTTCATATTTCTTAATTCTATGGAATATGTAACCCATAAAATATTTTAGTGATGCATTGTCGTTATACTTGTCGCCATATGCAAATTAGTTTTCCAAAACTATGTTCTCTATGCATTGAATATCGTCTAATTCATCTGGGAAATTGTGGTTGTTGATTCCTCTCATTGCGCGCAATTTAAGTAAATTGTCGTTATCTATCGGATCGTTGTGCTGAAGATCTTCAACGACCATTAATAATCCGTCTTCATCATCAATACAATTAGATAAGTTTGTGTTTTTTAATAATTCTATACACGATATTTGTGCGAAAATTCTGCTAAGTTCTAGGATTGACGGATTTCTACAATAGCCTCCTCTTCCTCTGGTAACTGCGAATGTATTTTCTAAGGCGTCCTGATCTAATCTTTTCGTCAAAATATATGTTACCGAAGAATAATCTTTAAAAAGTTCATCAGCCAAATTTAAAATTCCATTTAATGTCATTATCAACGCGTCAAAACACAAATCTTTTGATTTTTTATTAAATTGATTTTTTTTAATATTTTGCGTTTTCTTAAATATTTAAACAAACGGCATTGTTTTGTCTTAGAGGCTGTTTGTTTGGGTTTCTCGGAAGAAGGTCGGAACTGTTTAGATTATTCCAAAGCTTATTCAATTTTTCTACAAAGTTTGCGGTTCGTATTACAAACGGTTTTCCTTGTTCGGACAATTTATTCATAGAATAATTTGTTCGTATTGCAACCGCTACAGTGTTGCCAAAAAATTGGACAGAAGTGCAAACCGTCATTTTCTGCATGTTTGTTGGGTTAATGTGTTTCTCCCGCAATTTTGGGCAGAGCTTGGTGATACTATGACGTTCCATTTCATACAACTCTTTTATAATCTTCCAACTTCCGGTGCCATCTAGTGTTATTATATCGACTACAATTAAATTATTCCGAATTGACTTAAATAATACCATCATAAAATGCCAACACATTTTTACCTTCGACATTGAAAGAAGGTTTATTAGATGGTACTCCCAAAGATTTGTATGCCTTCCGGTTGTTTCATCCTTGATCGCATATGGTGGCTCTTACATCAAAACCCATTTTGCGAGCCGTTTCAATATTTTTTGTAATTAACTCGAATAAATCTGTTCCAGATATCCCATTCTCGGGAGCATAATTTGATATAGGATATTTGTATTTTGCAAATATTTCTCGAACCATGAACGTCAGGACATGAGTGGCAACATTCGATTGTCTTCGATTTCCCAAATCGACAAAACCATGAATCATGTCGTTATGTTTGTCGTACTCCAGATCGCTTCGTATTTTCATCTCGTCGTACAATAATACGGCATATCTCTGTGCTGGTGGCAGGGATACAATTTTTTGTGAAATTTGGAAAATTATGTTTTTATTTTCACCAGAAAATACATTTTTTATTAGCATCCATTTCAAAATTGAATTCCAAGGTGGTAACAAGAAATTCAAGCATTCTCTCATGTATCCATAACACGCAGGAGATGTAAAATATATCCCTTGGGCCAAATCTCTTTCAACAGTTGAAAATCCTGTATATATGCTTTTCCGTAGAAGAATACCAAGAAACGTTTTGGAATCCTCGCTAATGTGTAGCTTTACCACTTTATTGAAGTTTGCATTTTTGTTAGCTTTTGTATTTCTTTTCTGTGACTCCCGAAGTTTCAAACGAAGAAGACGATTTTGTCTTTATAAAAGATTGTTTTGTTTTCGGTGGAAGTCGGATTGTTCAACTAAAGCATGTTAATAAGCAATTCGAGCACGATGCTTCTAATTCATATTTTTTGGCGCTTTTATCGTTTGAAAATCAAAAATTGTTAAGTCTCTCTGAGAACCCTTGGCGTGCGAGTATGTTCTAATATTTTTGTAGCGATCGTGCTTGTTAGAATCATCAATACTTATTTCTGTAGTTTCATTTTGTTACCCGATTTTCATGGGTATCGATATTTAGACGCGATTCGGCGTAAGAAGTGCTAGGTGAAGGCAAACATTGTAACGAGATTGTGCTTTGATCAAAGCACTGATGGGTATAAAGCACTACAATAGTGACCGAGATCCACCACTCGTTATCAGAATGAATTATTCCACTAGAGGTTCTGGAACGGTCGATTACGCCGGCTAGGGCTCAGGAGCAAGGTGGGGTGGGGAATCCAGAACATAGTGAGATCTGTGCTGACCGTAAACGGAGGATGGGAACCAGCTATAAACTACACGACTTACCCAACCTGTATACTCACCTCAGCAGCATCCTCATCTCAATCACAACTTTAATTCATTTTTTTTTCTATTGTATATAAACAACTCGACAGGAATAAGAAAAGAAACGAAAACAAACTACCCCGAAAAGACCCATGAAAACACAATAAGATCTATGCAATGTTGTTGCTTTTAATTTAAAATTTAACTTATATATTGACACAAAACAATAACGCCAAAATGCCTGGTGTATAACGTTACACTATACCCGAATGTCCTAGCTAAACCCTACTACCAAAAAAAAAGGATTTTTTTATTTTTTTATTTTTACCTAAGTTTAAGGATTTTATAATTCTTCATCATACATTCCGTTGCGAAGACAAAAAAAACAAATTATTAAACTACGAAATATTTAGCCGGAGATATATGATAAGAATCATAAAATTTCTAAAAATAATATAATTAAAGTATATAAAGGTATATACATAGATATATATATAAAAAAAAATATAAATTGTACTTAAATAAATTTCGTTAATCCAATTGTGTGTTGATTGATGCAATTGTAGGTATATAACGTTCGACGTTTACGTTATTTACTCGAGGTGTTAAAATTTCAATTTTTATTTCCGGATTTTTATTTTTTTTTTTTTTTTTTTTTTTTTATTGTTTTATGATTAGCTTAATTGCTACCATTATTATACTGATCAACAATTTATTTGAATTCAATTCTTTCAATTTTATTTTATTTTATTAATTTTATCACTATTATTATTATTATTATTATTATTATTATTATTATTGAAGGCACTTTTAGTCTTTTGAATAATTGTAATACACTGCACCACATATTATAATATAAAGAAAATCACCGTTTATCATTTGGTTCCTTTGGATAAGACCCACATATCGCACTTTGCGGAACCGTTTTTTTTTTCGCTTTTAATTTTTTTATTTTATTTTATTTTTTTTTTGTTTCTTACACTTACGAACTATTGTGCTTAATTCACTTATATTAATTTTATATAATGTTCACATAAACTTAAAATTACAAAATTTTAGTTCCCGCGCTATCACCAATATTTTGGCGTGGGTTCAACGGTACTCCCTTTTTTTTTTTTTTTTATGAGCCCCCTTACGTGGCAAACACGCTGCACAAATTTTAATATATTTTCATGGTCATTTATGAGGCAATAAAACCGTCTTGGGGAGGACCAATAAGCTTTCTCTGTTTTTGTTAAGCGTTTTTTTTTTTTTGTATGTTTTCTAACGTTAGTTGTGTATTAACTAATCATATATTTTTTTTTTACAAAAACTATTCACGATCACAGATAATAATCTTTTTTCGCGATCGCGTATTTTTTTTTCTACAATTTTTTGTTGTTGTTTTTTTTTGTTTGCAATTGCATACTTTAACTAAACGGTACTTCGAAAAAAAATATTTTTTTTATTTATTTATTTTATAATTAAAATTTTTTTATTTTTATTTATTGAGGTATCATAAAATTTCATGATCTCAAAATTCAATAAATGATCGCCTCGTCCGAGACCCAGAAATTAACTGCCGCGCCCTAACTTTTTTATTCTCCTCGTCATCTCGATTTTTTTTCCCCCGTTCCCGCCAAAATTCGCGCGTACCAAAAAAAAAGTGGTTACGTGATCATCACAAACAAGTGGTATTGCCTTATTTAAGTCGAATTTCGAAAAAAAAACATTAGCGTTTAACCTAATAGCAGCCAACTCGCATTTAGACGGGAACATGGAACGACCCGCGGACGTAACAACATAGGTCAGGAAGAGCATTTTTTAAATCTACCTTTACCTTTAGATTCAGACCTGAAATGCACTTCAATATAATCATTTATTAAATTTGGTTATAAAACCAGTTCCATTTGGTTTGAACTTATTAATTTAAAACAAAAAATCATTGATTCTATTTCCTGCCATCAAATTAGATTTTTCATTGACCCGAAGTTCATTTTAGTTGTTAATAAAATGTTCTTTTTGAATTAAGTACGATTAACTATTAGTGACTTTTCATCAAATACTTTATTTTCATGTTGAATTAAAAAAAAAGATTATTTATCAGTTTATGGTATAATGTGTGTTTGTTACACATACGGATCATTCATTTGTAGAAATATAAATTCCATATAAGTTCAACATTTCTAAAGAACATACAATACATAACACATATTTATTTATTTGTAATGTGTAAACATGTTCAATCCCAATAATCTATTGTTCTACAAAATCCCGATAAATCCGATTTTTCACAAAAATCCTGTTCCCAAATTAATTGGAAAAAATAATTTTTATTATCCTTATCAGTCTGTGGTAAATTGTAACGGTGAGTGGAACTATAATATACTACGAAGCATGTCCGTTCATTTGAAAATGGATAGTGATTTAGACGAGCATTTATACACAACTGATGTTGACGATAGTGATTCTTCAGAAGTTGATGACAATATGTCAGAGTTTATTACTGACGAAGAATTTTATGACGATGAATCAAATAATCATACATCTGAAGTACCAGTAGATGAGGACTTTGTGTTATCCCAAAATGGCGATACTCATTGGAAAACAATTCCTCCTAAAGCCGAGTTTCAAGTGCTAATGTAATAAATATAAAACCAGGTGTCAGAAGGTATGCAACTTCCAGAATCACGGACATAAGACAAGCTTCTTTATACATTTGAGTGAAATATACTGTCTTAAATAATAGAAATGACAAACAAAGGAGTTTCTGAATTACAAGCCGAATTGAAACCAATATCTACACGGGAATTTTTAACAAACATCAGTACTAGTGGCTGGTGTGTATAGCTCACGTAACGAATCAACTCAAAGCTTGTAGAATTCTTCACTTGGTCGCCCTATATTCAAACTGCTGTGTTTAAAAAGATTTCATGTTATATCACGGGTTGTAAGATTTGACGACAAAGATACCAGAACTGAACTGTGCCAAAGGGACAAACTTGCGCCTATTGAGGAAATACCGGATAAATGGGTTGAAAATTTGCCAGATCATTATAACCACAAGGTAAATCTTACGGTAGATGAGCAGCTGGTGTCATTTCGCGCGCGTTGTCCCTTCCAATAATATATTCCAAGCAAGGCTTCTAAATACGACATACAAATATGGGCATTGTGTAACTCAAAAAATGCTTATGTCTGCAAGTTACAAGTTTATACTGGGAAAGCATCGGGAGCTTTACCAGAAAAAAATCTAGCTTTGAGAGTGGTTTTGGACCTTGATAGTGGACTAACTAGAGAGTATAATATACCATGTGATAATTTTTTTACGTTGTATCTACTAGCACAAATATTGCTAAAGAAACTTTTGACAATCCTAGGCACCACCAGAAAAAATAACTGAATTACCAATAAATTTTACGGATAACAAAAAAGAAGTTTATTCTTCAAAATTTTTCTTCAAAGAAAATGTAGCCATTGTATCTTATATACGTAAAAAACAAGTCGGTGATGTTAACGAATATAATCCACAGAGAAGCCGGTGTAAGTTCCAGAGATGACCAGAAGCCAAACATGATCCTGTGTTATAATAAAACTAAAGGTGCCGTTGATACCCTAGGGCCTGATAAGTTAGTCTTTACATATACATGCATAAGACAAATAAAGTGATGACCGATGACTTTGTTTTACAACATGCGTGATATCTCAGCTTATAATGGATTCGTGCTTTGCGGTAAAATACATCTAGAATGGCACATTGGAAAACTATTAAAGGACGTTTATTTTTAGAGGAGCTGGGAAGAAGTTTAGTAGAGCCATTGATTAGAATACGATTCATACAATAAATGGAGTCAACACTAGTCAAAACCGGAAATATGTAATTTATGCCCATCATCAAATGGGCAAGACAAGACAAGTACAAGACAAGTATAACATGTAGTCATGCGCGAAATTTTTATACAAGCCGCTTGTATGTCATTTTTGCCCAACTTGTGAAAATACAGAAAATTTTTATTTTTAATATATTAATATATTTTTATTATTATTTTTATTTGCTGAATTCATGATTTAATAAAATAATATTTTTATTTAATTTAATAATTGTTTCATTGTGAAAAATGTTTAAATTGATTCAACGAGATTAAATAAAAGTTCGGGTCATATTGACCTGAAATACAAAAAGTGTATAAATGATTTGGGGAAAGTAGGAAGTTTAATATTAGTGAACTATTTCCATGTTTCAGCATATCACTTAAATAAGTGAAATAATCCCACCTAAACCAACAAGTTGAAATTATTCATTCGTCAAAGTATGCGTAATCAGCATTAATTTTAAGGATCCAATTTCGAGGTATCAAATTTTCATTACATAAATCAATAAGCTGTTCATCCGCTAAGAAATATTAAAAATTTAATTAATTTGCCCATATTTCAGTTCATACTTAAATCGTAAAATAATTGGCTACCTGCATTTTTAATGTATGTATATTAGATCTATAATATATAAGTAATATTAATTATCATCTATATACATATTAATATTTTGCAGTCGAAAGTACACGATCATTGTAACATAATGAAGAAACAAAAAAGGAATTTAAAATTTCTTTTTTCTGTTCATAATATTTAAAGGGCGAGGAAAAATAAATTTGTAGAAACAACAACACATGAAAATTATATTCTACTTTTACGTCATTTTCAAAACAAAAAATATTTGAATGTGTGTACGTATTAAATGAAAGTATATTATATAGGACATACATTCATAGGAAAAAATAAAAAATTATTTTTATAACATTGATTCATTTAAAAAGCAAAAAATAAAAAAATATTTATTTGCTCGCCTTTCTTCTATTTCCATTATCATATTTCTACTAAAAAATAAATAACAAACCAACAACATGATCATCGGTATCGATCGCCACGATAATAAAAAAATATGAAGAGCGAGAACAGACAACAAAGAGAATAAAAACATTTTTATTTTACGAATTTTTTCTTCGCATGATTTTCTTATTAGAATGTGGGTGAGTATGCTGATTTGTATGAAAAATGCATTTTGTTCGCAGGTTTCTATCTATGTAAATTGATCATCTTTGGTCAAAGTAAACTGTACACACGCACTATACACACGCCATGTTTACACATCTCCTTGAGAGTACTCACTCTTTTTTTTTTTTAATAGCGGTATTGTTCTGTCATTTATAGTCGAACCATAAACACAAGCGTAAGTATTTTAGATTACAATTTGACGGTTTTTATTTTCCACAATAAATTCCAATCACCATCGGTTTAAAATTTGAATTTCATGTTGAAAAGAATAAGCCAAAATTGCCACTGTGAACTCTTGTAAATTGGTAAACCGTCAATATTGAAATTTAATGAAATTCTCATCGATCTATCGAGCGTATCGATAAAATATTGTCTAAGGCACC
Organism: Nephrotoma flavescens; assembly: GCA_932526605.1. NCBI lineage: Eukaryota > Metazoa > Arthropoda > Insecta > Diptera > Tipulidae > Nephrotoma > Nephrotoma flavescens. The sequence goes on along the minus strand of OW052220.1, from coordinate 160,565,812 downwards.
TCTCCAATCCCTGATGCCAATATTGTCCAGTAACTAGAGGATACAATTTACTCTATTAGGGGTTTCTAATAAAGTTTGTGGATCTTGCGGGAGCCCTTCATTAGGCAATCTAGCTTTTCTCAAGAAACCAAATTGTGCAGTGCTTGATGTGTGATATTATATTCTATTGCCCAATTACTTAATTTGTCTCTTAAATTTATTTGGTTTGTTTCTAGCTCGCGACATTCCACCAAGTTGTGAGTTACACTTGCAGAAGTTACACTTTCAGAAACCGATGTTAAAAGATCAGATATCCTTCTTGTTGGCCGGTAAATTTGAGATGAAGTGTCAACATTCATCATTTTTTGAAAATAATTCGGTTCCTTTGAATTTGATACTTGTACGCACCACTACGTTGAAAATTTTTCCACGACTGGGAGCTATAAATTTTGCACGTTTTCACAATTCAAATAAATAAACAATTAAAATAGAATAATGCTTTGTTACTTCGTCGCACCTATTTTCTATAGTCTTGATCTATCAAAACCATGAAATGACATGAAAAAATATTTTATTCTTTTCTTAAATGTGCTTTAAATAAAATACAATTTATATTCTTTTCGAGCTGATTAGTATAAAGCTCATGGCTTTAAGTGAGCTGAAATAAAGCTGATGTTGCTATATTAATGCTAATTAAAAATTTAAGCTCTAAAATTTGATATGCTCTATTACTATAATTTTCTAAGCTCTAAATTAGCTTATAAAGCTATAAAATAGAACAAAAAGCTCTATAAAATATTAAAGCTTAGAGTGACTAAAACATAAATTATAGAGCAAACAATTTTTCTACTAAAGCCTGAAGCATCTATTGCTACTGATATAGAGAAAATAGCTACCCGCTTGCTATTCTAAAGCTGCAGTAGAGCAACACCGCCACTAGTAGCTCTATCAAATGTTACTTGGGTATTGCTTTGTTACGTAATATGGTTCGAGATAAGGAACTTCTTCTCCTCATCGGTAAATCGAAAAAACCACCAATCGAAACGTTAAAAAAACATTTGGAATCTTCTCGCGATATAATAAAAAGTTTTTCCAAGAATGGATTAATATATTTAATAAAAAAAATTTCAAAACAGAAGCGACAAGTTATTCTGTTCTTATAGACAACGCACCTTGTCATCCGGACAAGAAATACAGTAAGACAAGAAATACAGAATTGCAGCCACTAGATCAGGGGATAATTGGAAGCTGCAAAATAAATTACCGAAATTTTTTAATGATTCGATTGTTTGTTACCATTGATAAATCAAGTGGAATCGAGGACATACCCAAAAAAATCAAACCCTTAGATGCTTGTTCATGGAATAAGATTTCACCTGAAATAATTTCGAATTGTTTCAGGAAAATGGGGTTCACCGATGTAACAGTGGAGTCTGAATTATAAATCGAAGTGGAAAAAAACTGAAAGAATATGCAAGCGCTAAAGGTTTGGAGAAGTTTTATCACTTGGAAAAAGCGGATCAATAATTAATTGAAAAAGAAGGTTGAATTTCAAAGCACTATCAAACATTAAAATTACGTATCGTTCTTACGATTTAAACATTTATGTATGTGCTGGCTTGTTATGAAGCTGTACCTTTTGTTTTATGTATTATTTTGAACTATTTTTTGAAATATTTACTTGTGAGTACGAATATAATTGAAATAAAAATCACCTGAAAGTTTTTTTTAACTGTTTTAACTGTTATGTTTATATTTTTTTTATTCCATAAACGGACCGGACCACCTCTAAATTGGACCATTTTATTTGGTCCGAAAGGTGGTCTGATTATACAGGGTAGACTGTATATGCAAATTACGTATCACTGTATTTTTAGTAATAAAAAATATGTTGTACTGTAGTGTCACTTCAGTCACAATATTTTTGAGGTTAAATTTCTTCAAAGTAAATACTAGAACAATTTTAAGTATTAAAATGTCTAAAAAATAAATACTTTGAATATTTCCCACTTGATACTTTAAAGTAAAAGTAAAAGATTATTCACACAAATCTGGTCATTTACTTTTACTTAAAAGTAAAAACTTTGAAGTAAATACTTTTTTTATTCACTTCGCCCATTAGTGAAATTATTACGAACGTGAGAATAGAAAAGAGCGGAGTCTGTAATTGGCGAGAAACGGATAGCTGTATCATTTTCTAAAGTTAAATGTTTATGGAAAGTTGATTGATTGCAACCAGATAGCTGTTCTTTAGCTCTAAAACTCCCAAATTAGGAGAATCAATATAGAGAAACTACAATCATTGCAATTAACCATACAAACACCAGACTTGGAAAGGCGATCAACTCGCTATACAACTAAACTGTTATAAAACTACTTCTAACTTAAACCAAAGAATTTCTATAATAAGAAGTGAATACACGTACCAAAAAGTCGAGACATCCATTTTTTTTATAACCACGAATTTCCGAAAAACCACATGCCGGACGTTTTTATAATCAAAAATACCCCGAGAAACGAACCAATCGTGATTTCTATGATAAAATAAATACGCTATCTATTTTAAATGTAGAAACTATTTTTGTTCGAGATCATGTGGCCTCGATTTTTTTTTTTGATTTTTTTGGTTTATTTGTTTCGGTATATTGTATTTTACATACAAATTGTATGTAAAACGAAAACTGTGGCACACAAAAAACGAAAAACAACAATAACAAATATTGATATTCGTTCTCGTGTACTAATGTAAAAATTACACAAATATTATTTTTCCCATTTTTTTCGAAAATTTTGTTTTGTTTTTGCTCGAATATTTATATGTAAAACAAAAACATATAGGTATGTATAAATATACTATGGACATGTGCATTTCGGAATATGTATTGCAAGTTGGATTTATTATATAAAATGCGGTGGAGGTAAAGTTAGTAAAGGAATATTTTAATTCTGTAGTTTTTAGTTTTGAAATGGTATGGTGGTGCCGGTGAATGATTCGTTAGGATAGCAACTTATTATATATGGAGAACGACGAGAATAAAAAGACGATGATAAACAAGTTTTGCGTTGTCTCATCGAATGGTTTTTAAATTTTAAAAGGACAACTATCTATAGATGTAATAAAAATATGGAAAATAATTTATGTTGTTATATTTAAGTGAATTCTGTTACGAATTATGAAATTATAATGTATGAATATGCAGAGCTACGGCTCAAAATTTTAATTGTGAATTTCACTAGTTTCTCTTTTCAAATTTGTTTGGATATTTGTTCGGGCATATAGAGTGGGAGAAAAGAAACGACGCTTCTCTGTCTCTGGAATATGAAATTTCTATAAAAAAAATTTTAGCTTTCCCTGCTCTTTCCCTGCCTAGTGAAAAATTCACTGTTTAGCGGACTTTACATGGTCATCAATAATGTTATTACCTAAAACATCATTACCTAAAAATGTTGCATTTCAATTGCAATTTTATAACTTTTTAATTTTACACAACTTGCTAATGAAGTAGGATTGAGCATGATTTGTAAGATTCAGAAATAAAGAAAATGTAGTGGAAATCCGACTTTTTTAAGTAATGATGGTTTGAGAAATGACATTATCATTGAAATGTTTAATTCTATAAATATTTAAAAAATAAGAATGTAATAAAATGTTAAAAATATCGTTTCGCAAAAAAAATACCAAAAGATAAATCTTAAATAAATTCTTTGAAATATGAGAGAAAATCGTTTTTATTCAAAATATCAAAGTTTGATCTCTTCCAATTCAAAACCCATAAACTACACGTTTTTTCTCAAAAACAAAGACGATGAGATTGGATCACGTTGAATATGGAGTTAATAACAATAATTGTTCCTAATTTTTCATCAATTTTCAACGAATTAGGACAATTTGATCCAGTGGTTAATAGTATACACAACTTCAGATGCCATGGCATGATGAGATGCCTAATTATTACAAATCATTAATCTTATTTGATTGAAACCGAATGGTGTAATTCTTCCTGTCACACTCTTTTGTTCAGCCTCATCGTTTTTCCGACAGTATTTTTCTAATCGCATTTAACTACGAGTATGCTCTCTTTGCATTTTATTATACCAGGGGTCTTCACTATGCAAAATCGCTGAGATTGTCTATCATGAGACTAAATTTATGAATGTATGTGTAAGTATGTTATACAAATTTTGAAACACTCAGCAAATTATCAGGAGGCTATTTCACGAAAAAATTGTCATGAAATTTTTAAGAAATGTCAGTGAAATTGTCAATGCTATACTGTTTTAACATAAAAATCTATAAATTGGTTGACAATATATACGGATTTTTTGACATTTGAAGAAATTATTATGAGACTAAAATGTCCAGTTATGATATTTGCTTGATAATTATTTATCAATACATTGAAAAAAAAACATACACATTCATAAAATATCATGAGAGAGTCTCAGCGATTTTGCCTAGTGAAGACCTCGTGATAATTAATTTTTTCTTGGTTTTTTTAGCTTGTTTACAGACAAGTGATTCTCACAGGAATAAATCTATAATTAATTATCTATCTTCGTTATTTGGTATCACTAAGGCTGCAATCAATACTTATCTGAATTCTTGTTCTTGTCTGCTAGGTTTCACAATCCATAACATTTATGATCCAAATTTCCGATCATTCTTCGAAAATTAATTGTTCTCCTTAGTGGCAGTTTTTCTGGAGATCAATTACCCCTCGCTTGGTTCTTACATTTGTGTCGCAAAGTCGCAGTGGCGTCTATATTATAATATCTTGGGGCCTATGACCCAATATAAATATTAGGTCAATATTATTAGGGAAACTATTAGGTCTCATATCGACCATTAGTACTCCGTGCTATAAACTATTATTGCAGATTCATACTATCTTCTTACCTAAATAGAATAAATACAGTTATTTAGTTCATATTTCCAACTTTAACCCATTGGCTAGTTCCATGACTTTTACAATTTTAGTAATTAACGCACAACGTTCTTCTGTTTTGCGTCTCTCCGGATCGCGAATTCCGACAATATGTGGGCATCCATCTTTGCTCTCTCCATGTAGTAGACCGCAAATTTAAATTGAATATTTATAGAATTAAACATTTCAATGATAATGTCATTTCTCAAACCATCATTACTTAAAAAAGTCGGATTTCCACTACATTTTCTTTATTTCTGAATCTTACAAATCATGCCCAATCCTACTTCATTAGCAAGTTGTGTAAAATTAAAAAGTTATAAAATTGCAATTGAAATGCAACATTTTTAGGTAATGATGTTTTAGGTAATAACATTATTGATGACCATGTAAAGTCCGCAAAACAGTGAATTTTTCACTAGGCGAGCTTTTTTATAGAAATTTCATATTCCAGAGACAGAGGAGCAAGCGTCGTTTCTTTTCTCCCACTCTATATGCCCGAACAAATATCCAAACAAATTTGAAAAGAGAAACTAGTGAAATTCACAATTAAAATTTTGAGCCGTAGCTCTGCATATTCATACATTATAATTTCATAATTCGTAACAGAATTCACTTAAATATAATAACATAAATTATTTTCCATATTTTTATTACATCTATAGATAGTTGTCCTTTTAAAATTTAAAAGCCATTCGATGAGACAACGCAAAACTTGTTTATCATCGTCTTTTTATTCTCGTCGTTCTCCATATATAATAAGTTGCTATCCTAACGGATCATTCACCGGCACCACCATACCATTTCAAAACTAAAAACTACAGAATTAAAATATTCCTTTACTAACTTTACCTCCACCGCATTTTATATAATAAATCCAACTTGCAATACATATTCCGAAATGCACATGTCCATAGTATATTTATACATACCTATATGTTTTTGTTTTACATATAAATATTCGAGCAAAAACAAAACAAAATTTTCGAAAAAAATGGGAAAAATAATATTTGTGTAATTTTTACATTAGTACACGGGAACGAATATCAATATTTGTTATTGTTGTTTTTCGTTTTTTGTGTGCCACAGTTTTCGTTTTACATACAATATACCGAAACAAATAAACCAAAAAAATCAAAAAAAAAAAAAATCGAGGTCACGTGATCTCGAACAAAAATAGTTTCTACATTTAAAATAGATAGCGTATTTATTTTATCATAGAAATCACGATTGGTTCGTTTCTCGGGGTATTTTTGATTATAAAAACGTCCGCCATGTGGTTTTTCGGAAATTCGTGGAGTTATAAAAAAAAGTGGATGTCTCGACTTTTTGGTACGTGTATTCACTTCTTATTATAGAAATTCTTTGCTTAAACCTAGATATCTCTAACGGGTTGTCAAAGAAGCAGCTTCATCTTCGTTTCTTTCCTCGTTTATCTATGATACCGGTTTTAATTGCAACTCAATTTTCAACAAAAAAATTTTCAGTGAAGCAGCTTCAACAAAAATAGAAATGAAATAAAAACAATTTAAGGCCATTTTTGAGATGTAGAGTTTAGTTTAAATTTTATTTTTGAGAGAGCAGAATAAAACAATACAAAAAATTTTGTGTTTAAATATAAAATAAGGTTTTAAATTAGCAATAAAAAATCTATTATAATTTAGTTTAAAAAAGAAGTTAGTGTGGAACGAGCCATAGAATGTCGTCGACATATCGGAGCCAATATACTATGTTGTATGCTATATGTACTTTAAAATTATGATAAAAGCCATGGCGCCAATCATATACAAAAAATGGATATCCATTATTTATATAATTATTTTCAAGTGAAAAAATAGTGGCCAGTTTTAGCCAGTCTATGCCTTTTAGGAATAGACCCGGCGTTATTCAGCACGTTTGGTCAGTGTCTTGTCCCACAGTTCAATAACTCAGTCAATCTATAACTCGACACTACTATCTGAATATTAAAATTTAAAGAAATTCACTTTTTGTTTCGGGTAATTTAAATTAATCAAACTAAATTGTTAAATTTAAAATTATAATTTTTATTTTAAAATTAATTCATCAAATAACAACACAAAAACAAATTAAAATGAATGAAATGCTTGGAATATGGTAATCGATTTGGTTTTGAATTTCAAAATATTGGCGAATCAATACAATGTAAGATGCTATTTCCACTTTTAAATTTATGTACACGTTTTGCTACATTTGTTTAAATAAAAGTGTTGTGTCAATCTTAATTAGACACGCCAATCGCACAAATCCCATTTCATAAACATAAAGTAATTCATTGCGATCCTAATACAGATCTGTATAAATATAAACATATATTTTTTAATTTGTATCTCGGTTCGCTAGTCTTAAGCACTATTCAATAAATGTAAATTGATTTTCACAGTTATAACTGCCCACATATTATCAAAGAGCTGTTATCCCTATAAACAACACATAATTTATTAAATAATGAGGAACTTCAATACGCGAATTCTTTGTTTAATTTGTTTAAGAATTTTTTCGCATTGCCGCCAGCCGCATTATTTATGATGATATTAAAATATCTAGTATTTAAAGTGTGAAATTGAGTTTTATAATTAGATTTTTTAATATACTTGCATACATAGATATTAGGCATTGAAGGGGCGTGCGAGTTGTTTTCCATTTAATATAATGCTAGTTTGTTTAGTTAATTCTAACAAAAGAATTCATGGCCGAATCTAAACCTCCAAAATAGCATTACAAATCGTATAATGAACTGTCGCTTTTCAAACTGTTGTTTTTGTCGTGGTATTGAATTACATATTTATTTTTTTAGTTCCTTTTCTTATTACATATTTTAGTTCCTTTTCTTTCGTGACAAAGTTTGATTTGATCCCAGGGATTCCAATTCACAAAAAACTGTAAATATTCTATGGTTGTTACACAGTCAGCTAATTTAATATTGACGTAGTTATATCAATTGTGAATTTATTTTATGTAAACGGCATTAAAAGAGATTAATAATTAATTATTTAAAAATATTTTACAACTAAAGACACGATTTCTGTTTTTTGATAATCATTCACGTGAGTAAAATCAAACAAAAAATGAATTTCTGCTTGTCGATATCTCGAGATTGCTCATGCCTCAAGCAAAATTTTTTAGATTTTCAATGTTCTTCTACTTTTAAGAATTTAAAAACGGGTTACCAACATAATCCTGACGCACCTTCAAGAATCTCACCTTACAGAAAGACTCTTTCGTGTTTTACAAAGGAAAGATCATTAATAGCCGGAGTGCCACAAAGCAGTGTTTTGAAGATCATGGGACCTACTGTTGACAAGCTATATGTACTCCGTAAATTCATAATACAATATGAGGTACATTAGACGATGGTACTGCTATCATAACAGTAGGGGATCATAATCTTTTGAATGGTTTGAATTTTAAAACAATTAATTTAACGCTCTAGCTCACATTCACCGTTCTTGCGCTACTGCCATATTACAGTTTTATAATAGAATACGTACATACATGTCGCATATAGGTGAAAAGTTGTTGAAGATAGCCACACATTTAGCAGAACCAACTTAACTCTACAGTCGTGGCGCTTAGAAAAATCGATGGTGATAAATCACCCGTTTGTTAGAGAATATACATGAATCGCATATTACGTAGTATAACGTTGGTGGCAGATACACGTTTCTCATTCCGCTATAATCATATTGCAATGGCATATCGTTTGAAACGTCTTGAACCAAGCAACAGTATATGTGTTACACTACAGGCCAAAAGTATTTGGTCGATGAGTTTTTTCAATTAAAACAAAGGACTTGCAATGCTATTTTCTATGAATATTTTTTTACACACCCTGTCCAAATGCATCTATATATACGCATATTTTGTTTTGTTTCAACGTTTATTATTCGAGAAATCACCAACATACTGAAAATTAATATATTTTGTTGCGTCAAAACTGATTTATTTTAGTTATTCAGCCATGCCACACGATAATATGGTTTCTGGATTCAAACTACTGAGCAATAGATTTTAATTTTTAATTTAAACCCTTATTTTAAATTAAATCATTAAATTTATTGACTTGTAGATACTCCTGATGATGACCTAACAAGTCGAAATCGATCGAGTGATTTTTTAAACTTTTTGAACGAATTTTTTAATTAAAATATTCAAAAATCTAATTCTGCGAAATAAAAAACAAGTGTTTAATAAAATGTGTTTATTAAGTATTTAAAAAAATAGTATAATATATGTACATCCGCCAGAACCAAATGAGTGCATGTTTGACCGTCCAGGAAAACAGTCGAACATACAAAATACAACAAAATGAAATAAATTTTTAGTAACAGTGAACAAAACGTACGTATATAAAACATTCAAAATCAGAGAAATTAACCCTTCACGCCATTTTAACCCTTCGTTTTAGCCTTTTTTTCTTACCATAAATTATTTTCTTGTGAATTAGACGAATCTTAAGTAATGGTGTTATGATAATACTGACTAGTTTTCAAGTTCTGTAAAGTGCTGTAAAACTATTAAAAGAGAGACAACTAATTTAAACAGTAGACAACACTATGCGCATTTATTTTGACGTTACGAAAATAAAATAACATATATCTGTGCAGCGTTATATTTTGTTTTGAAATATGTTTGTACACGTACACACAAAATCATATTACCTACTAAAACATGACTATACGCCAAAAAAAATAATTAAGGTTGATTTATTTTTTATAGATTTGCCCAATTAATATTTTTAAGCAGTTTAGCAAAATTAAGCTAGATCATTTGTTGCTGAATTTATTTTTATTTTTTGTTTATATGTTGTATACACTCATTCTTTCAAGTTATTTGTACTTACATTACTTGTCCTACTCTATTTTAATTTTTAATCGCATGAACAATTTGACTGACTGACTAGTGTCATAACACCATAAAACTTACGTTATTTTCATGCCAATTTTCTGGAAAATGCTAGTATGTGCATTATTAAGTGCAAACTGATATTTATTATTTGTTTAAACGACATTATAATTATTCATTCATATGAATATGTAAATAATAGCAAATAATAAATATAAAAAAAATAAGAATAAAACTCAATATTTTTTTTTTATTTAGATAGTACAATCTTATCACATGATAATTTAATACTAAGGCCCTTTCCAATTATTTACTTATTTGAAACTTATTCACTTATTTGGCACCATCTTAAATAAGTCGGTCAAGTCACACCATTCTGCCGTTCATCACTTTGATTCTATCGTCGTGATTCTTTCCTCATTTCCTACCCCTTCAACAACAGTTTGTGCAGAGCCAGTATAGAAATGGCCATGACAACATACATAAAAAACATCGTTTAGCTGGGTTAGTCAGTCAAGCGCGCGTACACATCTCCATAGTAAAAAAAGTTCGATTACATGGGATTTTTTGCCAGGCAAGTTTTATTTCGCTCGTATTTCCTTAAATACTTAAGTTTTTATTATGATTTTTCAATGACATAATTATAGTTTATCGAAGTACAGTTTCAGACTAGTTTTAATCAAAATTTAAAAACTTTTATTTAGAAATTTCATTATTTTCTAAAAGTTTACCCTATTTATACGGCATTTGTTATTATGTTTTCATTTTTTTTTGTTCTGATTTTTTGCTGCGTTTTGATTTGTGCAGCGCTAGCCACATGAACCAATTAGATCTTTGTTTACGTTTTTTTTGTATATGCATAGCAGTGATGGAAAAGTCGGTACAATTGTACTTTTTTCGATACAATTAATTTGTAAAAGTACAAAAGTACTTTAGAGCGGAATTCAGTACAATCTGAAATATTTGGATTCCTTAATTTTTTGCTTCATTTTATCAAAATTTAACTATTTTGCTTGGATAATAAATTGTTACATAACGTTGTTTGCTGAATTAGATCTGGTTTGTGGGTTGAAAAATTTATTTTGTATAATTTTTATATTTTTATTTATTTTATAAATCACATAAAATAAATTTTCAAATGTATTTTATGTATTCTACATTTTGAATAAGGCAATTTTCAGAATAAAGTTTGAATTAAAAACTATTCTGGGTATTTCATATAAAAAAACATTAAAAAAAATTAAATACAATTTAACTCGATTTAGTTCAATTTCATTTCAATTTTCAGTACAATTCAAAAAATCCATTTTGCATTTCATATAAAAAAACATTAAAAAAAATTAAATACAATTTAACTCGATTTAGTTCAATTTCATTTCGATGTATAGGGTGGTGAAATGATACTTTTATATTTTTAACTTTTTTCTCATCTTGACTTCAGTTTGAGCACATGTTTAATGGTGGCAGGATGTGTGCAAGAATATATTTGTTGCGAGTTTGCGACGGCCATGTTAATGTTTAATGGGGAAAGTGTCAAAATTTAATATTTGTTTATTTTTGACCCTAAACATTTTCTTTATAAACTTAATTACTTTTTTAAATTTAAATTACTATTTTAAATAATTTTTTACTTTAATATGATATATACACATGTGTATTACAATGACATAGTGTATTCGTCTATTATTGCTTATTTCGTGCACATAAAAGAGGAACGATCGATCGAAATGTTAATATATTTTTAATAGATATCGCCGATGCATTCGGTGTTGGAATAAATTGTATGTATATATTTATCAAGGATGTACGGATAATGCCTGCTCAAGTTATATTGCATTTTAGTTCGAGAAGAAAATCTAATTATGTTAGGTATTATTTGAAGAAATAAAAGTTGTATTTTGTTTTAGGCGAAAATAACCATTGCGAATATGTATAAAGGATGAGCTTTATAAGGAATGGAATAGAGAAGTTTACATTTTATTTGGATGATGTTAAGGGGATTACGAACCCAGTTTTTAGTCGGCCCGTCACTGAAAAGATGTGTTTTTGAGACCAATTTTATCTCTTCTAGGGTTTCCAAATAATCGATAAAATTAACACCTACACTTTCTGTTCAGATTAATGCATTCAAATTGGAACCCAGCACCGCAAACAATACTATGATGTGAGGATGGCAGTGATACTTCTATAAATGCAACCTTTTCATAATTCCTGAAATACCTGAAATAGAACAACCACCATTTCTCGTAATAAATCAGGAATGCAATTGACGCCATTATGATATTTCGGCCGATCGTCGATAGCAAAATATGTCATTTCTATTACCCTCAAACAAAGGCGTTCTTCAAGTGCAAATAAAAATAGCAGTTGCAGCCCAATTGAAATATCTCGAAATAAATTCATACGTTGCAATAATACCGAGGAAGTATCGATCTTGATGGATCATTTTTGGCTCAAATCGAATTTAGGTCGCAAGATGATTTGTCGGGAAATCAAAAGAACTAATTTTTTACAAGCCCAACTTTTGTTTATTTATTTATAAATAAAGATGATTGTTATTTAAGTATTAGAATTAAATTTTGCTATTAATTTAATATTTGGCTATATTATTATTTATTTGCACTGCACAAGAGCACAACACAACTATTGAGAGAAAAAGAGTAAGAGAACGAAACGTCATCGACTAGAAACATCAAAATAAATCATCACTACCCTGTAACAAACAAAACAAACAAGCAAAGTAAAAAGAAAATGAAACAATTTAATTGGTTCGTTTCATTTCGGTAAACGAATTTATAAAAGCAAAACAAAAAAAAACCATGTAAAATTTTAAAGTAGTATGCGTACAGGCAAGACTAATACTGTGTTTAAATAACGTGTCATGGCCAGTATATATAGGCTCTGGTTTGTGGATGAAAGGGAAGGAAACGAGGAAAGAATCACGATGAAAGAATCAAAGTGTGGAACGGCGGATTCCAATTAATTGTACCATTGATTGATTATTTATGACTTAAGATAATATCACTGCGAATTACAACAACAATTTTTGAATTTTAGTTGCTTCTTACACATTGTAAAAGAGCACAACTCACTTCTTCATGTAGGTTTAAGAAGAACAAAGAGAGACTTAATTAATTCAAAGCTTTTTTTTTTTATATCATTTGCTTAGGTCGACTAGCACTTATAGCTGTATATGACCAGGCAATGTATTTTTATCAGTTATATTATTATGTGTATCCAGTCGTAACTTTCGTTACCACCGGGAATCGAACCCGAGACCCTCTATACACACAGCAAGCGTTCTACCCACTGTGTTACAGAGGGCGACAATTCAAAGCTGCTAAAAAGGAGTAAAACATATTTTTGATTTAATATTTACCCGCACCACTAGAAATTTTAACAAACAAAAAAAAAATACAATGAAATATGTTTTCCTCATATATATGATAAAAATAAATAGACAACAGCTGGGTTGCTATCGCAAATCCCGCTTGGCTTAGCTTTTGAATCTGAAAGCAACAACTTTTGGCTTTAATTTTTTAAATGTATTTTAGATTCTTCGGTTTGGTCCATTTTAATAATATTTATTTTATTTTTTTTTTATTTTACGAAATAGAACAAATTAATTTCGGTATTTTTCTGACAAAACAAACGCAAAATGTCTTTTTTTACAACAAGATGGCAAAAAAAATAGAAAATAGCCACACAGTAAACACCATAACCATAAAATTGTTTTATTTCCCAAAAACCTAAAAATTTTTTGGCTTACATTAAAGCCAATTCGGCTTTATACAATGCAATTGTTGTTGTAATTTTGCGAAAGCAACACAGCTAATAATAATGAAATTGAATTTATGTTCTTCATTCTGTTTTCATTTTTTCAGTCGTATTCCAATGGGCATGTGTGAGGTGGTTGTACATGACGTTTTCACAAATTTTACAGATATTGCGATGGGAATATTTTTTCATTTGCACTGCAACACAATTTTTTGGTATTAATTTTTTTTGTTGACAAGAGTTTTTCGAAACAAATTAAAACTAAGGTTACTTCATTCAATGATAACTCCATTCAACTAAAGATAACTTACAATCAGTTGTCTAAGCCAAAGGAAAATTTATGTTCAAATCAAATTCTCGATGTCGTTACAAATGGAAAAATGTTTCTAGCGGCTGTTAGAAAAATGATTAGCTAAAACTCAAACCCTATTTTCGTCTATCTTGCTCAATATATTCATATTTCTCGCTCAATATATTTTTTCAATACGCGCACGAACAAATAAAATTTTTTATATTTGTGTGTACAGTATAAAAGAAACAAACGGAAAAATACAAATTCAACGTATTTGTTATTTTCGTTTGGAAGTATCCTTTCTCTTTAATTTTAAATACAATTTTTATAAAAGGGAAAGAAATGAAAACTAAACCGCACGTATTATGTATATACATAATACATACTCGTATATACATATGTACTGTGTACACGATCGATAATTTCTTGTCGTTTAGGTATATAAAATTTAAAAACATGTGATCATGAAAAGGAAGAAGATCTATTTTAGATGTATGTATGAACATGAAGCTACATCGATTATGGTTTGGTGTGCTGCATGAAAACAAAACAAATATTTGGAGGAAAGATACGAAAGATCAAAAATTTATGAACGAAAGGGAAAATATTACAATTGGAATGGGTACAAAGGGCAGAATGTCGAAGGGCCGAATGTCGAAGGGCCGATTGCCGAAGGGCCGAATGTGTCGAATTGCCGAATGGGTCGAAGGGCCGAATGTCGAAGGGCCGAATGTGTCGAAGGGCCGAATGTGTCAAAGGGCCGAGTGTCGAAGGGCCGAATGGGTCGAAGGGCCGAATTTTCGTTTTTTTCTTTTTAGAAATATAATTTTTTTAATTTGTTGTTTTATTGAATATTTTGTAATTTTTTTTTATTTTATTAAACATAAATGAATTTTTTATGAATTTATGTATTTTACTATTTTTCATCACGTATCCAATCAGCGGTACATTTTGGTGAAGGCAAATTTTGCCATGCGCCACCAATAGGTATATCTCTTTTCCTGCCTGTTAACACAATTGTGTGGGTACTGTAAAAGTACCATGTCAAAAATTTATTTTTGTATGTGTTTTGAAGCAACTTACGCATTTGTGCATTCCTTTTAAAATTATTTTCGTCCGAAAAAAAACAATATAACTATATACACAATTGTGTTGGTTTTACTTTCACACAAGCGAAATTTTTGGCGTAAGTGCAGATGACGTATACATCGCCGAAATCGGTTAAGATGAAAATTTTTAAAAAATAATTCTTTATAGGATTGTATACCTATCATTTTTAGGAGGTGCAAGCCAAAATTTCGGAAAAATCCCCATATTTTCCTGGAAAATTTTCAGTTTTTCCAAAAATATTTTTTTGATTTTTTTCATCCAAAAATTAAAAATCTGCCGTTTTTATTTATCAAATCTTAATTTTAATGATAAAAATTCGAATTACACTGTCATGTAACGGGTAACAAATTACATTTTTGCGTTATTTTAATAAAACTTTTTGATTTTTCGGAAAATTTTCCTCTTTTTTTATTTTTTCAATATTGTTTTTAGTTTTATTTATTTTTATTAATAATAATTGCTTCGTCAACCTTGCAAACACAGATCAAAGATTTTTTATCGATCTTATCGCTTCTTCTGATAGTGCCACAAATGTTAAAAAAAATCAACTTTTGTAAATATAAAACTTTCTTTTAATGTAATTTTAATTCGTTGTACACCTTAGGGGATGGGGGCTGCCGCCCCAAACCCCCGCTTTTGCAGAATTTGTACAATTCTTCAAGTGGCAATTTTTTATCAAAAACGCCATTACATACTATGATTTTTTACCCACACATTTGTGTGGTTGGGACTTAAATAATATCATTTTTTTTTTTTTTGAAAAAGGGATATGTAAAAAAAATAAATAAAATATTTAAATTAAATAAAAAAATAAAAAAAAAATGTTTCTAAAAACAAAACAAAAAAAAAAAATCGGCCCTTCGACCCATTCGGCCCTTCGACGCATTCGGCCCTTCGACATTCGGCCCTCCGACATTCGGCCCTTCGACATTCGGCCCTTTGATATCATATCTTACAATTAATGCAGCATACATACCTGCGGACCCGATTGCGGCACAATTCTGCAGTTTTGAGTTGAAGTTAGTCTTTGCTCAAAATATTGGTCTATTTCGTACGTCATTTTGGTTGTTAAATTTTTCATTTTCGCTTGGACAGTGAACACGCCATATAAATATTTCTCAGTAGGCGTAAATTTTTTATTAGTTTGACGTTTCAATTTTCGGTGTGGAGAATTTTGTTTGTTTGCCTGTCTTCAATTCTTCTGTTGTAAATTTTATTGACCGAAGTCGATTAAATTTACAGCAGAAGAATTCATACAACTCAATGACCAGTTCGGGTATGTAGTAGCAACAGTGATACATAATCAAAATTTCATTAATATATTTTGTTTAATTGCAGCAAGCCGATGGCAAAATGGGAATCTCAATTGATTCAGTGAACCAAAATCAAGTCGGTCCTAAACGTCGGTCGCAGTCTCGAGATAGAAAAAGGGTTAAAAAACTTTATACGACGATGTGGATGGAGTCACAACACAATTCGTAAGAACATAGAAGGTGAATACTCGGGTATTGAGCACGAAATTATTAATAGCGTGGTCCACAGTATAAAATTGTTGACGGAAGAGGCTTAGCCAGTCGCAGAATTTGCGTTTCAATTAAGTCAATCTCACGAAAGTGATTGCGGTGCAGAAGGCCAATATTATGCGAATATGTGATTATGTTTTTTGCACTGCTATTGTGACCGTTAAATATCCCGAAGTGAAATTTGAAGAACATTATTTAGATAAAGTATGCTAATGATATTTTAAACATAATGCAGGACCCACGTAAATATGATGTGCTTATAATGCCAAATTGACAATTGTATGGTGTATTTCGAGTGACATGGTGTATTTTGAGTGACATGGTGTATTTTGAGTGATATGTGCGCTTGTCTAGTAGGTGGTTTAAGCATCGAATATATATAACCAGAACCGCCATTGCGTAGATCAAGACTTTTTGTCCTACTTTATTTACAACTCATGGAGTAAAACCAACAAATTTTTATCCTCTTAAAATTTAAAAAGAAGTTTTAATTTTTTAAAAATTGTTTTTATTTGTTACTTCATATCAAGTCCCTCATCACTATCGTTACCGAAGATGAATCCAGTTGACGTCCTCTTCATTGAATTGAGATAACTTCGTAACATTAGGGTACCATCTTTACCAGATACAACTAATGATTTGCCGAATATGCTTGCCGTGATCGGTTTATAATAGCCATCTGATCAGTAAAAAAATCCGTTCAGGCATACTGTATTCGATGAATGACGACGATGGAGTTGATTGAATTTGTATATTAAATTAACCGATGATGAACTACTAATCTAATTGACGTGTCTAAATTATTCAAAAATTATGGGTAGTCAGCGTGTCATCGAACATGTGTTGCCATTCGGAATTCATTGTAATTTACGTTGCTTCCGTAAATTTTCTATCTCTGTTTTGTTCAGTGGGCCGGCCAGGGACACATGACAAATTATTTTATTTCAATCAATTTTGTATTTTGACTTAGGACTACTTGTAGTTGCGTTTGAAGAGCAAATATTGTTTAAAATTATAAAATTATACATTAAACTGTTACTGAAATAATTATTTAAAAACCCATTACCGAATAATCAATTTTACTAGTGTCGTTACACAATTATATTTTGCGGTCATCATATTGATCTTCTTACGATTATTAATATCAGTTTTTAGATCATTCTTAATTCGGGACAGTTTCTTTGATTTTATAAAAATTATTCTCAAAGTTGGCTACATCCTTCTCCAGTATTTGAGCTTGAACGAAATTTGCTTGACCCATTTTATAACAGTACGCAACACTTTCTTTCCAAAACATGGAATGCTCATTGTTATAAGTTAGTGAACGAGTAGCCCGATCACGAAGTAAATGTTGCCAGGAATCACGCAAACGCTCAATTGCGGTTTTCGATTTTTCCTTTGCTCGGGTTCGATAAGGAGATCGAATATTTGGCATTTTGCAAATGTCATCAGTTACTGACTTCGCAAAGTTGTCGCACAGGATTCACAACCTTATCAAAATCCACTTTTAATTTTGCCACCTCTTTTAAAAGTAGTTTAGATTTACTGTTATATTCATCTTGTTTTACAGACATATATATCACACTGTTTTACACATAAACAAAATACTAATAATATTAATAAATAATAATAATATTATAAAATTTAAAAATATTACTATTATTTATTAATATTATTAGTACTTATAATTATTATATAATAGTATTATACAATATTAATAATAATATTAAAATCTTGGGTTTTACATCACAAATGTATAATTGTCAAATACATCTATATTTTCTGTCAAATATATAGCAAACATAAAAAAGGCGCCTTACAATGAGCACAAAATTTAGTTCCTTTTGAAGTTTTTGGTTGGCAAGCTTGAGGAAACCATAGCTCAAAATAAAAAATATTTCAATTCGATTGCGGCAAGAGTAGGCGGGGCATAGAGCAAAACACGCAATTTGATTGGTTTATCTTGTGGAAACGATTGCGACAATCGTTGTATCCGCAAGTATGTGTTCAGCATAAATTGTTTTTTAGTGATCGCAGTAAACGTTTAGATATACGTATTACATATTTGTGTTTGGTTACATTATGTACATTTTATATGCCTATCTATACTGATTGGTCGAAATTAAATACATTCATTATTTAATTTTTCCTAAGTGTACTATAAGGATGATATATGATCTAAATTCAATAATATTAAAATACCTTATTTTTGAGAAAATGAATAAAATCAGCTTACACCGGAAAGATGTCTTTGGTTTTCCATGTACTATGTGTTAAGATTTGCCTCCAAAAAATTAGTCAAGCATACAAATTTTTGTTAACATTTTCTTCTTTTTCCATATTATCTGAGGCATGGTAGTAATTGATTTGTTTTGACTAGCTTTTGCACACATTTAAAGACGTTGATAATAAAAGCTAGTTATTGGTTTTAACCAAAATTGCAAAAACAATAATATTTCGATGCCGGTTGTGGTATATAGAATTATGAGTATACCATATACCCAATATCCATGCAATTAAGTTTTTAAACTGCTAACCCATCATCAGGTTTTACAATGACAATATATAAATAATTCGTTGTTTGTGTTGTCAATCAATTTACAAGCTCACATTAAAAGTACAATGCAATTTTTCAGATACCAACCACCCCTTATCATAAAAACCAGCCCAAATGACCACTTATTTGAAAATTACAAAAATATACATTTCAATATCGGTAATGAGCATAGCTTTAAAATCCTCATCACCCAAGTATAACAAGACGAAACTCAAAATTGAGCTATAGTATTTACCTTTGTAATATTAGAAAAAAGTCGAAGAATCAATACTTTAGTATTGGTTCGTATATGTATCCTGTCCCAAGTATAACAAAACGAAAGTAAAAATTGAGCACAGTATTTTCCAAAATTAACGAAAGTTAAACTTCACATTATAATGATAGTGTTTGTAGCGTATACGTATTATATACATATGCGTATACAAATGGCGTTATTTAGTTTATTGTGAGAACGCTAAGTTTATAGTAACTTTTAACGATGCGGATACATGCAATTTAATTGAAGATATATTCGGAGGCTGTAAAACAATTGGTAATGTAAAGATTCATTCGAGATAATTTGGTACAATCTATTATATTTTTTTTTCCTATTTTATATTTAGAAATCATTATTTATGAAGCAAGATGGCCACGAACTAAAAAGTGCATTAGGGCAAACTTTACAGAGCTGTTCACCGAAGAGCTTAGCTGCAAGTTTACGTTTAACAGTCAATAAAGATAATGTGAGGTATGGTTTACGTTACTCCGTGTTAAATTTAATAATTATAATATTATTTTCAACATTTTAGATTGTACTATGGAAAAATTTACGAACTCTATCGAAACCGATTTAATATCCACAAATTACTTTTATTATATAAAAGACAAAGAAGGAAATTATTTAAAAAAAAAAATCTAGTGTAAATATTAGAAATTAAAAAACTGAATAATTTAATCGAAATGTATATATATATGTATGTCCAAAGTAATCAATAATGAATTTAATAAATCATTTTATATTACAAAAACAAAAATGTTTCTTTAAAAACATTTAATTTTACAACCAAAATTTGAAATTTCCGTTTTAACAAACACAAGCACAATTGTTCCCGCCAAATATTTCTCATTACGCATACACATGCAATAAAATGTTTATAATGAGTTTCGTCCGGTTTCGAATTTTTGCGACACGCTTCATACGTTTTATTTTAATAAATTGCAACTCAAACTTAGAAAAATACTATACTAAGTTTAGTTTTTAAGTACGAATATTGCCAGAAAAATTGAAAGTAAAAATACTTGGGGTATAAAGAAAGAAATTTTATTGTAAACAAAGAATGGAGACGTCATCATAATTATAAGTGATGTGAAAGGTGAAGTGCAGGTTTAACATTTTAATTTAAATGTAAGTATTACAAAATTAAATACTTATTAACTAATTAATTGTCTGGATATTAATGGTTTAAATTATGTTCATCAAAATTTCAGCACAAAACTTAATTCAATTTGTGGGCCTGTAAATTAAACTTTCATATTGTGGAAATAATGAAATTGTTATCAATGGCCCTATTCTGGTTTTCCCGGGGAATTGGGAAAAATATTGCTGTAATTACAAATTGCACTAATTCCCAAATATATATTTCCCGTTCCCAAATGTGTATTCTGGCAGGCAGGGAATAATTTTTTGGGAAATTTTTTTTATGTAAATATTTATAAACTAAAACACGTATTGCGACCTTATTACAAGCTTAATTTATTTTTAAGTATATATTTGTTAGCAAAAATAATGTTTCAAAATTCAAAAAGGTACAAATTACAATTCCCCCAAAAAATAATGGGGAAAAATCAACGTCAAAACTGCTATAAAATGGAATTATTTTTTCCCAATAAAAAAATTCCCAAACGCCAGAATACACTTTGGGGAATAAAAAATTCCCAACTGCTCGAAAAACGTCACTAATTCCCAATTACCTATTCCCGGGGAAAACCAGAATAGGGCCACTGGAATGAAAGTGAATTGTGTATAATAGAGCACAAAAAGTGTATACGACGTGTTATAATATATCAAAACAAAAATTATGGGAAAAATTCAAATAGATAATATTTTTCAATCAACACATTTATGTTAGTCGTATGGTCGATTTTCATGTGAATTTTAATAAAATTCTGAAATCAAAATAGTACACATACTTGGACCAAATTGTTCCCCCTGATTTATTTACACACATACATAAGCACAATTTTATTGTATCGAGTTTCGTCCAGTTTCGAATAATCGCGACACTTTTCATACAGGATCTTATTCTAAGTCGAAAGCAAAACTAAGTCAAAGCCAAAACTAAATATAAGTTTTTACTTCGAGAAATGACAAAAAAGTCGAATTTTGTTATACTTGGGCAGAAGTGCAACTCAATTTTTAAGTTGTAACTTTAAATCATGGAAACCAATTTATTTAGCCACACTTTATTTATTAGGTGTATGACCTTATTTCTACAGATTTTTTCTTCGAGCTTAAAAGTATATTTAAAATAGAAATATTTTCACGGTATTTTGTAGTTTTTACAGGATCGGACGCAAGGCTTCGGAACAACGAACGACCAGTCTACGTGAGTTACATAACCTCTCAGAATAGCAGAGTTTACGAACGCAACTGATAAACAGCACATTCGGCACTGCTTTCTATACGAACTCCAATAAGGAAAAAATGCTACAAAAGCGTGTCTTATGAAACGTGTAATTATTGGTATAATCGGTTTAGAATTGGTGATTTCGATCTTAGTGGGTCCCACATGTGTAGACCGAATACAACCTAGGTCAACGTATGAACAAATGCCTTTTACTGCTAGCCCGGCAACAAAAAAATAATTTCTTGTGCAGAATTGTGACGGGTGATGAAAATTGTATTTTTTTTAAAAAGAATTCCAAATGTAAAAAGTTGTGAATAGATCCCGGGTAACCAAGTACATCGACACCAAAACAGAACATCCACTTAAAGGAGGTTCTCCTGTGTATCTTGTGGGACATGAAGGGTGTGCTTTATTGCAAACTTTTGGAAACTGGTCAGACTGTGACTGCAGAATGGTACAGCCGGTTAGGTTTAGACTATCAAGTTTCTTGGAGAGAAACATGTTCCATCCAATATTCTCTGTTAGAGACTGAAAATACTACGTGTTACTCCACGTTTGGTGTAATACCAAGTAAAGCCTCAACCAGTCAGACTTAAGAGTTTAAGTTACACGCCGATTGCACCACTTCGGTTAGTGCTACAATCACCAACATTTTATAGGCTTCACGTCACAAATAAACAACTGACCTCTAAAATTTTGGTGGTCGTACCGCTCTCCTAAGTGGTTCAAAACGGAGCACAAATTAAGCTCTTAATTTTGACTGGTTGAGGTGTAATACAAATATGCAATACCAAGTAATATATCCCTTTTCAACCAAAAAAAATAAAAAAATGGCTTAATTAAAGTCCAAACCACACAAATGTGTGAGTAAAAAAATCATAGTATGTAATGGCGTTTTTGATAAAAAATTTCGCTTGATTTGAAATACAACCAACACAATTGTATGTATAGTATTTTTAAATATTTAACAATATCTATATATACAATAATTATTTATTAATTGTATAAATAACCGAAATTGGAATTAATAATTAAATTATTTATACATTTGGTAGGCATCTATATAAATTAAACTACCTATAGTGTTTTTTTCGGACGAAATAAGTTTGAAAGGAATGCGCAAATGTAAATGTAATACAAAAATAAATTTTTGACATGGTACCAATACCAATACAATAACAGGCCATTTCTTATTAAAATCTTGTTTGTATATGTAAATCCAAAAAGAAATGAGAATTCCATACAAAACGAAAAAAAATTACATGGCTACAAAAAGACAATTTCATTATTTGCAATAAATACATTGAATAATACATTGCAAGAAATAAATAAGGATATTTTGTTATTGAATCATTTAAAAAAAATTGTATTGAGAAAACTTTTCATTCTGTAATATTCCAATTAAACCAGCAACTTAATTTTACACCGTAACACAAATAAAATAAAAACAAAAATACACGAGATTGTGTATTGCCGCTCTTGCATGCTTTTTTACTTTTTTTTTTTTAGTAAACCAAAATATGTTGAAGGGGATGGGTGTACGTCTTTGCGTATGACAACAATAAATTTTGTTTTTTATTTTTGTTCAAATAAAACTTGATTTTTCATTAATACGGTGTAATAAACAAAAACACATTTTAATCAATCAATACTAATAATGCCCCTCAGCCTAGGGTACTCAGAGGGCTTCGGCTGTCTCTGTGTACACCTAGGTAACACCAAGGTAGCCGCGTCCACGTCGCGGGGGGTGGGTACTGCTTCGGCAGTAGCAAAGTGCTACCGGGGACCAAATGCCAGTGGTATAAACTGGCTAAAACAAACAATGAATACAACAAATACGGAATGTAATACCCCAGGTGGTACAGCAGCAGATATGCTGACAAATCCACACTCTTCGGAGGCAGGCCCAATAGATTCTGGGGTGGGCCAATCATTGTTTAACCCATTTGGACGAAGTTCCAAATTACCAAGATCACCAAAATCTTCAACTGAAAATATATTTCAGTACGAGAAGGAAAATGCTGAACTCCGTGAACAACTACGAGAAATAAAGGAATTTACAACTAAATTGAAAGAAGAATTTACAATTTTAAAGAAAGAGAACGAAGAACTCAAAAAAGCAGTTGAAACACGTGCAGAACTTGGTACGAAACCTAATCCTGCAATCAATGATGAAATCAATCCATTCCATACGGATGAAGAAGAATTGGAAAGAGAAACAAATTGGATGTTGAAGCGAAGTAAAAGACCAAGTAAGAAAAGGAAAGCTCAACACTCACCAGAAATGGCAGAAACTTTACCATCAACTTCAAAAGAGGTTTCTAGAAAACAGTTAATCATCAAGAAACAAATAGCTCTAGACCAACAACCAGCTAAACCAAAAGAGAAATCACTTTCACCAATAAATGTCGATGAGGTAGAAAAATCATCCGAACGGCAACCAGCTCAACAAAATGAAGCACAGACAAAGGTAAAAGCCCCACCACCGATTTTCATAGTAGGAGTAACGAACTACTCAGAAATCCAAAGTGTAATGAGTACTGTTACGGAACAAGAGTATAAAATTACTGCTCCTAACAATAATGTATGGAAGATTAACACTTCAAATCCAAACGCATACAGAAACTTGTCAATGAAGCTGAATACTCAAAAATATCAGTGGTACACGTACGAAAATAAAAACGAGCGTCCCATCAAGGTCATGGCAAGAGGGCTACATCCAACCTGTGAAATTAATTCAATAATGGAGGATCTAGAAAATAAAGGATTTAAAATCCTTGATGCCGTAAACATTATTAAAAAAGAGAGACGTAGCGGAGAGAACCGACTAGAAGCGGTTTCAAAAAGAGGGCTTCCCCTGTTCATGCTAACGTTTGATAAATCCGAGAAAATAGAAAACATTTACAACATAACTGGCATACTCAACATGCGAGTAAAGATCGAAGCTGTTAAAAGAGGCAGTACAAGAATAGTACAATGTAAAAAATGCCAAGGCTTTAACCATACGCAAAGATATTGCGCGCGCGATCCAAGATGTGTGAAATGTGCTGAAAAGCACCCAACACAAACTTGCAAACTATCAAAAGAAGAACCAGCAAAATGTATAAATTGTAATGGGCAGCATCCAGCCAGCTACCGAGGATGTGAGGTTGCCAAGCAGCTACAAAAAATGAGGGATCAGGCACGCAAACCCCCTCTAAATCATCCAAACAAGAATCGAGCAAGAAACGAATCATCTATGCGTAGGGAGAATTATACATATGCACAGGCCGCTTCAAATTCGAAAGAAAATGAGGCAAACGGTACCGAAAATTTCAAAAACACTGTCCAAGCAATTCTAAATAGCCTTGAGGAACAGAATAAACTAAATAAGTTAAATCTGAATCGACTTAACCTGCTGGAAATACCAAGTTCCAAAATAGTTAAAAATAAATAATGTCTGCAATACCTAGTTCAACTCATAATTGCGGAACAGAAACCAGACATCAAAACTACTCATTAAGAATAGCCATATGGAATGCAAACGGATTAACACAACACCTAGAAGAATTAGAACTCTTTCTAAATACAGAGAAAATTGATATATGCTTAATATCAGAAACACATTTTACCAGCAGCTCCTATGTATCAATCCGGAGATATACTTGTTACCATACCACACACCCTGCAGAACGAGCAAGAGGAGGGTCAGCTATATTTATTAGGGATAATATCAAACATCATGAAGAATTAAAAATAGAAAAAGAATCCATGCAAGTAACCACCGTAACGGTTAAATTTGGTCATCACAACACCTGTAATATATCTGCAATATATTGCCCCCCACGGTATAACCTAAAAAAAGAAGACTACATTAATCTGTTCCAGAAATTAGGAAGTAACTTCATTGTCGGAGGTGATTTTAATGCAAAAAATACCTTCTGGGGTTCAAGATTAACCTCTCCAAAAGGCAAGGAATTACTTGCAGCTGGCCAATACTCAAACTGTGAATTTTACTCAGGAGGAAAACCAACGTACTGGCCAACAGATCCTAACAAAATCCCAGACCTAATAGATTTCTACATCACTAAAGGCATATCGGAACGCTACATCTTCTTAGAAAATGATGAAAGTCTAATATCTGATCATTCTCCTGTTATTATGACGGTTAGTGAAAATGTAATAGAAAAAACAAATTCACCACAACTAACAAACAACAAAACAAATTGGGAATTGTTTAAGCAGTTAGTGGAGGAAAAAATAGAACTTCAAGTGCCAATCAAAAGTGAATATGAAATAGAAGAGGAACTAGACCGGCTCCTTGATGTCATACAATGGTCTGCTTGGGAATGCACCCCCAAATTATTATCCAGGAAAGAAAACGCCATTATTTACCCAATAGAAGTAAGAGAATTAGTGCAGGAAAAACGAAAAGCCCGAAAGAAATGGCAGAATACACGTGCGCCGCAAGATAAAACCACCTTAAACAACTTGTGCATCAAACTTAAGGTACTCATAAAAGCAGTGAAAAATGAAACAATTGGAAAATATCTCTGTTCTCTAGCCCCAACTAAAGATACCGACTATTCCCTCTGGAAAGCAACAAAAGGGTTAAAACGACCAAAAACGCAGATCCCCCCAATCAAAACAAACGATGGGAACTGGGCTAGAAGTGCGAAAGATAAAGCTGACCTGTTTGCTGAACATCTTGAAGAAACATTTCAACCTCTAGGTCGGCAGACCAGTTACGAAAACACTACTGATACGCCCAGAATATCTGATTTCGAAGATATCAGGCCTGTAACATTGAAAGAACTAAAAGCTGAAATTAAGAACATAAAAACAAAGAAAGCTCCTGGTTACGATCTGATAACAGGGCAAATAATAAAGGAGCTGCCTGAAAAAGGGACCCGTAAATTACTGCACATAATCAATGCGATCATCAGGAAAAAACATGTACCAATGCAGTGGAAAGTAGCAGAAGTAATAATGATTCCGAAACCGGGCAAGCCACCGAATGATAGAAAATCTTATCGGCCAATTTCACTTCTACCAACACTAGCGAAATTGTTTGAGAGGCTGTTGCTCAAAAGATTGAAAATAACCATAGAACAACGAAACCTTATCCCAGAATATCAGTTTGGTTTCAGAGAGAAACACTCAACTATTGAGCAGGTTCACAGGCTTACAGATGTCATTGAGAATACATTAGAAAGGAAAAAGGTTTGCTCTGGTATCTTCTTAGATGTGGCACAGGCCTTCGATAAGGTATGGCACAGAGGTTTACTCTTTAAACTACATAGAGATTTACCAAAACAATATTACATGATTTTAAAATCATATATAGAGAATCGCCACTTTCGGGTGAAATATGAAGATGAATACTCCGAGCTAAAAAAGATCTCGGCAGGAGTCCCTCAGGGTAGTGTTTTGGGACCAATTCTTTACCTACTCTACACCAGAGATTTACCTCATTTAAACGATGTTACCGTTGCAACATTTGCTGATGACACTGCAGTTCTCTCAGTAGGAGACACTATCGAGGAATCGACAACGAAACTTCAAGAAGCATGTGACAAAATCATAAAATGGACAAAAAAGTGGCGAATCGGGCTCAATGAATCGAAATCCACGCATGTGAATTTTACTAATCTAAAAGTCAGTTACAAACCTGTAATCATTAACGGTCAGCAGATTCCGTATGCAAATAAGGCTAAATATCTAGGGATGACCTTAGATACCAGGCTCAGATGGAAAGAGCACGTTAAAAAGAAAAAAGAAGAACTTAATATCAAATATCGAAAAATGTATTGGCTGCTCGGGAAAAACTCGGAATTGTCAACCGAAAATAAATTGCTATTATATCAACAGGTGCTAAAGCCTGTATGGACTTACGGAATACAGCTCTGGGGCTGTACAAAGAAAACCAACACTAAAATAATACAAACTTTTCAAAACAAAGTGCTACGTGGTATAGTTAACGCTCCGTGGTACATTAGGAATGATGACCTTCATCGGGATCTAAATATCCCGACGGTCCAAGAAGAAATAAAAAAACTTGCAGTAATACATGGACAACGTATTTATCAACACGTAAATGAAGAGCTTCGTGGTATGTTGGACACCTCCCATGCAGTAAGACGATTGCAGAGAACGAAACCAATTGATTTAATGGATTAAGGACACCAAAGCAAAGACTACTACTACAGTAAATAACCTATAAATGGAGCCGGCCAATGGGCGTCTTCTCATTCACAAGTGACTAAATTAAGAAAGAAAAATTACTAGATGAATTGTATTCAGTTGTAATAATTTAAATAAATAAAAAAAAAAAAAAAAAAAAAAAAAAATACTAATGATGAGTCCAAAAGTGAAATTTAGTTGGTTGTACATAATAACTAAAAAAAAAAAAATCCAATTTTATCGACAATTGGATTTTTTTTTGTGGGCTTATGTAAAAGTTACAGTAAAGAATAAAAATTACGATACAGTTTATCGACGATATTGAAACTTAGGAAGGCAAAATATCACACATAATAATTTTGTATATTATGTGTATAGTAAAATATTCCTATGTGACTGACGACGAAATTTACATTGAATTTGTCGATTAATTAGATTTTTCGATTAATTGTTTAAATAAATCTGCAATAAACGTAATTTTTTAAAGCAACTTTTTTTAATTTTGATAATTACAGTTTAACTAAACACTTTTATGGTACCCTTTTTATGTTTCATTTTATGGTCGAAATATTTGAGGAAATAATCCGTCGAGATATATTGTTTAATTTATTGCACAAAATACAGTACAGAAAAAAAGGGTTTGTTTAGTTTAATGGCACACACTACATAGCAGGTTAGCCAAATAATATACGAAACATAAACGAATAAAAATATAATTTGTATTGTAACATACAAAATATTATACCCTTTAATCTAAAATTCATTACACAAATAAAATGTGTGAAATTAAGTTCATTATTTTTCTTCGATACTGTATGTTCGTGAAACAAAACCAAAACAAATAACTTGTATTATTTGTTGGCGAGAGCCAAGAGAAATTAAAAATCTTATACGTGTTGTTGCTTTTATCAGTAAGTTGCTAAATGAAAAGTTACTCAATCAGCTATGCTACACACAATTTTGGTTTCTGGATTCAAACTATTGCGCAATAGATTTTAATTTTTAATTTTAAACCCTTATTTTAAATTAAATCATTAAATTTTTTTGTCTTGTTTTATTCTTTTCTCTCGAACATAAATTTTAAACAAAAATCTACATCTCAAAAATGTCCTTAAATTTTTTTATTTTCATTTCAATTTTTTTCATTTCGGATTCACGAACAAAAATTTTATTACGTAGCTGCGACGTAAAAATTTTGACCGTGAATCCGAAATGAAAAAAATTGAAATGAAAATAAAAAAATTTAAGGACATTTTTGAGATGTAGATTTTTGTTTAAAATTTATTTTCGAGAGAAAAGAATAAAACAAGACAAAAAAATTTAATGATTTAATTTAAAATAAGGGCACAAATAATGAATTTTATACAGATGAACAAGTTTAATGGAGAAAAGATGCATATAAAAATTTTAAACAAAAATTTTAAGGGGAAATTCTGTATAGTAAGC
Organism: Nephrotoma flavescens; assembly: GCA_932526605.1. Classification (NCBI taxonomy): domain Eukaryota; kingdom Metazoa; phylum Arthropoda; class Insecta; order Diptera; family Tipulidae; genus Nephrotoma; species Nephrotoma flavescens. The sequence goes on along the minus strand of OW052220.1, from coordinate 160,536,572 downwards.
GAAAGGCTATATACAATGTTCATTCAATTGAATGTCTCTTTTCTTCTTTCACTTCACAAATTACAAATGAATTATTATGAAGAAATGAAACCGAAGTACACATACACATACACAACAACCCAAATAAAACATTTCATTTATATGTATGCAGTTTTCAATGGTTTATTTACATTTATTTATCACGCGTAGGTAATCCGTTTTCGAACTGAAAAGCAGTAAGAAAATCATCTTTTTATATTGAAAATGGCAATATAAACTGTAATAATTATAAATCAAATTTAGCTGCAATACATATGTAAATATGTACTAAATAATTTATATATGTTAACATTTTGGAATTATCATTTATTGAGTATATACCAATCACATAATTCAATAATAAATTCAAATTTGAATTTGTTAATAAATACGATCGAGTGTCGCGCATATAAAAAATATTTTTATATGACTAGCTATGTATAGGTAGTAGATGTACGTGCAGATCGTATAATATGTATAGAGACAAAACCAACAACAATATAAAGCCATGCTAATGCGACAAATACAGAAAAAACTGCACTATAGATAATTGTATTAGAACATATGTGTACATTGTATGTGCGCACTAGTTTAATAAGTAGTGGTGCGAAAGAAAAATATTAACATGGGATTGTTAGTGTAACCAACACAATCTTCTGTGGTTTGTTGCATATTGGTATCTGCGTTTTAGACTTTGTTCAGGGCTTTTAATTGTTGTTGGTTTTGATAGAGAATATACGAATTCATTTTAAATTATTGGTTGTCTCTCTTCGTCGTAATGTTTTAGATATTTATTAAAACCAAAATAAAATGAAATAGGACATTACATAATATTATTAAATTTCATAAAAAAACCCTTTATGTGTGTGTTACATTTTTCTAAATTCTATACAACAAACAAAAACGACAACTAGTGCTTTCCATTTGCATAATAGTATAATTTTAATAAAATAAAATAGAAAAACACGCAAAAGTTGAAATGCACTAACTGACTAACCAACACAACGTTAAGCGAATGAGCAATTATACTTTACGAAGGATCAAGCAAAACAAAGATAATTCGATATCAATGTTTTATTTGGATATAATATGCCATATGGATGTCCCTCAATGACTGTGAATGTATAAATTTTAGATTTTTTTGTTTGTTTATTTATTGTTTTTGCAGATCGGGAAATAATTTTCGTCATGAACTAACTAAACTACTTAATTTGAATAAGAAAAACTATGGATTTGGTAAATTGTAGAATGAAACTTGGCATTGCACATTATGAGATATATATTGGTGTTTCATTTTAATAATTGCAAAATGATTTTAGTTGAGATAATTCGAAAACAGAAATTAAAAATGCACCTACAATTTTGATACAATATTTACTATAGCAAAATATTCAAGTAATTAACAGTATGAATTAGAAAATTATTGGGTAGATTTTCTTAATTTATTCGGATATGGTATGAGTTTCACATAGATATGTCAATTGTTTTGTATTCATATAACCTTATTTAAATGGAATAATCGAAAAGATAAGTAAGAAGATAAGATCACTTATTTTGAAGGAAATATTAGGTATATACGGCCGGTAGTATTTTTAATAGTTCACTGATTTTATCTTTTTTCGTAATTATAAACTGGCTTATTACAAATTTTTTAGCAAGAATTATTTTAAAAACGTTCTACGAATCGAAAAAAATTGTGAATTTGAATTTAACTGCAAAAAGTTTTAAGAAAAATGTTGGTGTTTATGTATGTCTGAAAGTTAAAATGTAGAGGTCAATGTATTGGACTATTATTGGTACTCGTAAACTATTTTTTGTACAAGTTTTTTAATTTGACTAATTATTGTTGTGCTTTTCACAACATGGACGGAACTAAATTAATTCTTATCCGATTATGATGATATTGGGTATGTACGATGACTTTGAGAATATGGGCTATGTTCTGAATATATCATTCTCGAATAGAATTGAGTGAATTATTAAGCAGTGCGTTCAATTTGGTATTCTGAAATGTATAATTTTATCAATACGATGATATTGGGTTTGTTCCAAACAAATGAAGACGCTTTAGAGCTGCTACGGATCTACCTGTATAATCTAAACACCAGCCATTCCAATCAAGATTTTACAATGGGCTGTAGTTCCTCCTGATATTTCATTCATTTTGAGAGACGTTTATAGGAATTATATCCAAAGACATAAAATGATTTAAACCCAAGAGTTTTTAAGTTTAGAACAAACGCTTTATGTAGGCCAAGATGCAAAAATACATGTTTCGAGTCCGTATTTTGGTTAAAGATAATCAATCTATCAGTAGTTAGTCCCAGGTTTTGCTTGTCTTGCTCCTTTAGAAGTTCTGTATTTTTCTAGAATAACACCAGAAACAATAATTCGCCTCCTTTTATTAGGCTAGAGTGATTGCGCTGTCTCACTAAACCAAGGTAGCCCAGAATATCTTTAAGTTAAAGGCATAACCTGCAAGGCCTATGGAACAACGAATATATTTTACCACATAAAATGTTGCCGCACGGGCGGAATGGCCACCAGAGACAACATTAACTGCTTTTTTTGCTTTGTGTCGAAATGATGAATTTGCTAAAACATTACTGTATTCCAAAGTTCCACGTTAATACACTTGGAACACCTCCCAAAAAAAATTTGGACGTCGAAAAATAGGACAAGTAGTACTTGGACATTCAAATGTTTTTTCGTACGATGTGTTAGGTCGAATATACACAGTGCATCCAAATAATGTAGAATTTTATTATTTGCGTTTGATATATGTTCGTGGTCCAATATCGTTTCAGCATTTGAGAACTGTAAATAATGTATTGTGCTAATCATATCGCGAAGCATGCCAACGTTTAGATTTACTTGAGAACGATGAACATTGGGACAATTCAATAACAGACGCAACACTTACTGCTTCCGCAGAACAAATTAGAATATTATTTTCAATAATACTTTCAACATTCTTCCCTTCAAATCCCTTAGCATTGTGGACAAAGTATAAAGATGCCATGATAGAAGACATATTACGTCAAGCTCGCAACACAAATACAAATCCTGATTTAGATTACACTGAGTATATGTATAACCAAACAGTAATACACATAGAGAACATTTTGTTTAGTGATTGTAAATAAAATATTGAGTCAATTAAGAATTCCATCACCAATTCGAGCAATTATTGACTTATTTGGTCGCGAAATACAACGTGAAAAGAACTACAACACTGATGCCTTAAATACTTTTGTTCAGCAAAACATACCAAACATGAATCAACACCAAAAATACGTTTACAAATCTATTATGCAGACAATGGTGGATTATAAATATTATCTGGATGCTCCCGGAGGTACGGGCAAAAGACTTTTCAATTTCGTTAATTTTAGCTTCCATACGAAAAGACAACTTTATTGCATTGGTCATTGCCTCTTCTGGAATTGCAGCCACTTTGTTAGATTGTTAGATGGTAGAAGAACGGCACATTCAGCATTGAAATTACCTTTAAATATGCAACTAACAAAAGCACCAACATACAATATTTCTAAAGCATCTGGAATGGCAAAGGTACTTCAACAATGCAAGATTATTGTATGGGATTAGTGTACAATAAATAGCTCACAAAAAATCGATGGAAGCTTTGGATCGAACATTGAAAAATTTCCGCACCAACCGACAACCATTTGGGGGTGCGCTTATATTATTAGCAGGTGATTTCAGACAAACTTTACCAATTATACTTAATAAACACATTTTTATAAACACTTGTTTTTTAATTCGCAAAATTAGATTTTTGAATATTTTAATTAAAAAATTTGTTCAAAAAGTTTAAAAATCTTTACTTTATCTTGCGCTTATCTTTTTTAAATATGCTCGAGGTGAGCTAAAGATAATCAGTTGAATACCGCTGGCACAACCTAGAACGAAACTTTCGTATACCTGGAGGGTAGCCTGCATATACTCGCCCGTGTATCTCATATAATTCTGAAATGTTGTCGCTAGATTAACTTTAATTCGCCCGTAGTTTAAAACTAGGTTATAGGTGATGTTACCAAACCAAGACGTTGGCAGTTTGGCTTCGAACTAATGAAACATTGAATTTTTTATATTAAAAAATTCGGCCGTCTCATCAGACTGCAGTAACCAAACTATATACAAAAAGATTTAAAATACATACTATGAACTGACATACAAATTATAATCATAATGCCTTGGCGAATTTTATAGGTCTCTTATGAATCTCACTTACTCGTCACCGGGTGAAGAGTCGTCACTATAATTCTATTTTGGTATTATGATTGTCGCAGTGAGCGAGTGATCGTCACATGCGTGTCGCTTGACGACTCGAAATCACCGCATATAATTTTTGGTATTATAATTCTCACAGTGAGCGAGTCCAATGTCATATATGCTCACCTAAAATATGATGGTGAGAGTCAAGTGACAAAGTATTTTTGGTATTAGAAATATAATATTTTATTAATATTTTAACATTGAAATAGTAAATTTATTTGAAATGGGAAAAACCGGGATATTGCCCGTGGATTTCCAGATGTTGGAAAAATCAAACTAACCATTTATGAATTTTGGAAAAATTTGTCAGTAGTGCGGAATAGCTTATGGCCGTCAATTAGAGAAAGCATGGAATGGAGAAAGGCAAAAATTCGAGCACAATTTGTTATATAGTATACAGAATTTTTTATATAATATATTTTATATTTTTAATATTTTTTTATAATTATTTTGTATTACGATATGATGAAAATATCGTATCCTTATAAATTTTGTCATACAAAGACATACAAAAATATCTTTATATGAAAACTATTTGTAAACAACTAAAATTTTTGACATAACTATATGGTTTCCATAACGACAAATAACAAACTCTAAAAAATACAAGAATCCACATACGACGCCGCAAACAACGGCTCACCAAAATAAAAGGGAGACTCATAATACCAATTTTGAACTCGGGTGACTTAGATAGTCACGGCGAATGGTGTGGTGAGGCGAGAATCATAATAGGGCAGTTAATGATTACAATTTCTGAAATTATATCGCAGAGCGTTAACTTTTAAAGCTGATTGCGAATAGTATTTTGCATTTACGCTTTCGGTAGACATAGCGCAAGAAGGATTCCACACTAATTTTGTTTTTATCGTAATTTCTTTAGAACGCAACACATTGCGAATAGCGTATCGCATTTATGCTTTCGAGAGACATGTCGCAAATGAAAGTTATCGCAAAAATATTGCTGGGAGGTATGTTGACGTAATCATATTTTAGTAGGTTAAATATTTTAAATAATAGGCGTTTTCGGAAATATCCCATGGTAGCTTTTGAGTAATTTTAATTTTTCTAATATTGATAACAAAAGTTTCTCAAGTTATCCTGGCTACACAAAAATTTAGATTACATTTCGTGTGGTAATATTTATGTTCAGCAAAATTCATTAACGTCGTTTAAAAGATACAACAGTTTTCTTGTATTTTATTTAATAGTTTTTACTTTGAAAGTTTGTACTTTTCTGACACTACACTAATTGACATAAATACAGAAATTAAAAAATAACTAAAACTTAATTACCCTAAAGCTACTCTACATGTTCGGAAATAGATTTGGCAATTTTTTGTACGGATTATGAAATTAATTACATAAAACTTTGCCGGCTTCACATTAATATAATTCTTAAGTCTAATGAAGTTTATGAGAGTCTGAACTATTATCAAGGCTGCTTTATGCCTGTTGCTTTTATGCTGCTCAGTCGAATAAATCTTTGTTCAACAATCAGTGATTCCCTAGGCATTTTGTGTTTATATTACTAATACAGAAACATTGTATTCGTCCTGTGCCTGCGTGCTTTTTGCTTCATTATCTATTAATAAATGTTTGGTCCAGTAAAAGGAAAATATTTTATTAGGCCTTGCAGGTTATGCCTTTAACTTAAAGATATTCTGGGCTACCTTGGTTTAGTGAGACAGCGCAATCACTCTAGCCTAATAAAAGGAGGCGAATTATTGTTTCTGGTGTTATTCTAGAAAAATACAGAACTTCTAAAGGAGCAAGACAAGCAAAACCTGGGACTAACTACTGATAGATTGATTATCTTTAACCAAAATACGGACTCGAAACATGTATTTTTGCATCTTGGCCTACATAAAGCGTTTGTTCTAAACTTAAAAACTCTTGGGTTTAAATCATTTTATGTCTTTGGATATAATTCCTATAAACGTCTCTCAAAATGAATGAAATATCAGGAGGAACTACAGCCCATTGTAAAATCTTGATTGGAATGGCTGGTGTTTAGATTATACAGGTAGATCCGTAGCAGCTCTAAAGCGTCTTCATTTGTTTGGAACAAACCCAATATCATCGTATTGATAAAATTATACATTTCAGAATACCAAATTGAACGCACTGCTTAATAATTCACTCAATTCTATTCGAGAATGATATATTCAGAACATAGCCCATATTCTCAAAGTCATCGTACATACCCAATATCATCATAATCGGATAAGAATTAATTTAGTTCCGTCCATGTTGTGAAAAGCACAACAATAATTAGTCAAATTAAAAAACTTGTACAAAAAATAGTTTACGAGTACCAATAATAGTCCAATACATTGACCTCTACATTTTAACTTTCAGACATACATAAACACCAACATTTTTCTTAAAACTTTTTGCAGTTAAATTCAAATTCACAATTTTTTTCGATTCGTAGAACGTTTTTAAAATAATTCTTGCTAAAAAATTTGTAATAAGCCAGTTTATAATTACGAAAAAAGATAAAATCAGTGAACTATTAAAAATACTACCGGCCGTATATACCTAATATTTCCTTCAAAATAAGTGATCTTATCTTCTTACTTATCTTTTCGATTATTCCATTTAAATAAGGTTATATGAATACAAAACAATTGACATATCTATGTGAAACTCATACCATATCCGAATAAATTAAGAAAATCTACCCAATAATTTTCTAATTCATACTGTTAATTACTAAAATATTTTGCTATAGTAAATATTGTATCAAAATTGTAGGTGCATTTTTAATTTCTGTTTTCGAATTATCTCAACTAAAATCATTTTGCAATTATTAAAATGAAACACCAATATATATCTCATAATGTGCAATGCCAAGTTTCATTCTACAATTTACCAAATCCATAGTTTTTCTTATTCAAATTAAGTAGTTTAGTTAGTTCATGCCGAAAATTATTTCCCGATCTGCAAAAACAATAAATAAACAAACAAAAAAATCTAAAATTTATACATTCACAGTCATTGACATCCATATGGCATATTATATCCAAATAAAACATTGATATCGAATTATCTTTGTTTTGCTTGATCCTTCGTAAAGTATAATTGCTCATTCGCTTAACGTTGTGTTGGTTAGTCAGTTAGTGCATTTCAACTTTTGCGTGTTTTTCTATTTTATTTTATTAAAATTATACTTGCTGCGTTTTTTTGAAATCTGGTGTTCGAGACCGCGATAAAATACAGGGAAATTTTGAAAGGAACATTTTAGCACAACAACTTTTACTAACTTCAAGTCAATCATTTTGACGTTTAAACAGATTACAAATTTAACAAAAATATTTTATAAATTTTTAGTTGTACTCAATAATAAATCTAATTAATAAGTTTTTAAGTTTAAAATTTGAGTGCTTTGTTGTGAAAATGTAAAGCAACGATTAATGGTAAACTAAATACCTTTCTTGATTCCGTAGTTGCCGATATAAAATCCAATTTAAGCGATATGAATAGTTCGAATCGAGCTTTTCTAAATACGCTGGTATCGAATAACTCGGAAATTTTATTTGATTACGATAATCCGTACTGGGATAATACACAAAATAAATTTATACTCAATGAGGACGGTTGGAAATGTGTAATTTTATGTGATATACAAAAGGCTGGACGGAATTCTTATAACCATTAGGGAATACAATATTAGTGATACGCCGTGCGACATGAATAAGTACGTATTTGGCTGGAAACATCTAGTAAGGGAGCGATTCTTAACGATCTTTTTAATTTCAGAATGCTGCAATCAACTGTAGGTGATAGTAACATAAATTTAGATGACAGCGATAGTGATAATGGATTTATGGATGATGATTTTCATAACCAAGCTGAAATGGATGAGCCATAAGAGTTGCAACTACCGATATGACATTCGCATACGATGCAAATGCCGAAATTGAACAAGTGCAAGAGTTGCGAATAAGTGGCGGGTGCTAAACGCTCCCAAACCGTAATTGATTCATTGCAACCGTCTGTCTGATGCGTCGACGAAAATTGGAATATTCGTATCGACCCCGTCTGGACCATCTTATTTGAAAATTAGACCATTGGCAACGGTTCAGACGGAGAGACAACAGATGAGGCGAACCAGTGAAGCGATAAAAGCAAATTAGAATGCTGCAGCTAAGCGAAAACAAAAAAAAATATACGTGATATGCGATCAATATTTAATAATAATACAACACAGGATTCCGATTCATTGGCATTCAGTGCGGATACTAATTCGCTCAATTTAAACAATGCATATACTGAAGAATATCGTCGAATGGATTATATGTAGTAAGTGGTAATACATCTAAATCAGTTCGAATCAACTTGTATGCTTCATTTTATATGCATATTATAAAGGGAAGTGACAAATGATGATATTCCAGCACAAAAGTGACTTAATAATTAATTACAAAAGAATTAAATACTCTAATATTTTTTTATTTCTAGTTATATCCCGTTTGAACGGAAGTATGTGGCAAATCAGTAATTCGTATGATGGAAAAATCTGACTTAACGGCAAAAACCTGCCAATATCTGGATCGAAATTTAACTTTTCCGTTGTTGGAATTTTTGTGCGACAAGAAAGTATGTATGATGACAACATAACCTACAAATTATGCATTGAAATATTTTTTTCGATATTATGACAAAAAAGAATTACACGGAAAAATTTTGGAAACCGTGAATCCATCAATGCATTACCTTAAGTATGTTGGTTGATAAAATAAACATAAAATCAAAGAAAGTAGATTGCTGGATTGTGAATTTAATTCGTAATGTTCGACTCGATGCTAAAATTATCTCGAAATTGGGACCAGTTGTAATGGGAACGCGACCTTTGTCATCGTATCAACAGCTAGTTGAAATATCGATTTCTTCTCGGTTCGTTCGGATGCTCCAACTGGTACTGTAGAAAGAACATAAAGTTAAAGCATAAATGGTGAAAATTGGAAGTACTACTAAACAATCTGTGGAACGCATATACATTTTTCTTTTTATAGTCACCCCATAAAGTTGAGAATCAAGAAAAGTGGAATTTATGAAAAATAAATTTTAATAAAAAGCCGGAAATTTCCATTAATCAACAGTAGTGTTTTATTTTTTAAATTTTCAAATAAACTACATGTGTTGTTTTGAACACAATAATTGATGATATTTCCGCCAATTTTACTCGATGTGCAGTATATTGGGCTTTTCATTTCTTCGTAAGTTATAAATTGAAGTGCCCCATGAGAAACGCCAAACAATTCAGGAATGAAATCACGAAATATATTGTCCATTAAATTTGTCAATTTCTTATTTATATTTCATCCGACTCGGCATATCCCCAAAAACAACAGAAAATTTGAAAATAAAATGACAGTTCTGTCTCTAAAATGAAGTAAGAAACAATCAAAAAATTGTGTACTAAAAAATTTCCCTAGTTTCGTCAGTTCAGGAATTATTAAATTTTGTGATGAACTCGGTTGTACTCTACATAATATCAAGTGTAGATCAGAGTTGTTGAGTACAAGCAAATATAAACTTTATTCAACAATATAATACATGATATGGACTTAATATAAGTTCTTTAGGATTCGATACAGTGAATATGACGCATAAATATTTTAAAATTATAGAAATTGTTTAAAAAATCAAAATATAATTTATCGCGGTCTAGTGCAGCATTTTCAAAAAAACGCAGCTACTATTATGCAAATGGAAAGCACTAGTTGTCGTTTTTGTTTGTTGTATAGAATTTAGAAAAATGTAACACACACATAAAGGGTTTTTTTATGAAATTTAATAATATTATGTAATGTCCTATTTCATTTTATTTTGGTTTTAATAAATATCTAAAACATTACGACGAAGAGAGACAACCAATAATTTAAAATGAATTCGTATATTCTCTATACATATTATACGATCTGCACGTACATCTACTACCTATACATAACTAGTCATATAAAAATATTTTTTATATGCGCGACACTCGATCGTATTTATTAACAAATTCAAATTTGAATTTATTATTGAATTATGTGATTGGTATATACTCAATAAATGATAATTCCAAAATGTTAACATATATAAATTATTTAGTACATATTTACATAATATGTATTGCAGCTAAATTTGATTTATAATTATTACAGTTTATATTGCCATTTTCAATATAAAAAGATGATTTTCTTACTGCTTTTCAGTTCGAAAACGGATTACCTATGCGTGATAAATAAATGTAAATAAACCATTGAAAACTGCATACATATAAATGAAATGTTTTATTTGGGTTGTTGTGTATGTGTATGTGTACTTCGGTTTCATTTCTTCATAATAATTCATTTGTAATTTGTGAAGTGAAAGAAGAAAAGAGACATTCAATTGAATGAACATTGTATATAGCCTTTCGCTTACTATACAGAATTTCCCCTTAAAATTTTTGTTTAAAATTTTTATATGCATCTTTTCTCCATTAAACTTGTTCATCTGTATAAAATTCATTATTTGTGATAAGGGTTTAAAATTAAAAATTAAAATCTATTGCGCAATAGTTTGAAACCAGAAACCAAAATTGTGTGTAGCATAGCTGAATAGGGAAATATTTTTATTGGAAATGTTTCTCAAAATATCAATATTTATCGTGATCCTTCAGATAAATTATGTTTGTAGATAATAAAGCAGATTTATTGGGACAAATGAAGATTTTTGTTGTCCCGTGTAATTTTTTACCTACTCGTATGGCACCCGCGTTTTTGTTTGGATTTACCTATACAAGCTCATGGAATTTTTTTATATAGAAAAAAGGCCTATTATGTAGTGGTATTGATGGTATTTTTGCCGTACTCGCACAATTGTGTTAGTAAATCTAATGGCCTCATTGCTTTAAAAATTTTGCTATATGACGTCATTTTATGTCGACGATTTCAATCTTTGGTATGGCATTAAAGTCAAATAAATGATCCGATTTTTTTATATTTGGTAAAAAATAATTTACATATTATATTATTATCAAAATATGCATTAAACATTTCGTTAAACCCTTAAATGTTATGCATTTATTTAGACAAAAATTTGATGACGTAACAAGCAGTATTGCCTTGTCTTCTAGGTGCATTGCTTCTATACTACTGGCCTTTTACTACTCTCATTTTTCGCACATGACGTCAATTTAAGTCTATACCGAGACTGCGCAATAATAATTTTAGGATATTTACACTAACAAAGCAACTAGAGAAAGCAACAACAACGTCGACTTAGCGTGTCGTCATCATTTGGTGTAAGCGGCCAGTAGTTTAGAAGGCATTGGTAAATCACAAAAGGGATATCTAAACGTTTACTGCGAACACTAAAAAACAATTTAATTATAATATTTTCCCTTTCGTTCATAAATTTTTGATCTTTCGTATCATTTCCTCCATATATTTGTTTTGTTTTCATGCAGCACACCAAACCATAATCGATGTAGCTTCATACATACATCTAAAATAGATCTTCCTTTTCATGATCACGTTTTTAAATTTTATATACCTAAACGACAAGAAATTATCGATCGTGTACACAGTACATATGTATATACGAGTATGTATTATGTATATACATAATACGTGCGTTTTAGTTTTAATTTCTTTCCCTTTTATTAAAATTTTATTATAATTAAAGAGAAAGGATACTTCCAAACGAAAATAAAAAATACGTTGAATTTGTTTTTTCCCTTTGTTTCTCTTATACAAACATAGACAATTTTATTTGTTCGTGCGCGTATTAAAAAAATTTATTGAGCCAAAACCAACAACAATATAAGGAATACACAAATATTTAAGTTGGTGCAAAACACATACAAAAATTAATTTTTGACATGGTACTTTTGCCGTACCCTTAGTTATTGTTTATTTCATATGCAACAAACCACAGAAGATTGTGTTGGTTACACCAGTGCACCTAGAATACTACAGGCCACACTGCTTTCTATGTCATTAAATTGTCTACAGTTTTTTCTTTGAACTCTAGACGGCAGTCAAGTTCATAAAATGAAAAAACCAAAACAAACAGAAAAAAAAATATTTTTATACGTGTATTAAAAGTAAGGTTATGTCTTCTCGTAAATTATATTAAATGTGTACACATTTTATACGTGTTTACATATTTAACACAATTTAAAGTGCATAATTTTATAATAATGTCACAAATAATGAATTTTATACAGATGAACAAGTTTAATGGAGAAAAGATGCATATAAAAATTTTAAACAAAAATTTTAAGGGGAAATTCTGTATAGTAAGCGAAAGGCTATATACAATGTTCATTCAATTGAATGTCTCTTTTCTTCTTTCACTTCACAAATTACAAATGAATTATTATGAAGAAATGAAACCAAAGTACACATACACATATACAACAACCCAAATAAAACATTTCATTTATATGTATGCAGTTTTCAATGGTTTATTTACATTTATTTATCAAGCATAGGTAATTCGTTTTCGAACTGAAAAGCAGTAAGAAAATCATCTTTTTATATTGAAAATGGCAATATAAACTGTAATAATTATAAATCAAATTTAGATGCAATACCTATGTAAATATGTACTAAATAATTTATATATGTTAACATTTTGGAATTATCATTTATTGAGTATATACCAATCACATAATTCAATAATAAATTCAAATTTGAATTTGTTAATAAATACGATCGAGTGTCGCGCATATAAAAAATATATTTATATGACTAGCTATGTATATGTAGTAGATGTACGTGTAGATCGTATAATATGTATAGAGAATATACGAATTCATTTTAAATTATTGGTTGTCTCTCTTCGTCGTAATGTTTTAGATATTTATTAAAACCAAAATAAAATGAAATAGGACATTACATAATATTATTAAATTTCATAAAAAAACCCTTTATGTGTGTGTTACATTTTTCTAAATTCTATACAACAAACAAAAACGATAATAGTGCTTTCCATTTGCATAATAGTATTATTTTAATAAAATAAAATAAAAAAACACGCAAAAGTTGAAATGCACTAACTGACTAACCAACACATTAGGCGAATGAGCAATATTACTTTACGAAGGATCAAGCAAAACAAAGATAATTCGATATCAATGTTTTATTTGGATATAATATGCCATATGGATGTCCCTCAATGACTGTGAATGTATAAATTTTAGATTTTTTTGTTTATTTATTGTTTTTGCAGACCGTGAAATAATTTTCGGCATGAACTAACTAAACTACTTAATTTGAATAAGAAAAACTATGGATTTGGTAAATTGTAGAATGAAACTTGGCATTGCACATTATGAGATGTATATTGGTGTTTCATTTTAATAATTGCAAAATGATTTTAGTTGAGATAATTTGAAAACAGAAATTAAAAATGCACCTACAATTTTGATACAATATTTACTATAGCAAAATATTCAAGTAAATAACAGTATGAATTGGAAAATTATTGGGTAGATTTTCTTAATTTATTCGGATATGGTATGAGTTTCACTTAGATATGTCAATTGTTTTGTATTCATATAACCTTATTTAAATGGAATAATCGAAAAGATAAGTAAGAAGATAAGATCACTTATTTTGAAGGAAATATTAGGTATATACGGCCGGTAGTATTTTTAATAGTTCACTGATTTTATCTTTTTTCGTAATTATAAACTGGCTTATTACAAATTTTTTAGCAAGAATTATTTTAAAAACGTTCTACGAATCGAAAAAAATTGTGAATTTGAATTTAACTGCAAAAAGTTTTAAGAAAAATGTTGGTGTTTATGTATGTCTGAAAGTTAAAATGTAAAGGTCAATGTATTGGACTATTATTGGTACTCGTAAACTATTTTTTGTACAAGTTTTTTAATATGACAAATTATTGTTGTGCTTTTCACAGCATGGACGGAATTGAATTAATTCTTATCCGATTATGATGATATTGGGTATGTACGATGACTTTGGGAATATGGGCGATGTTCTGAAATATATCATTCTCGAATAGAATTAACTAAACACCAGCCTTTCTAATCAAGATTTTACGATTGGCTGTAGTTTCTCCTAATCTTTTATTGTTCATTTTGAAAGACGTTTATAGGAATTATATTCAAAGACATAAAATGGTTTAAACCCAAGAGTTTTTAAGTTTAGAACAAACGCTTTATGTAGGCCAAGATGCAAAAATACATGTTTCGAGTCCGTATTTTGGTTAAAGATAATCAATATATCAGTTGTTAGTCCCAGGTTTTGCTGTCCTGCTCCTTTAGAAATTCTGTATTCTTCTAGAATAACACCAGAAACAATAATTCGCCTCCTCTTATTAGGCTAGAGTGATTGCGCTGTCTCACTAAACCAAGGTAGCCTAGAATCTCTTTAAGTTAAAGGCATAACCTGCAAGGCCTAATAAAATATTTTCATTTTACTGGACCAAACATTTATTAATAAATAATGAAGCAAAAAGCACGTAGACCAGGCCGAATACGATGTTTCTGTATTACGAATATACGGCCGAATTTTTTAATATAAAAAATTCAATGTTTCATTACTTCGAAACCAAACTGCCAACGTCTTGGTTTGGTAACCTCACCTATAACCCAATTTTAAACTTGGGGTGAACTAATCTAGCGACAACATTTGAGAATTATATGAGATACACGGGCGAGTATATGCAGGTTACTAAGTTTCGTTCTAGGTTTTACCACCGATTATTTTTAGCTAGTAAAGATAAAGGTTTTTCGTGCGTGGATTTGTTATTCGTGCGTGGATTTGTTATTCCTGTGACTATATTTACCAATTATAGGCGATATTGCGCGATTAGCCACTCGATTAGTATTCTATAGAGATTCCACTTATAATCAAGCGACCTTGCTTAGCCTATCACCTTCAAAACATTCAAAATTCATGTCAAATCCTAATACAAGCCGGTTATGAAATGCCCCCAATTTTGTTATGCAATGGACTAGCTTAATTTATCAAATGCGTGAACTGCGATTAATATTCACGTTAGTATTCTAATATAATTTATGATTTAAATTAAATATGAATAAAATTTATAATTGTAAATTCAGTTGCCTCCATCTTTGTTCAGTATGTCATATCATCATCCTTAACATTCCTATGTACATATCATCCTTAACAAGAATGCCAGATTAATGGTAAAGCAATCGTATGAAACCAATAAACTCAATCACAAGTAAATGTGTTCGCATTAGTTTCCCCATGGTCTTGGTAAATTAATCGTAGGCCTGGCATTTCCCTTGAATGAACCTATATGACGTGCTACTTGTTGAGAAGTTCAAAGAAATGATACGCTACGGAGTGTCTTAAGAATGAAGAAAGTTAAAAAAAATTGTATTTCCGAAATTATTGACATCCAACATTGCAATTCCTTCCATAATCCAAATCTAAATTAAACTTTCTAATAGATGGAGCAACTCCAGTGAAAAAAATTCAATAATACTACCAGTTGTAACACACTGTATATCTTGAAACTGATCCTTTTAGTTCAAGAGTTTATTGCAAAGAGAACAAATTACATTTTTGTTTTACAATTTTTGACAAACTTAATTTATAAAAATCTAAATTATAATTTATAAACATTTTATAAATTTGTATAGAAAATTTGGTAAAAAGTGCGCTAAGTTTAAGCTAATTATAACAGAAATTTATACAAGTATAACAATATGTATATCAAACGCACTCTTTATACCGAACACTAAGTATAATCTATTACATTTTGTCTATAAATTAACAGATATTTTGACAATTAAAGTTTATTTGTTTTGTTTACTTTATGTAATTATAAAATTAAATTTAGTTTTAAATTAAATTATGTTGAATTAATTAAGAGTAAGTAATTAATCATAATATTTATATAATTGAAACTATTTCTATTCTAGGTTATTCTACTATTTTTATTCTAGGTTGGTAATGCTTCCATTGTCGTTAGTAAAGTACTTGCAAGTACTTGTGAGTAGATGTTCAATGGAACGCAAATTTGTTAGTTAGAAGTAAAACATAAGAAAACAAAAATTTTGATTGAGTAGTTATGAGTAGGTAGAAGTACTTTACTAACGGCAATGGAACGCGGTTAATATACTGGAGTTTAGTATTTATAAATAAAGTGTATACAAATAGAAGTTATTGTTGTTATTATTTATAAGACTAATGAAATCCTCCAAGAAAATTAGTTAAAATTGTTTTATTTTTAATTATCTTTTAAAATTTTTAATTTTTTTGATGACTTAGACATTTTTGATACAGACGTCTTTAATCGTTTCTGTGGTTTTTCAAATTCTCGATTTAAAACAGACCACTTACAGTTTCTTCGTGTGAGAACTAACACAAAAAATGAAATTAAATTTTTGATATGGCCGTTACACTCTTCATTATCTAAGTTCAAAAAGGATGGAAACATCACTTTAATTTGGAACATACACTTATCAGTTATTTTTTCACAGACATTTGAAGAATGGCATTCCGCTTTATAATGTGATTCAAATATATCGGTTATCATGCGTGCTATGTCTTCATAAATCGGCGTGGGTGCTTTTAATGCTCCATATTTAGTTATTTCTTTTTTAAAATTTTTCTCATGCAGGAATTCTTCGGTTACAGTGATTGTCCCTTCTTCATCATTTTTTAATAATTTTTCAGTACAATCCTTACAGGTTATGGTCTTATACGCACAGTAACCAGCGAAGTATAGGATTGCATTGCCTTTCAAATTTGGTAGATTTATACAAGTAGTGATAACGCCATCTATATTGTTGTCATTATTCTCTTCACCAATTCGAGAGCTTCTGAGGCTCGCTTTAAAATCCTCTCGAAAATCCTTCCAGTTAATATTTAGGTTTTCTATCTGATCAGGAACGCAATTTGACGCTGGCGAGTTAAATAAAATACGCATACTTATTATATTTGCGAAATGAATCCCAATATCATTACTGGTTGGTGTGAAGTTATAACCGCCCTTCCCACGAAGAGTGGAAAAAAAATTTTCAAGGGCGTCTTGATTTGTTTTCCCGGTTAAAAGATACTCAAATCCAAATTCTTGGTTTAGGAAATCAAAAAGCATTAATTGCGCCCTAATTGTTATTTGAAATCCTTTTATAAATTTAAAATAATTTTCATTTGGTGAAATTATTTTTAAATGATTTAAATATTCGATTGCTTGCTCTAAATACAAATATATTTTATTGTTTTTTCGAAGAGGTTGTTCATATGGAGATTTCGATGAAAAATGTCTCGAATTAAGGCAATCAAATATATTGTTGAACGCTTCTACTAAATTTGCCGTTGGTATAGCATTATCGAGGTATGAACCAAACGTTTCCGGTGATACCTATAAGAGAAAAATAATTAAATATGAAATGTATTTGTAAACAAAATTAAACATTTGTGTTAAAATCTTCAGTAATTATCAATACAAATGATCATAGCATGAACTAAATAAATAATTAAAATGAAATTTATCAAATTAAAGGGGGCTAGCAATTCAATTTTAAGCTATCATATTCGAAGAGCATAACACATCAGTATTTTATAACAAATTATTATTCATAATTGTATATTTAAAACGAATGCCATATTTGCTTTACGAATTATGATGAAATTGAGGCTCAATCTATATATTCGGCGAAATCATGAGGCGATTATGCGAAGAATGCAAATATTTTAATAAATATTTAGTTTTGATTAGATAACATATATTAGACGAAACCGCGTTAAATGCCACACGTCGAATACGTAAATCCAGCCTCATGATGTTCGGCAGAAAGAATAGTCTTTTAATTGTTTTTTATGATTATAGAAAGATAGTTAGAACAATCAAATATAATTTAATTAATAAAATATATATATATATATATATATATATATATATATATATATATATATATATATATATATATATATATATATATATATATATATATATATATATATATATATATATATATATATATATATATATATATATATATATATATATATATATATATATATATATATATATATATATATATATATATATATATATATATATATATATATATATATATATATATATATATATATATATATATATATATATATATATATATATATATATATATATAATTTTTTTTAATTAATAATGTTTCCCTTAATCAATCTTCTACTTTTTGCAATATTTAATGTCATATAGACTAATCGAAAATATCTTATTATTTTGAAAAATAATCATTATAATTAATAATTAAAGTTTGTATAAAAACAAAATTAAATTTACAAATTTATTTTAAATAATGTACCTTTAACGTAGTTCTTATTGCGCATGCAACTGTATTGCTCAAAATTTGTGCTGCTAACTTCACATTCATTTTTTGAAAATTATTAGGATGTAAATGAGCTTGTGTCAGTTTAGGTATCATCTTAATTTTTTGATGTTGCTCGGCATCAAAAATGGAACGAATAACATTACTATCACTTATGCCTTGCTCGGAATGCTCAATTTGATTACTCAAAAGAGCATTGCGAGCTGATTTTATCAGATGCGGTGCATCATATTGTGCAAATATTTTCTTGTTGTTAACAAAAAAATATGGCATTTCGGGAACAACGCCAAGAATCTTGTAAGTTGCAATGTTTGTTGTTGCTTGATCGCAAGTGACCATTACCACATTTAGATTTAATTTTTCTTCACATACGATTATGTAATTCTTAATTAAACTTGCCAATTTGTCTTCACTCACTGAATTATTTAATAAAATATAGCCTAGTGTATGCTTCCAACCGCCAGTTATAGAGTTAACTAGGAAAAATAAAGCCGCAGTTGCACATTCTCTTTTTCGCGTTTCTCCATCATCACAAAAACCATCAATTTTTCTAGTTAATATATTAAATGTTAAGTCCTTTTTAATTTTGATTTCGTCAAAACTTAAGACACATAATCTTGATTCCAATGGCATGGACTCAAATATTTTTTTTAGATGAGACATTAACATTTCGTTTATACCAGGTGGTATAAATTGGATTGGCGACCACATATGTAAAGAAGATACGGACGGCAGCTTTAACGAAAGAGTATTCCGTAAATATTTATATGTTGCAGCGGATTTATAATATAGGCATTGTGCAAATATTTTGTCGTTATTATTGTAATAATAATCATTTTTAAGTAGCAGTTTGCTTACATTTTTAGTAATCTCGTTGACATGTGATTGCTGGTCTATGGTTTCTTCTATCGTCGTATATTTACAGGTATCATATTTTCTTTTTAGTAATCCATGGTTGCGTTTAATTCGTTGAATTTCTTTTCTCAAAAATTTTATTTTGCTTTGAGTTTTCATCAATTTAAACGATTGTAAATTACGAATCCTCTTTGATGTTTTACAATTCATGCAATTAAAGTCTGAATTGCATTTTGACTCGCAATGATCACACCTTATTTTATTTATAATTTCTAAAAAATCCTTTTCTTGGTCTATTACAACGTCAGGATCGGTTTGCGTACCAACTGATAAAAACTGTTCTGATATTGCAGACGTTGAGGTGTATAAACTTTCATTAAATACAGCTGTACTAGTAGATGTACTGGTCGATGCAAATTCGGTGTCAGATGGTATGTTCAATTGTGGAATAGCGTTTCGCATCAAATTTCTTACACCTACAAATTCTTTAGCGAAATGCTGTTGACACACAAAATTATTTTTGGTTTGTATATCTTTACGATCTAGTCCAATAGAATGTATCCAAACATTCGCACGAATGGGGTCCGTTGGAAATTTAAAAAATTTAAATTCACATTTATCTGCCACTGCACCGCATTTCGGGACGATGCACCTGACACGATTCTGGTTTTTGAGCTTTTGAGGTTCTAAATATAATCAAATAAGTAGTATTTCATTCAATCGATATTACATACGAATTGTTAGACTTACCAGTACTACCACTTTCCATTTCTTAAGATACCGAATTACCAACGAATATATGAACCACAAATAAAATATTAAGTAAAATTGTTTAATTACACAAATTTATTTATAAATCGGAAGCTATAAACACTAGTAAGCTAATTTTAAAATTTCTTTATATCGAAATTACAAATCGTTCAAATATTAAAATAATAACAAATATCAAATATTATCTTTATAAATCACAAACACTGTATTTTAAATTCACAAAAATTGTCTTTATTAAATCACACTCACTCACTGGATAATACCGCACGTAAAAACTATTCAAAATGTCCTTCTAAACTTTTAAACCGTAATGAGAACATTAAGTTTTTTGGCTACTTATTTATACTAATTGTCATTCGTTACATTTTGATGTGAACAATATGATCCTTCAAATGAGTCCCATAAATTTTTGGGGGGGGGGGGGCAGATCTTATAATTTTAAGAACTATTGTTTTATTTTACTTACCAAATAGAAAGTAGCAGTTAATGCACTTTTGTCCAAAAAATTAGGCGACCAAAACTCTGGTTGAAATACCGATTCTAAAACATATTTGCTTTTTTACAATAACATTTTTTATTAGCTGACTATAAATGCCCATTTGTCACCGAAATTTCGAACCGACACCCACTTTTTCTCCACTTAGTAGATGGTACCATGTGCTGTTTTTGTTATCCTGTTTTATGACATCTTGTTTTACCTTATTCTGTTGTAACTTTTACAGCCTTTAACAAAATTAAATTCTTAAAACCTCATTAGTAATTTTTTTTGTAGGTGTACCAATTTTTTATATTCTTTAAAAATAGAAAACAAAAAACAACCAAATAAATATTCAAACAGAAAAATATAATAAAACTAGCAGAACACGGCCCGCGTTGCCGGCTCTATCGTTGCTATCGACTATATTTGATTCCTTAACAATTTAGAAGTAACTGTGTGAATGTGCTTCGGAAACAGATTCGGATTTGTAATACATATATTCTAATTTATTTAAATTCTCCGGGATTAGTATTTAA
Source organism: Nephrotoma flavescens (assembly GCA_932526605.1). Taxonomy (NCBI): domain Eukaryota; kingdom Metazoa; phylum Arthropoda; class Insecta; order Diptera; family Tipulidae; genus Nephrotoma; species Nephrotoma flavescens. The sequence continues at coordinate 160,515,289 of OW052220.1, read as the reverse complement.
AGTTAAAAGACATTATTTATTGAAATTTTAATATAAAATTATTGTAATGCCTTCTGATAAACAATATTTTTTGTTTTGCCGTCTTCTGCGAAAATAAATAATGATGTTGGTTTTCCAATACGCGAGCATCCAACGTAGCTTTGTCCGTGTGCAAAACACGGCGTCTCCAGATTTAAACCATATACTTTCAGCGACTGACCTTGAGATTTATTAATCGACATGGCAAATGCAAGGTGTACAGGAAATTGGATGCGTTTAAACTCAAATGGCATACCTGATAGTGCAATTGGTATACGTGGAAATAATTCGTTTTCACCTTTGTATTTTCAAATTAATATGGTGGTCAGATGAAGGAAGAACGGCACATTCAGCATTGAAGTTACCTGTAAATATGCAACTAACATAAACACCAACATACAATATTTCCAAAGCATCTGGGATGGTAAAGGTACTTCAACAATGCAAGATTATTGTATGGGATTAGTGTACAATGGCTCACAAAAAATCGATGGTAATAGGCGTTTCCGGAAATATCCCATGGTAACTTTTGAGTAATTTTAATTTTTTTAATGTTGCTAACAAAAGTTTCTCAAGTAATCCTGGCTACACAAAAAGTAAGATAACATTTCGTGTGGTAATATTTATATTCAGCAAAATTCAATAACGTCGTTTAAAAGATACAACAGTTTTCTTGAATTTTATTTAATAGTTTTTACTATGAAAGTTTGTACTTTTCTGACACTACACTAATTGACATAAATACAGAAATTAAAAAATAACTAAAACTTAATTACCCTAAAGCTACTCTACATGTTCGGAAATAGATTTGGCAATTTTTTGTCAGCAAGTTACTCAAAAGTTATCATGGGATATTTCCGAATACGGCTTATGAAATTAATTACATAAAACTTTGCCTGCTTCACATTAATATAATTCTTAATTCTAATAAAGTTTATGAGAGTCTGAACTCTTATCAAGGCCGCTTTATGGCTGTTGCTTTTATGCTGTTCAGTCGAATAAATCTTTGTTCAACAATCAGTGATTCCCTAGGCATTTTGTGTTTATATTACTAATACAGAAACATTGTATTCGTCCTGGGTCTGCGTGCTTTTTGTTTCATTATCTATTAATAAATGTTTGGTCCAGTAAAAGGAAAATATTTTATTAGGCCTTGCAGGTTATGCCTTTAACTTAAAGAGATTCTAGGCTACCTTGGTTTAGTGAGACAGCGCAATCACTCTAGCCTAATAAGAGGAGGCGAATTATTGTTTCTGGTGTTATTCTAGAAGAATACAGAATTTCTAAAGGAGCAGGACAGCAAAACCTGGGACTAACAACTGATATATTGATTATTTTTAACCAAAATACGGACTCGAAACATGTATTTTTGCATCTTGGCCTACATAAAGCGTTTGTTCTAAACTTAAAAACTCTTGGGTTTAAACCATTTTATGTCTTTGAATATAATTCCTATAAACGTCTTTCAAAATGAACAATAAAAGATTAGGAGAAACTACAGCCAATCGTAAAATCTTGATTAGAAAGGCTGGTGTTTAGTTAATTCTATTCGAGAATGATATATTTCAGAACATCGCCCATATTCCCAAAGTCATCGTACATACCCAATATCATCATAATCGGATAAGAATTAATTCAATTCCGTCCATGCTGTGAAAACCACAACAATAATTTGTCATATTAAAAAACTTGTACAAAAAATAGTTTACGAGTACCAATAATAGTCCAATACATTGACCTTTACATTTTAACTTTCAGACATACATAAACACCAACATTTTTCTTAAAACTTTTTGCAGTTAAATTCAAATTCACAATTTTTTTCGATTCGTAGAACGTTTTTAAAATAATTCTTGCTAAAAAATTTGTAATAAGCCAGTTTATAATTACGAAAAAAGATAAAATCAGTGAACTATTAAAAATACTACCGGCCGTATATACCTAATATTTCCTTCAAAATAAGTGATCTTATCTTCTTACTTATCTTTTCGATTATTCCATTTAAATAAGGTTATATGAATACAAAACAATTGACATATCTAAGTGAAACTCATACCATATCCGAATAAATTAAGAAAATCTACCCAATAGTTTTCCAATTCATACTGTTATTTACTTGAATATTTTGCTATAGTAAATATTGTATCAAAATTGTAGGTGCATTTTTAATTTCTGTTTTCAAATTATCTCAACTAAAATCATTTTGCAATTATTAAAATGAAACACCAATATACATCTCATAATGTGCAATGCCAAGTTTCATTCTACAATTTACCAAATCCATAGTTTTTCTTATTCAAATTAAGTAGTTTAGTTAGTTCATGCCGAAAATTATTTCCCGATCTGCAAAAACAATAAATAAACAAACAAAAAAATCTAAAATTTATACATTCACAGTCATTGACATCCATATGGCATATTATATCCAAATAAAACATTGATATCGAATTATCTTTGTTTTGCTTGATCCTTCGTAAAGTATAATTGCTCATTCGCTTAACGTTGTGTTGGTTAGTCAGTTAGTGCATTTCAACTTTTGCGTGTTTTTTTATTTTATTTTATTAAAATAATACTATTATGCAAATGGAAAGCACTATTGTCGTTTTTGTTTGTTGTATAGAATTTAGAAAAATGTAACACACACATAAAGGGTTTTTTTATGAAATTTAATAATATTATGTAATGTCCTATTTCATTTTATTTTGGTTTTAATAAATATCTAAAACATTACGACGAAGAGAGACAACCAATAATTTAAAATGAATTCGTATATTCTCTATACATATTATACGATCTACACGTACATCTACTACATATACATAGCTAGTCATATAAATATATTTTTTATATGCGCGACACTCGATCGTATTTATTAACAAATTCAAATTTGAATTTATTATTGAATTATGTGATTGGTATATACTCAATAAATGATAATTCCAAAATGTTAACATATATAAATTATTTAGTACATATTTACATAGGTATTGCAGCTAAATTTGATTTATAATTATTACAGTTTATATTGCCATTTTCAATATAAAAAGATGATTTTCTTACTGCTTTTCAGTTCGAAAACGAATTACCTATGCTTGATAAATAAATGTAAATAAACCATTGAAAACTGCATACATATAAATGAAATGTTTTATTTGGGTTGTTGTATATGTGTATGTGTACTTTGGTTTCATTTCTTCATAATAATTCATTTGTAATTTGTGAAGTGAAAGAAGAAAAGAGACATTCAATTGAATGAACATTGTATATAGCCTTTCGCTTACTATACAGAATTTCCCCTTAAAATTTTTGTTTAAAATTTTTATATGCATCTTTTCTCCATTAAACTTGTTCATCTGTATAAAATTCATTATTTGTGATAATGTTATGAATTAATACTTTTACCAATAGCTTTCTATTAAATTTCAAAATACATTATTAAAATATTGTTCTTGTTGTTTGTTTACAATTTTTTTCTTATCAATGTGACAGCAAAAACAAAAAAAAATCAAAACAATCTTTTTAATTTTAGTGCTGCCTATAATAGCCAAAGAGAGAACTGTCGACATAAATTGACGTCATATAGCAAAATTTTTAAAGCAGTGTGGCCTATAGTATTCTAGGTGCACTGGTTACACTAACAATCCCATGTTAATTTTTTCTTTCGCACCACTACTTATTAAACTAGTGCGCACATACAATGTACACATATGTTCTAATACAATTATCTATAGTGCAGTTTTGTCTGTATTTGTCGCATTAGCATGGCTTTATATTGTTGTTGGTTTTGATATACCACAAATTTAAAAATTAATGCCTAACTAGCTTATGGTCTTTTGTGATTTACTAACACAATTGTGTGGGTACGGCAAAAGTACCATGTCAAAAATTAATTTTTGTATGAGTTTTGCACCAACTTAAATATTTGTGTATTCCTTTCAAACTTATTTTCGTTCGAAAAAAAACTATGACTATATACACAATTGTGTTGGTTGTACTTCAAATCAAGTGAAAGTTTTTTTGAAAAACACCATTACTACATACTATGATTTTTTACTCACACATTTTGTGTGGTTTAGACTTTGAGCCATTTTTTTCGGTTAAAAAAGGGGTATACTCAGCACTCAGCTATATCATGTTTCAAATGCAGTAATTCATCCTGTACTCTCTCACCTCTCAATAAGAAATATGGTTTTTGAAATGTGCTTTGTTCATTCTGTATATTAGAATGGAAAAAATGAAAAAGAAATTCAGGAAAAGCATGGTTCGCATTGCAGTCCGGAAAGGGTTAAAGGAAAAAATAGAAAACAAAAACTAGTGAATGTGTCTTTGTTTGTTATTATATAAATCAGCCATGCTACACAATAATTTGGTTTCTGGATTCAAACTAAGTCGCAATAGATTTTAATTTTTAATTTAAACCCTTATTTTAAATTAAATCATTAAATTTTTTTGTCTTGTTTTATTCTTTTCTCTCGAAAATAAAATTTAAACAAAAATCTACATCTCAAAAATGTCCTTAAATTTTTTTATTTTCATTTATTTCAATTTTTTCATTTTGGATTCACGAACAACAATTTTATCGAGTCGCAGCCGCGACATAAAATTTTTGTTCGTGAATCCGAAATGAAAAAATTGAAATGAAAATAAAAAAATTTAAGGACACTTTTGAGATGTAGATTTTTGTTTAAATTTTATTTTCGAGAGAAAAGAATAAAATAAGACAAAAAAATTTAATGATTTAATTTAAAATAAGGGTTTAAATTAAAAATTAAAATCTATTGCGACTTAGTTTGAATCCAGAAACCAAAATTGTGTGTAGCATAGCTGATTAAAACGTGCATTTATATCGCACGATTTTTTTTAATTTCTATTTTCATTATTGTTTTAGTCTTTTATGCAGATAAACATAAACGAGAAATCTAGAACAATGTGTCATACTCGATTTCTATTGGCGGTATACAAATACTACCAAATAGAAGTTAAAAATTTACACCAATACTATCAAATAGGAGTTAAAAAGTGACATTACTGCGTGTATAGCCGATTATAAGCCGGCTAATAGAATATGATTGTGTTTGGTTTTGATTGAGCACATATGTAGATCAAAATAGGGTTTGAGTATTATGCCCGGAGCACGTTCAAGAGAGTTACATTGTTACAATATTGTTAACAATGACAGCTCAAAATCGTTCATGAAACTACATTGTAACAATGAAACGTTCATGAAACTACATTGTACTCTACATTGTTACAAATGTCATTCTGAACCCTACTCGAGACTGCCTCTACAAATGTCATTTTTAATGGTGTATTTATCATTATCGTACATTATGTAGTTTTGAAAAATAATTTAAAGAACAAAATTCAATTTTGAATAAATTTATTTTAAAAAAAGTTGTGTTTTATGGATACGGTGATTATTTTGATACTCCATAATATTATGTTACTCTTTATGTTACGAAGAAATTAAGAAATCAACTTTTTATTGTTTTCATTTGTTTTGACACTTGAGACAATCTCATTGTTAACTACTACGTCGTTTCTACAATGACAGTTGATATAATATCTCGTAAATCTCGTGAACGCAATCCCGGTTTACATGTAGAAAATTGTTTTCTTCTACAAATTTTAGCAGGTAAATAAGAAAGAATCCCCTATATAAAAATATTCAATATGCCAGAAAGAAAATGGCGTAATTTTTTTTATAGGATCATTATTAATTTATTTTTAATGAATCAAAATGCGAAATTTACATTTTATCTATGGCGTTTGTTTTTATTATGAATCCTCAACACTTATAAATACGAAATAATTTTTTTTCTTGTTAATTTTAAAAATGTTGCCATATAAATACTCGGATCGAATATATTTTAAGGCAGCATTTTATTTTTATGGCAACATTTTGCTGTGTATTGACTAAAAAATCTCCTGCAAAATTTTGTTGGGATATATTTCGTTTCTTGTCTCTCATGTGCAAAAAGTCAATGTTATATCTTTCTCATTTTGCAGGAGAAACATGTTGGTCTTATGTAAACCGGGCATTAACTAACATTTTTTTACTAACAGCCGCTAGAAATATTTTTCCATTTGTAACGACATCGAGAATTTTCTATTGGTTTAGGGGTATGATTGAATATATTTTGACTGTGATTCAACCATGTATTTATTTTGTTATGTACTGATGGTACAATTGTATGCAAGAGTAAGTGAAATAGCAGTCGTAACATTTCAAAATAATATTTTTTTATGTAATAAAAAGTTGATACACAATACAAATGCAATTTTTATATGGGGAAAAACAACTACAATTAAATTGTTCGGTTTTTGTTCGTACGCGTAATTTGAAAAATTAATGTAACATTGAGAATTGGTTTATTAATTTTTGGTTGCGTTAGTGCGAGGAATCGAAAGAAACCAACAAAATTTTGGTGGAAAAAAAATCCCAAAAATAAAATCACACAAAACTGGTTTTGTATCAAAAGAGAAAAAGTTAAAGGGAATAAAACGCCTAATGTAAACACCGTCATATGGAAGGAAAAAATTCTAGACAAGTTAGTCGTTGTCACTAGATTTGAAAATAAAAACGACATGCATTACATCTTAAAGCAAAATACATACAGAGGACTCACGTAAGAGGACTTTCCGAGGTTAATCTATTTTACTATTGGCAATCTGTATACGCCTAACAAGAACAATAAACTATAAAATAACTATGCCAATTTGTTTATAAGATACATATATATGGATTAAATATAGACAAAAAATTAAATTTGTGTGTATAAATATGTATATCAAAAAATAAGATTAACCTCGGAGAAATTGACTTATAAAATTTGCACTACTTGATTTCTCTTATTTATTTCTCGATGATTACATTTAGTCAAGACACAATTTTAGAGGCTTATCTGTGTAGACGTACTTATCCAAATAAGAACGCATCCCCAATAGAATTCCTTATGACTTTTTCCTTACAGAAAAGTATGAAAAAAAAAACTTGAGAAAAAAAAAATTATCAAGTTTTTTTTTCATAGTTTACTGTAAGGAAAAAGTCATAAGGAATTCTATTGGGGATGCGCGTTAAGTCTCCTCGCGACGTGACTTATTTGAATAAGTACGTCTACACAAATAAGTAAGTAATTGGAAATGGGCTTAATGGTGATAATGCACTTATTTGAAACGAATAAGTGGAGCAAGTGTGGGTTTACAAACAACTTGTGGAGCAAGTGTGGGTTTAATTCTTTTAAGGCATCTCAGTTCTTGTGTTATGTCAAGACTCAATATGAAACTAAAAAATTATCACAAATTTTGGTAAATCCTTCCAAAGTCTAAGCAAACTCATTCATCACGTTACACTTTCAGTCGTTTGAAAAACAATTTCCGTCTTTATTCAGACGAAGATAGATAAATTACTAGATAATCTCTGAATCAGTTGTAATATAGAATAAATAAAAAAGAAATTATTATTATTCATTCGAACAATATTGCGTTATAATATGGTATTTATATTGAGGTGCTCAATATTTCTTGAAAATTTTTTTTGTATTTTTTGTAATTGACTCCCATTCTATTATACTGAATTTCTGTTTATGTTAGAGATTGGTAATATGTTATGTACAGAGTTTATACGTAGGTATGTTGAGGTTGATCCGAAAGATGACTGACTACATTTGCGGAAATTTCCTCAATCGGAATACACCTTGTTATGAAATTCTTTATATTATCCGAATTTTTCACCGGCTACTTTAATCATTTTTTTAAATTTCTTTTCTTTTTTTAAATTAAGAAACATAAATTCCGCACTTGTATACAAATTTGAAAAAATGATTTAAGTAGCTGGCAAAAAATTCGAATAATATAAAGAATCTCATAGCATAATTGTATTCCGATTGTAGAAATTTCCACCGATTTCAAGAAACAAAAGAGAAAAGAATATTAAAAATTTCATAATTTTTCTTTTGCTTCTTTTGTCTCTACTATAGGAAAACGAAACCATCGAAAATGAATGTCGAATTCAATAGTTAAGGCGGAATTCCATACTGCTGTTTTTTTTGTGCAGAAAACCAGAAAGAGATAAAATCAAAAATCCCTATGTGTGTGAGGGGCACTACAATAAAATTGTTTATCCCTAAAATTTTTGTTGTTGCTGCAGTTTGGTTGCCATAAATATAAATTAAAAAAAAAACAAAACGAAGTATTTTTGAACCAAAATGAAAAATACCCCCACTCTCAGCCGATGTTAGTTTAGTAATATTTCTATGGTGAGCACTCATGGCTCATACATTTTACATGTTTGGTGGAGTGTGATATAAATCGCGTTTTCATGATAAACTTATAATAATGCTCAAATAAAAATATTTTACAATTTTTAATTGTCATTATTTAATGCATGTGATATTATTTAGGTTATGTTACAAACGCGGTCAAATATTCCCTTAACTTTTTTATATAGGAAAGTGTTTTCTTAGGTTTTAATCATTGAAAGGAAATAATTAAAAAATATAATAAAATGATGTTTACAAATAATATTTAGATTTTTTAGTAATTTAGAGATAAAAATAAAATTAATTTAACAATAATTTTCATTTTTTAACTAATTTTTGGTTATAATTTCGTAGTTGTCAAATATTCCCCTTAAAATTTCGCTATAAAATAAAAATAATCTGTCTTCGTCGGATTTTTGATCTTTTCTCTTTCTGTTTTTCTTCAAAAAAGAAAAAGCCGCAGTAATGGAATTTTGCGTTTAGGCCCCTGATATATAGTTGACCAGGGAGTCAATTCGCGTTCCATGAAATAATGAAAACGGAAAGTTTTTTTCATTTGCAATCGAGTAGGTTTGAATTGCCAATAAGAAATTATGATTTTTTAAAATTACGTGCAAATAATTCAAACTACTAGATTGCAAATGAAAAAAACTTTTCATTTTCATTATTTCATGGAACGCGAATTGACCCCCATATTGAGACATTGGGATACATGCTCGATCATCTAGCAACCAAGCAATATGCTAGCGCAAAACCTGGCAACTCGATCAATTTTACCAAGCAAATTTAAATTTGAATTTACTTTTTTTACAATTTTTTTATTTTATTGCGATTGCACAGTAAACTTTGCGGTTTAGAAAACTATCCAGCAAATTTTTATATTATTTTACTGTGCAATCGCAAAAATAATCAAAAAACGTATAAAAAAATTAATTCAAATTCAAATTTGCTTGGTAAAATTAATTGAGTAGCCAGGTTTTGCGCTAGCATATTGCTGATATTGCTTGCTTGATAGCTTATAAAATGCTCACGAGAAATCGACATACCATTGTGTGTAACGTGTACGTTGATGCCAGTGACGGACAAGTAAAGTGTTTTCTTCGGACAATTTTTGTTTTCTAAAATTATTTCATATAAATACAAATACCAAATTTATGCAAAGGTTGCTCATAGCTGGACAAAATGATATACATAAACTTCGATTTAAATGAGTTGAATTATATTTTCTGTAAAGCTACAGACTTCTCTGAACAAACTTTGCAATAAACACAATTTTAAAACCTGAAATGCAATGGGCGCTTTTAAGGGATACAACAGTTGGGAACATGTTAAGCAAAATCGCGGCCGACGCTATGAAAATGTTTAGCACTATGAAATTTTCAAATCAAATTGGCGATGATTTTACTAATCATGATCGGGAACCTGAAAGCGCCTGCCTATGTGGAGAGCATGAATCATTAAACCGCAATTAATGGACACCTCACTAACAACAAGTAAGTCAAAAAATTAAAACACTTTTACGCTGTGCTCTTTATTAAGGAAGGAATATTTTGTTATTTTGTCATCAAATAGGTCCCAAAAATCCCATTTTTTTAAATTAAGTCACCGAAAAAGAAAATGCAAAATGAAATATTACTTTTCAATTATCACGTTCAATTAACATTTCGTAAATTTTGTTTGTTTTTGTGTTAACCTTTTCGTTTAGTAATAGTGGACTGTTTCGTATTTTATATATCTCGTACTCTTCGATTCTATGTCTATCCATTCCGCCATTCCACACTTTGATTCTTTCGTCGTGATGCTTTCTCGTTTCTTTCCCTTTCACCAACAAACTAACAACAGTTTAGTGGTGAAGGTGAACGAAACGAGAAAAGAATCACGACGAACAAATGAAAGTGTGGAAAGGCGGATTGATATGTAAATTTGATTCTATGCCTGTGTAGGTATGTTCTTCCTTAACCCGTTGCCGCACACTTTTAAATTGACGACCGTGCTCAGAAACACACTTTGTTTGTCAATTGTTTATGACCGCCTTATGAAATTGAGCGTCATTTATATGTTTGGAAGTAAAAGTTATCACATTTTCTCACAGTTTTCCCATGATAACTCTCGACGGTCATAGCCGTCATCTGCTCATCACAACACGGCTATAACCGTCACTTGCGCAAACGTGGTAGGACGGCTATAGCCGTCATTTGTCTCTGTAGGAGGAAATATATCGAACTGTTAGACATAAAAAATCGCACAAGAAACAATTGATCTGGAATTAGTGCGTAGTGTAGTGCGTATTTTGATTTGATAGTCGATTTTGGTTGTGTTTAATTTAACTCTAATATGTATTAGCTAAATATTTGCGCGAAGCTTCTGCCTGTTTTTTGATATAGAATTTGTGACAGATGTCACAGGTTAATTTAAAAAATCCCGCTCTCCATTTTGTTGTTTGTCGATATTTGTAATTGTTGTTGTAGTTTGTTATTGGTTTTATGTGCTATAGTATATCCATATCTGTTTAATATTTTTTTCATTATGTTGCTGGTGATGTCATTGTAAATAACGGATATGTATTTTTTTGGGTTTTTATTCATTCTATGTGTAGTGTTGGCTGGTTAATTTTATTTTTAATTTTATAATTTAACGATGAATCAGGTCGTTCGTGTAACCGTTGTCTATTGCATTGTGTAAGATTTTATATAATTCATTGACATAATCTGTATTGGACATTGGTATAATCATGTGTTAAAATGGATGGTTCGATGTATTGTGTGGTTTATTTGTGTTTATTTCCTGTATATTTTGAATTTTTGTTGTTGATTATGGTTTTCAATGGTTAAATCCAAAACATTTATGCGTCTTTCTGTTTCCACGTCCAGAGTGAATTTAATATTTTTATGTATGTTGTTTATATAATGATGTAACATGTTTAACTGTCTGTGTGTTCCATTGAACAAGATGAGAATGTCGTCTCCGTACCTATGGCAGTATATAATGTTGTTTCTAAATTTGTATTTTTCATTGATGATGTGTGTTGGAAGCCGTGTCATTGTGGAACTCGAACTCAGTTCCTTCCGAACCAAGCGGCAAAGCTTTAATTAGGCCTTGTTATATGAAAATTTCACAACTTATTGTGAACATACATAACAAAACTGGCTTTATAACATTTAAGCTTACTTACGGTAATTGTAGTGTTGGGATCAGTGCTGACGTCGATTTTAATTTTATTCAAGAATAATCTGTTTTTTTTTCAATTGAACTCTGTTTTTCATTAATAAATACTATTTCTTTAATAAATACTTTTTCTAAAATTATCTGCGAACTGTATGTATAAGCTCTGTAACTGTAAAATTTCCAATATTTACTAAAATGGTATTCATAAAATGTAACTCGGCTGTATAAACGGAAGTTTTGTTCTGATAACGATTTTCACATAGTTAGGTTGTTACCAATAGCATCTCTATACCAACAAAAGTGGATTCAATTAATGCCAATTGTAGTTTTTGAGCTTTTAGATAAAATTTATATATTTAAGATTTATTACTTTCCTTATATACGCCTAAATGCTGATAATGCAATTCATACACGTTTGTCTGCGATACACACAGAAAAAATTTTGTTCTTAAGGTATTGTCGCCCTCGTTAGCTTAGTAAGTAGAGTGCTTGCTCTGTTATTCGGGGGTCCCGGGTTCGATTCCTGGTGGTGACCAGTAAAAAAGTTGCGACTGGGTGTTTTTAACGTGTCATATGTTATTTATACTTATATGTTCGTCAACTTTCAAATTTTCAGATTTACAGCCATAGTAGTTACGGCTTTGTCCTTAATATCCCGTCCTGGTTCAGAAATATTTTAATTTGCACCATACTTTTAGTCTAACCCACACAAATGTGTGAGTAAATACGTTTATTACGAAAACTAATTTTTATCATAAAATTTCATCGAAACAAAAGCCCATCTTACACAATTGCGCCAGTTGGGCTTTAATTAACACAATCTAAATTATGAGTATTATATTTTAAGAGAAATACAAAATTGTGTAAGTTGGTCCTAAACTTATCTATAAAATATTTTTAATGTTACTCACTAGAGTACAAACAATTTACCCACACAATTGTGTAGGCAGGTCAGGAAAGGGGTATACAAACGAATGTCACCAACTGCACTAATATGTTGTTTGACAACTGTACAATACATTCTTATTTTTATTTATTTCTTAATTAATTTACATATAATTTCCATATTTTTATGATATACGAAGATAACAAATTATATTTCTAGCGCGATTTTATGTCAATATTTAGTATTGATTTACAGCGGCGAAAAGTCTACAGTTTAAAATACATATCATTTTTTAGAACACTGTATCCTTTTCTCTAGGTAAGCAATTTCTATAAAGTCGCAGCTATAGAATTTTTACATTTTCATAAATCAGGCAATTTGAGAGAAAAATGCAGAAGTCAAACTTGCTTGTTGTCCTCATAAATTTTGATTTGTACAAAAAATTTGACACTCATCGCACCTTTACTGAATATCTAAATGTAAATTTCGTTACCAAATAAAATAAAATATAATTTTCTTTTTTACTCTATAGCATTTAATTTATAATTGTTACATTTTTACAGGGTTTCATCTAGGTACATAAAATTACAACAATTACGAGTTTACTTTGTAATTTTTCCTGAGTTATAATAAAATTATTATAATTCTGTAATATGTTAAAGGGCGTCACAAGGTCATAAAGTAAAGATAGAATTGTCCAAAAAACGCAAACATCATTTTTTGCGCAACATTGCATCAACAACGATTTAATTTCTCAAATGGAGAACTCGTTTTAATGGAACATATGTCGTTTAGTTTATTACTTTATAGTTTATTTAATGAAAAAATTCAAACGAAAATATCCACAGAAAACTAAAAAACTTTTTTGCAAGCTCTTTATAGATTATATCGGTACACTAGTTTCTAACAATAGAAAATGAATAGCGAACAGCAATGGGTACAAAGTTTAGAATAAATAATTTTTTTATAGTACGGTATATAAATATAAGGCTACGCCTGATAAAGAAACCATAATGATACTTATATTTGTTCTGAAAAAGAAAATGGAAATTGGTCGACATTGTTTTAATTTTGCAAATACAAAAGTGTTTAAAAATGCACACAACTTCTGCATGGTAAACCATACTTATTTAACACCATCAAATCTTGACTCGAACAGAATCAAGTTTTTTATATTTATACAATAATGCTTAAACAAAAACTAAGTAGGTATGAACAAAGATACAAACTAAAAAAATTTTAAAAGTTCACTTACATCTCACTAAACAGAAAGGTATTATATATTCCATAAAATTAAAAATACAAATATTGATAAGAATCAATAATAAATATTAATCCTTTAAATTATTAAGCGTTACACTCGAAGTATTATTTTTTGCCACAAAACTTAACACTTATTAAACCAGCTTTTTTATATTCCAAAGCTGAATGAATACATCACAGATAAACACACCAAAGAAAATATTATTTATAAACAACGCTTTTTAATTAATTTTAATTTCTATAATTATTAAACTCTTCTTTTCATTAACAAAAACATTTTAGTCGGCGATATATTAAATTAGGGAATTTAATTTAATCACCACCACATTTTTAAGAAAGAACTAACTACTAAACACCACAACAATAAAACATATATCACACAATAGAAACACTTAAATAAATTTATGTAACGAAATTAATTTTCTCTTCGCGTTGTTGTTTCACCATTTTAACTTAGTTATGTAGTTTGCTTTCTTCAATTTTCTAATATTACAAAAAACACAACACCGTCACTAAAAAGCCGCGCTACTACTAAAAAAGTAAAAACATTAAAACAACGTAACGTGAATCGTGATCGAAGTTTCATAAAACAAAAAATAATAATAAAGAGAGAAGACGAATCATGGCGAGCTTAAAACGACGAACGACAGCGCGCGATCGATCCGGTTTGCGAGTTTGCGACTTTGCGTGCAATAATGTAATGTATTTACCAATTTTATATCGTAGTTTTTGTATATCATACGAAATGGAAGGGAAAAGCGAAATCATAGAAAATTTTAATTTTAATTTGTTAACTTGTTGGGGGATTGGATCATTTTAACAAGATACGTGCCAATGATGGCAAATGAAAATATATATATACACAACCGAGGTCTGGTGTATTTTTGGCACCTAACTACTACCAAAGAATTTCTCTATTATTAGAAATTCTTTGCTACTATTATGCAGTTTTATTTGCCATTGCCATTGCGTTCCAGGTGAACCCATAAATGTTCATTGGGGTTCAGGTCAGGCGGTTGGGGTGGCGAATGTAACTGGTTTGGGACGTTATTCAGAATCCATTCTTTCAGAATATGGACCATATGCTTAGGATCGTTGTCTTGCTGGAAGATCCATGATGGCACGAGCCTCAATTGTTCCACCGGTGGTTTCAAATTGTCCTTTAGAGTACGTAGGTATTTTCAGCGATCCAATTTTCCATTTATAAGTTTACCTACCCCACTCGACGACATTGAACCGCATAGCATAACCGAACCACCATCATGTTTAATAGTTGGGATGATGTGTTTTGGCTCTAACACTGTAGCAGGTTTTCTCCAAATTTTACTTCTCCCATCGGTTCCGAAAATGTTGAATTTACTTTCTTCCGTAAAAACAACCAACCTCCAGAAGTTGAAGTCTTCTGTTTTTAAATTTTCTGCGAATTCAATTCAATTTTTGGAATTAACATTCGAAATTAATGGATTCTTGCGTGGCACACGTGGGTACGGTGGGTTGCTTTATTAATTGTTTCTTTTTAGAGCGCTTGTTTCTGGATTTTCCCTGACCAAATCTAAATCTTTCGCTCGTCCCGATTGGAAAATGTTGCTTCTCGCCCTGTTTACTGCCCGTTTTTAACCGATTGTATGAAATTGAATGATAGGCCACTGTAGAGTGACTTCGGCCAACTAATTTTTCCATTTGAGCGCACAGTTTTTCCAGTGCGTTTCATATTAATTATTGTTTGGCGTTCTTCGTTGGTAGTTTCCTTTCTAACACCGGCCGAACACCTCGCAATCGTTACATTTTAGTTTGTATACGCCTGTATTCAATATGAAAGAGGTTAAAATTATAAAGGTGTACCAACTTGATATTAAAATAATTATGAAACATAATTTATGCAAATGATTAAAAAAAATCATTTTCTCCACCCCCGATCAATAGTCTAGGAATTACAAATCACGGTAGTATTCAGAAACTGATTAAAGAAGTAGTACGAAATGACTACAAGATAATATCGCTCACTAGTAATATTTGGAAAATAAACGCAACAGAGCCTGAAGATTATAAAACTCTAGCTAACAAATTAAATTCTGATGGTCACCAGTGGTATACCTACGAGGATAAAAATGATCGACCAATTAAAGTAATGGCAAGAGGTCTCCATCCAACTTGTTCTAAAGATGAAATTATTAAGGACCTCCAAAATAAAGGCCTCAAAATAATCGATGCAGTCAACATCATCAGAAAAGAGAGACGAGAAAACAGAGAGGGAAATGTTGAAATCATGAGAAGAGGGCTCCCACTATTCATGCTAACCCTCGACAACAAAGAAAAAATCGAAAATATTTATAATATTAAGGCTATCCTCAACCTCAGAGTTAAAATAGAGACACCGAGAAAGGTCACTCGACTAATACCTCAATGTAAAAACTGTTCCCCGAATTACATACAACACCAAAGTGTATCAACTGTAATGGCCAGCATCCAGCCAACTACAAGAGAATGTGAAGTACCAGTAGAACTACAAAAAATGAGAGATAAATCACGCAAACCAGATACACCAAGAAAAGTACAATCTATAAAAAAACCACGGAGCTTAAATTGTCAACTGCTAGTTTTAACATTCAAAGAGAGCGAGTAAATGAAAACGTTACTTATGCACAAATAGTTCGGCAATCAGAGCAGAAACAGTTAAAAGTGTATCTCGTTTTACAGGACATTCTGAGAAATCTAGAGAACCTCAACAAAAGACTTATTTCACAGGGAATGAGTGCGCAGAACACCCTAGAAGAAATGAAATCACAAACTAGTTTCAATAAAAGAGTAGAAGAAAACCTTGATCGAGTGAATCAAAATATAAATTATATAAAATCGAATTATAAACCAAATAAATGAATAAAACATTACGAATTGTAACCTGGAATGCTAGGAGGGCTACATGCATAATATACATTATATATATGTCTTATATCAGAAACCCATTTCACCAAAACTTCATTCTGTAAAATAAAAGGATATAATTGCTACCATGCATTACATCCATAGAACAAAGCTAGAGGTGGATCAGCTATCCTCATAAAAGATTATATAAAACATAACGAAGAACTTAAAGTCGAGAAGCTTTCCATGCAAGTCACAACAATCAAAATACAATTAAACAATATTTCTATCTAGGAGTATCTCAGCAATATACTGCCCTCCAAAATACAATCTCACACAAGTAGATTATACTAATCTTCTCAAAACACTAGGAAATGTCTTTTTAAATGAAGGGGACTATAATGCAAAAAATATCTATTGGGGATCACGGTTAACGACTTCTAAAGGAAAAGAACTGTTCGCAGCAGGCAAACAACTAAAATGCGAGTTTTACTCAGGCGGTACACCAACCTATTGGCCTACGGATATCAGTAAGACTTCAGATCTTATAGACTTCTTTATTACAAGAGAAATTTCAGATAATTATATCCATATAGAGAACAGTGAAAGTCTATCATCAGATCATTCAGCAGTTATTATGATACTTAGCCAAACAATTATCATGAAAGAGAGCAACCCGGAATTAACGAGCTTCAAAACCAATTGGGATCTCTTCCAAATACAGTTAACAGAAAAAATTAGTCTGCAGAACCCAATACAGGGACCAGTCCAAATAGAAGACGAACTAGATAAACTCATCCATAATATCCAAAATGCTGCATGGGAAAGCACTCCTAATAATAGTAAGGAAATGAAGCGCAATACTAGCTATCCAGAAGAAGTGAGAGAACTTCTTAAAAATAAAAGAAAAGCACGGAAGAATTGGCAAAAACTTCAAAACCCCGAAAATAAGAGGGTATTTAACCAGTTGTGTAACCAATTACATTAACAATCAGTCAGTTAATAAATACCTCAGCACTCTAACTGTGCAAAAAGATACTGATTATTCATTAGGGAAAGCAACTAAGAATCTTGAGAGACCCAAACTTCAGGTTCCTCCAACTAAAAATAAAGAAAGTTGGGCCCGAAATGCTAAACAGAAAGCAGATTTGTTTGCAATTTACCTTGAAGAAACATTCCAAACTTACCCCAAACAAACGGAAGAGGAAAATATCACCCCGATAAACAAACAGGATGAACTAAAAATTACATTTTTATATTTTACGTTGTTGTCGTTTTATTGTAATGGTTTTGTTGTGATTGTTCCGTACATTGGTCTATTTCAGTATATCTCGAATTAAATACACATTCGTAGGAAAATTCTTCCATTTGGCGTCAAATCTGTATGACAACGACTATGATAATTCATACTTACTTATACACAATCAACTTCCCAACCACTCCATACTTTTTCTTTCCTTTAACGCTGGGTTAAATGGTTGAATTGGTAAAATGAAGGTATAAATGAAGTATAGATGGAGAATATGAAAGAATCGAATTTCGTACGCTATGCAGTAATTCGCTAGTAGTACAACTACATGGTATTGTTCTATATATAGACAATATTCCTATGTAAAAATATCAACGTCAGTCGCCACGGCCTGATGAGATGACTGATTTTTTCAAATCAATAATCTCATTAAGTTCGAAACTGATTGTTGCGATTATTGCAGATTTCCATCTATAATTCAAATTAAATTCTAAAAATTACACCTGTAACATTGAAAGAACTAAAATGGGAAATCAAGAATAATCTGAATGCGTATAAGGGGCTCCAAGATATGATCTTATAACGGGTCAGATAATAAACACTTTTATGAGAAAGGAGAAAGCGTTGAGGAAACTAGTGCATATAATTAATGCAGCATTTCGACTAAGATATGTACCAAGACAAAGGAAAGTTGCAGAAGTTATTATGCAACTTGAAACGAACAAACCTCCGAATGATAAAGCTTCATATAGGCCAATTTCTCTGCTACCAATATTATCGAAACTATTTGAAAAGGTTTTTCTTAAAAGACTAAAACCAATTATCGAACAAAGGAATCTTATCCCCTCACATCACTTTGGATTTAGGGAAAAACATTCTACGAAAGCAAACGAATATGCTCAACTATATTCCTTGATGTAGCGCAAGCATTGGGCAAAGTATGGCACCAGGGGTTAGAATTCAAACTTTACCGAGATCTCCCGGAGCAATCTTTTCAAATTTTAAAATCACACATATCAGAGAGGCACTTCCGAGTAAATTATGAGAATGAATACTCCCAACTAAAAAGAATAACAGCAGGAGTGCCACAATGGAGTGTTCTTGGGCCAATCCTCTATCTCCTATATACTAGAGATATATCAATTACAGAAGCAACAATGGCGACGTTTGCCGATGACACGGCAATACTTGCAACAGCAAAGAATATCCTTGACTCTACTAGTAAATTACAGAAGGCCAACAATTGAACAAAGAAATGGCAAATCAAATTAAATGAAGCAAAATCAATCCAAGTCAACTTTACAAATCTAAAAGTTAATCATATACCAATAATGATAAACTCGATAGTAGTACCGCATGCAAACACTGCTAAATATCTTGGCATGACTAGATGCTAAACTTAGATGGAAGGAACACATAAAAAAGAAGAAATAGAACTAAACATAAAATTTAGAAAAATGCATTGACTCTTAGGGAGACAATCTGAACTAGCGATCCATAACAAACTGCTGCTATACAAACAAATCCTGAAACCTGTATGGACATATGGTAGCCAACTCTGGGGTTGTGCCAAGAAGACAAATATCAAAATTATACAAACAGTTCAAAATAAAATCCTGCGATGTATTGTTAATGCACCGGTGGTACATTCGAAACGACAACCTCCATCGAGATCTAAAGATCAAGCTTGTCGCAGATGAAATTAAGCATCATGCAACAAAACACCTACAACGTCTGCACCAGCACGAAAATCTGGACATACGCTGTATGCTGACTACCGCACCAACAAGAAGACTGCAAAGAACCAAACCACTGGACTTATCGCGACCAGGAGGTCAGTAGACTTACTGTGCCGAAAAATCTGAGGAGTTACACGAAACTGGGGATAATCACTTGATTACGCCGACTAATCAAAATACTTTATTATGCAATGTAAATTACTAAATGGGTGCAAGACTCAGTCGTAATATAAATAAATAAATAAAAATTTTATCCAAAAAACCAAAAAAAAAAAAATTATTTTGTATTTGTTAATTTGTAAAATAATTTAATTTACTAAAAAACTGCAAAATAAGTTCTATAATCTATTTTCGGTATTGACTGTATATTATTTAATTATTAAATAATACAAACTTTTTAAAAATGAATGAGTGCGATGAGTATGTGTTGCTGCTCTGGCAATAATAATAGTTAAAGATGCTGCAGAATCACTTAAAAAAAGAAGGAACGTAAAACTCCTGGTGGGTACGAAATATCTTCACCGCAGAATCGAGAAGAACTTTCGGTGATCATAATTTACTTTAAATATACATCTAGAAAATCAGGTAAGGAGTATAAATTTTAAAAATTTTTAAATGCAGGATTGTTTACTATCAGTTTTTAAGAGGGGGAAGCTAAATTTTTCCGGAATTTTTTTTGATCTTCCGGAAAATTTTTCAATTTTTTTATTTTTTCAATGTTTGTTTTATTTTTATTAATAATAATTGCTTCATCAATCTTGCAGACACAGATCAAAGAGTTTTTATCGCTCTTATCGCTTCTTCTGGTAGTGCCACAAAAGTTAAAAAAAAACAACTTTTCTAAATACTCGTATACAGTTTTTTTAATGTAATTTTACTTCGTTGTATACCTTAGAGGATGAAGCTGCCGCCCCAAACCCCTGCTTTTCCAGAATTTATACAATTCTCAAGTGTAAAATTTTATTTATAATTTTAAACTAAGTAAAAAAAAAATTAAAATTTCAATATTTTCCCGGAAAAATTACTTGTACCAAAGATTATAGAGATTTTTAAAGATTGCCGAAACAGAAGAAAAAATTTCATCAAATTTCACGCATATGTATATGTTATACAATTCAAATGAGTTATACCAATACCAACAACAATTAAAAGCCCTGAACAAAGTCTTAAACGCAGATACCAATGTGCAACAAACTACAGAAAATTGTGATGGTTACACTAACAATCCCATGTTAATTTTTTTCTTTCGCACCACTACTTGTTAAACTAGTGCGCACATACGATGTACCAAAACCAACAACAATTGTTGTTACATTGTTGTTGGTTTTGGATGTACGCATATATTGTAATACAACTATCAATACCACTACATAACAGGCCATTTCTTGTAATAATTTTGTTGGTATATGTAAATACAAAAAAAGCGTGAGTCCATTAGTAGGAGATCTCTCTCAAGGAGATGTGTAAACATGGCGTATGTATAGTGCGTCCGTACACATACAGTTTACTTTGAAGGAAGAAGGAATGCAATTTTACTAACCATAGTTTTTCATTTGTTTATTATCGTTAAATTGGTCTATTACTATTTCGGTATAATCGACGCAATTGGATTATGGTAGCTAAAATAAGATACATATACTGTCGACTCTAACTTTTCTAATTTTCATTGTAAAACTCCACAATGGTCTTCCCGTATCTAGTAGTAGATACATATATTTCGATCTGAGTTCATGTGCAAAACGAATTCGTGTCGCAGGAAGTTTATAAGCGGTTCAGCTTGAGGAACAGCAAAATTAATAATGAAATCTCCGCTCATAATCATCGGATAGTCTTCTTGGAGGATTTTTGAAATTCTTTTAGAATATGGGGCCAAGGACGAAATGTATGAACTTCATTATGTCTTCGACAGATTTTGTCGGCGAGGTGAATACAACTACGCTGAAGAGAGAAGCTGAAGTTCAGCCGTGTATATATTATCAATGGGTTGTGTTGTTACCGTCATCTCTTTTGTTAGTCCAACGATGATTTCCTTATGCGAGTTGACTGTATAAGTTAAACTTGTATTTTTATATAGCAATATATGCAGCCCACTGACCATTTCTCTTGAACTGAACGCATCATCCAAAATTAATACTATTAACATGCTTGTCATTGCGTATCCAGATCTCTTAAAGCAAGAAAATTGAGCATCCCTGCGTGACTATGTCAGTTAGGTCAAGGTGATTTGACCTGAGACTCTGGCAGTTCAATGTTAAAAACCAGACATCATATTATCTCGTACAAAATTGACCATTACAACTTGAGCTATACTTAGCGGATTTCTAGTGAGGTGCGATTGCTCATTTTGAAGAAGACCCATTGAGATCCTATTTTTAAGTCCATGACAGACATGAACATCGATAGCCGACGTGATGATCAGTCAATCGAGACTCGTTACTCGTAATAAAGCAATATACACAAGTTGTGAACTGTGTCTTTTATCGTAAGAGTATATACTGACTATCTCGTTATAGGTGATGCACCCTGTGATGCACGAATTGTGGTGGCACATGCAGGTACGACAGGAAAATGATTACGCTTAACATTAATTTTCTAATTGTTGTTTCGATTAACAGTTGATCTTTTTCTAGAAATGGACACCAAACATCGGTCGATATTCATTTTCTGCGCCCATCCCTCTTTAAGCCACCTGACCTTCTCTGCGCAGACAAGTCTCGGAAAGCAAATGAATTGAGCATATCTGCGTGACTGTCACCTGAGACTCTGGCAGTTCAATGTTAAAAACAAGACATCATTATAACCCCATTTAGAAGAAGACATGATCATTGATATCCGACGTGATGAATAGATCCTAGAGACTCGTTACTCATGATAAAGCAATATACACAAGTGTTGACTGTGTTTTTAATCGTAAGAGTATGTAATTTCGTAATCGTAATTCGTATCGTAATTTTTTTTTGATTTTTCTGATCGATGGTTTCTATTTCATTTTTTAAATTAGTGTTTTTGTTTTCCCTATACTACTATACACATACATACAAGCATAGCATGCCATGTATAGTAAAAAAATTGTTTTTATTAAGTTTGTTGCTTTTTTTTAAACGAAGTAGGTACACGTCATTTCCATTCGTTTCATTTACAAGTTTACTCTAATACAAAAATTTTTGGTAGGCGCGAGCAAAGATGTTTGAAAAGAAATGAGAATTTCATACAACACGAATTTATAACACATGGCAACAAAAAACAATTTCATTATTTTTAATAAATAGTTTGTATCGTTCAAGTTAAATTGAATAATACATTGTCCAAAATAAATAGGGATATTTTGTTATTGAATTTAAAAAAAAAAAATTATTCTGAGAAAACTTGTGAAAAATTGTGCAGTTGCTTTTATCAGTAAATTAGTAAATGAAAAGTTTCTCAGTAGGGAAATATTTTTATTGGAAATGTTTCTCAAAATATCAATATTTATCGTGATCCTTCTGATAAATTATGTTTGTAGATAATAAAGCGGATTTATTGGGACAAGTAAAGATTTTTTTCGTCTCATGTAATTTTTTATTCATCCTATGACGCCCATGTTTTTGTTTGTATTTACCTACACCAACTCATGTAAGTTTTCTATATAGAAAAATGGCCTATTATGTAGTGGTATTGCAACTATCTATAGTGTAGTTTTTTCTGTATTTGTTGCATTAGCATGGCTTTATATTGTTGTTGGTTTTGGTTATACACCACTTTATTTATTTTATATAATTGTATTTATAGCGGAACCAGTCAAAAATAAAAACTTAACTAAATAAAAAAATAAGAATGCGATAAATGGCATTTCAATGTTATTACCCAGTCAAACTTAATTTTCTTATTAGAAATCGAAAGAAACCGAATTTCCCCTTCGTTAAATTTTAGTTGTCACTTAATAAAAAAATAGTGCGCGCTATTTTTCGCTCGAAAATAAGAAATATGTACGATTTGTTGTTGTGTTTTATACACATCAAAAGAAGATAAATTTTTGATACGGGTGGAAGCCATATTTATTTTGTGTACATTTTTTTGTTTACTATTTTATTTATTAAATAAAACTATTTTAATGTTTTTTCATATTATGTGATTAGTTTTAATATTGTGTGATAAAGTAAAAGTGGTGTTTTAGTGAATTTTGTTAAAAATTAATTTGTTAATGGTATGATATTATAGTCGTAGTGTAAACGCTATTTTACTACTATAATATTTTAATTTTGTTAGTTTATTTCCTTTTTTCTTTGTGATGTAAAAGCATCACGTGTATGTGTACATTTTCAAATAAGAAATTTATATATAATTTATAACAACATGAACAAATATGAAATTCCTCTAAAAGACATTTCACAATAAAAAGCATCTGTTTGTAAACGAACAGCTGTAACTTAAAATTATTATTTTTGGCTGGTTGGAATACAAAAAAAAGAAAAACAATTGGGTTCGGTAAAATTCGTATTTTTTTTTGTTATGTTTTTATTTTTGTCTGGTTCCAGCATTATTACGGGTCCCAACAAACAAACGCTGATAGCAGAATGAAATAGATGGAAACATTTGCACACGTCGAAGCGAGAAAACAAATAAATTTACTTCGGTTTCTTCCATGCACTGCATTTTTACCCCCACCTAATCTCTTGTTTATCAATTTCATTTCAAAAATTGTTATTTCATTTCTATCAGTCTCAATATTTCAGCTGAAGGTAATAGATGTGCGTTGTTGAAACATATTCAATGCATACGTATGACGATGTTTGTAAATGTTTTTCAGATGGAAATGGAAATACATGGATAACATATAAAGTAAAGTATACAAAATTTAAAAAATGTGTTGTTGTATCTGAATGACAATACACATTTGGTACACACAAGCACATATAAAGTAAAGTAATCAAAATTTAAAAAATGTGTTGTTGTATCCAATGCCTTCTATACTACTGGCCTTTTACTACTCTCATTTTTCGCACATGACGTCAATTTAAGTCTATACCGAGACTGCGCAATAATAATTTTAGGATATTTACACTAACAAAGCAACTAGAGAAAGCAACAACAACGTCGACTTAGCGTGTCGTCATCATTTGGTGTAAGCGGCCAGTAGTTTAGAAGGCATTGTTGTATCTGAATGACAATACACATTTGGTACACACAAGCAAAACCAAACACAATCAATAATATATGATTGTGTTTGGTTTTAATACAACAAAATACATTAAAAAAATATTATTTTCTGGTAAACCAACGGTTAACAGTTACATATTATACTCAAATCGAAATGAAAGAGAGATAAATAAATTTTAAGGGGAAACAAAGCCGAGTTTTCGGTCGACAACAATACGAATAGCATGGAATTAGGTGCATCAATTTGAAGTAAAAATTGAGCGCTCTAATTATATGCTGTTTATGCGCTTTTTGTGCGCTTATTTGTACTACTGGGCGCGCGATCGATCCGGTTTGCGAGTTTGCGACTTTGCGTGCAATAATGTAATGTATTTACCAATTTTATATCGTAGTTTTTGTATATCATACGAAATGGAAGGGAAAAGCGAAATCATAGAAAATTTTAATTTTAATTTGTTAACTTGTTGGGGGATTGGATCATTTTAACAAGATACGTGCCAATGATGGCAAATGAAATATACACAACCGAGGTCTGGTGTATTTTTGGCACCTAACTACTACCAAAGAATTTCTAATATTCTATTATTAGAAATTCTTTGCTACTATTATGCAGTTTTATTTGCCATTGCCATTGCGTTCCAGGTGAACCCATAAATGTTCATTGGGGTTCAGGTCAGGCGGTTGGGGTGGCGAATGTAACTGGTTTGGGACGTTATTCAGAATCCATTCTTTCAGAATATGGACCATATGCTTAGGATCGTTGTCTTGCTGGAAGATCCATGATGGCACGAGCCTCAATTGTTCCACCGGTGGTTTCAAATTGTCCTTTAGAATACGTAGGTATTTTCAGCGATCCAATTTTCCATTTATAAGTTTACCTACCCCACTCGACGACATTGAACCGCATAGCATAACCGAACCACCATCATGTTTAATAGTTGGGATGATGTGTTTTGGCTCTAACACTGTAGCAGGTTTTCTCCAAATTTTACTTCTCCCATCGGTTCCGAAAATGTTGAATTTACTTTCTTCCGTAAAAACAACCGACCTCCAGAAGTTGAAGTCTTCTGTTTTTAAATTTTCTGCGAATTCAATTCAATTTTTGGAATTAACATTCGAAATTAATGGATTCTTGTGTGGCACACGTGGGTACGGTGGGTTGCTTTATTAAATATCTTCTCCACTTCTAGAATTGTTTCTTTTTAGAGCGCTTGTTTCTGGATTTTCCCTGACCAAATCTAAATCTTTCGCTCGTCCCGATTGGAAAATGTTGCTTCTCGCCCTGTTTGCTGCCCGTTTTTACCGATTGTATGAAATTGAATGATAGGCCACTGTAGAGTGACTTCGGCCAACTACAGTTTTTCCAGTGCGTTTCATATTAATTATTGTTTGGCGTTCTTCGTTGGTAGTTTCCTTTCTAACACCGGCCGAACACCTCGCAATCGTTACATTTTAGTTTGTATACGCCTGTATTCAATATGAAAGAGGTTATAAATATAAAGGTGTACCAACTCGATATTAAAATAATTATGAAACATAATTTATGCAAATGATTAAAAAAAAAAACTCAAGGATCATACAATAAGTGTAAAATTCTCGATTTTTTTTATTACAAACGGTTAATGCATTTTTATTTTGGGGGTGCTAGTTGACAGCCTCCATGTGGCGCATCTTGGGCAATGTACTGTAGAACAAACGGTTGTGGTATCCAATCCCTACGTAGTAGAGGAACAGTATTAGTATAGCAGATAGTCAACAAAAAGATAAGATGTCGGGTATAAACAATAACATACTCCAGGTGGGTCAGAACTTAGATTCTAAATCCCAGCCGGATTTAACGGGCTGCTCCATGGATTCTGGAGGGAGCAACGAGACATTGCAAAGGAAATTGCCGGTAGGCAACCAGGCTGATCCTTTTCATAGTACTGCTGGAAGCACAGAACAAGCGATAAACGAATGGCCCTTTGGTAAAAGAAGTACGGCACTTCTTAGAACGCCACCAACAACTCCATCGCCAGAGATCACCACACTGGGTGAACTTAACAATGAGAAGGAAAATACCTCTTCTATGAAGCATACGCCAATAGCTATCAAACCAACTTCTGAAGCCATGCCCAGTGCACAAACAGTTATAATAAATAACGCGGAGTTAATAAATAAGGTTGAAAAAATGGATAAATTAATTGCGCAGCTGAACAATGAAGTTGTCGTGCTAAAAAAAGAAAACCTTATGCTAAAGGAAACAGTAAATAAAAATAACAACGCAGGAAACTTATCATTAATGAACAACCAATTTCAAGTACTCACAGATAAAGTAGAATATCACACTGATAAAGATGAGCTTGAAAGGGAAACCAATTGGATACTACAGAAATTCAAGAGAGCAAAAAAGAAACCAAGAAAAGAAACCAACCTAAGCAAGAGAAAAGCTGAATCATCACCAGAAGTTGAGCCAATTCAAATTCACACTAAAACTGTCAATGCAACTAATGCATTAAAAGTGCACGAGCCAGAAAAGAGAAACAGGCTCCACCCCCGATCAATAGTCTAGGAATTACAAATCACGGTAGTATTCAGAAACTGATTAAAGAAGTAGTACAAAATGACTACAAGATAATATCGCTCAGTAGTAATATTTGGAAAATAAACACAACAGAGCCTGAAGATTATAAAACTCTAGCTAACAAATTAAATTCTGATGGTCACCAGTGGTATACCTACGAGGATAAAAATGATCGACCAATTAAAGTAATGGCAAGAGGTCTCCATCCAACTTGTTCTAAAGATGAAATTATTAAGGACCTCCAAAATAAAGGCCTCAAAATAATCGATGCAGTCAACATCATCAGAAAAGAGAGACGAGAAAACAGAGAGGGAAATGTTGAAATCATGAGAAGAGGGCTCCCACTATTCATGCTAACCCTCGACAACAAAGAAAAAATCGAAAATATTTATAATATTAAGGCTATCCTCAACCTCAGAGTTAAAATAGAGACACCGAGAAAGGTCACTCGACTAATACCTCAATGTAAAAACTGTTCCCCGAATTATACATACAACACCAAAGTGTATCAACTGTAATGGCCAGCATCCAGCCAACTACAAGAGAATGTGAAGTACCAGTAGAACTACAAAAAATGAGAGATAAATCACGCAAACCAGGACGGTCATTTTGTGGTGTTTTATCACATTTGGTGATAAAAAGTGTGATAAAAAGAAATTGTTGTAGCTTAATTCATGAATGAATCGGATGAATTATGTCACGTCGTATATTGATGCGTTTAGAAAAAGAACGCAATATCTTCTATCTTGTTTTCACAAATAAAAAAAAAATGTTTTAACGTTTGTGTCAAAATAATTTTATTTTGATGTACATAAATTTTAAAAAATGTAAATTAAATTAAAGCATTTAATTGAAATACATTTTAATTTAAATTTTTAAATTTAATTGAAATATATTTTAATCATTCATTAATAAATATTCGACGATTATTCGTTCGGAAATATAGTTACAAATAAAATTTCTTATAGTGAGGTGCACAATTCGTGTTGTTTTGACGTTATATTTTTAAACTTTAAAATCTTATGTGAAATTCTATTTACTTTTCCAAATCAATGTAAAATTTATGGTTCAAATCAAAAAATCAAAAAAAAAAATCAAAATTGATGTGGTTTTATGTACGTATTGAAGATATTAAATAGGATTTGGTAGTTTAGAAATGTAACGTCAAAACCACATGAATTTGCACCCCACTATACGAAATTTTATATGCATATATTATATCACTTACATGAAAAGCACTTCATAAAAACATTCATATGACTAAACCACAAATGTCAAATTATCACTTTTAGTTCATCATTTCCCCTCAAAACTCATTTTGCAAGGTTGTGTTTGTAGACTTTTATGTTTTGAATTTTATCACGAAAAAAGTCTCCACTATAATAAATTGGTATATATAAATTGGTGATAAAGCACCACAAAATGACCGTCCAGATACACCAAGAAAAGTACAATCTATAAAAAAACCACGAAGCTTAAATTGTCAACTGCTAGTTTTAACATTCAAAGAGAGCGAGTAAATGAAAACGTTACTTATGCACAAATAGTTCGGCAATCAGAGCAGAAACAGTTAAAAGTGGATCTCGTTTTACAGGACATTGAACTTGTTCTAAAGATGAAATTATTAAGGACCTCCAAAATAAAGGCCTCAAAATAATCGATGCAGTCAACATCATCAGAAAAGAGAGACGAGAAAACAGAGAGGGAAATGTTGAAATCATGAGAAGAGGGCTCCCACTATTCATGCTAACCCTCGACAACAAAGAAAAAATCGAAAATATTTATAATATTAAGGCTATCCTCAACCTCAGAGTTAAAATTGAGACACCGAGAAAGGTCACTCGACTAATACCTCAATGTAAAAACTGTTCCCCGAATTACATACAACACCAAAGTGTATCAACTGTAATGGCCAGCATCCAGCCAACTACAAGAGAATGTGAAGTACGTGAAAGTTAGTCGTTCATTCTCTTGTTGGAATAGGTTTTTAAAGGAATTACATAACTTTAATATTTCTTTCTACTCTTCAGGGTTCAGATGCGAAATTCGAATTAATTCTGAGATAGGTCTTTCGTCTTTTTTGCTGGAGTGTATTAAAGAATGGTTTATTTCAATATTAAAATGAGTTTGTACTTCTTCTGATTTTAATGGTTTTTCTATCACGAACCGTTTTGTTTCATTAGAAAAGTTTATAATTTCCATGAGTGAGTAACCATTACAAGCGTTATACAACCCTTCTGGAATAATGAGATTTTCTTGAATTTTAACTGGTTTGATATATATTTCACCTTGGGTTTTATCAACTGGGATGTTAAATATTTGTTTGCTTCGGGGTTCTATTGTAAATACTCTTGAAGTAACGTTGGAAAATGTTAGAGGGATTGAGACGTTTTGTAATTCTAGTATAGATTTCTCGAAATCTAATTTTGCGTTGAATTTTTGTAGGGTTTCTAAACCAATTAGCCCGTCAAAATATTCGTGGCACTTAAAAAGAAGGAACTCTATTGGTTCTTTTGTGAGAACCCACTAGAATCCACTGAGGCCCTTAAAAATTACAGATTTATTTATTTCGTGCTCTTTAAACAACGTTTTAACTTTTACTGGCGGAATAATGTTGGTCCGTGTAGGATGTATATGTATTGGGTTAACAAAGTTCCTATTAGCGCCAGTATCAATTAGGAATCTTAAGATTTTAGTGGGGTTAAATTTTATAAATATATAAGGTAATGCTGAGCTTTGGGATTTATTCAGTTGGATATATCCGATGGATCCAAGGCAGTTTGCCGAAAATCCGTTGACCCATTAGTGTCATCGATTTCTGGTTCCTCTTGAGAATAGTCTATTTCTTGCTCTTCTAGAGTATAAATTTCGTTCGGGTTGCCGTCAAGATTTGGGTAGTAATTTTCATGAAAAATTTCGGGATAAGTTTCTGAACTTGATGGATTCTCTATGTTGAATAATTCTTGGCTTTGGAACCGTGGACTTCCATGAGGCTGAAAGAAATTTCTTGTTTGTTGTGATTTTTGATTATATTGTTGTTGTTGAGCAAATCGAGTGGGTTGGTTATCTTTATTGCTGAATGGAGTAGTGTCCATTGGCTCGAATCGCCGAGGTGGATTTAACTTGGGAGGTAGTAAAGCGGGAATTTTATTACTGATATTTGGGTTCCTTTTTTGATAAGTTTGATTAAATGGTCTATGATTATAATAAGTATTAATTGGTTATTCAAATTGAGGAGTTTGTAACCTATGTTGAAATACCGGTTGAGTATTGTATTGTGGGTTATATTGTCTATTTGGCATCGTATTTTGGAATTGTTGTTGAAATTGTTGAAAATGTCTAGTAGGTAATGGTTTTTTGTTAGATATTGGGAGATTACCATAATTGATTTTCTTGGAATATTGTATGTTTTGTTCTTTGATACAATATGTAAATGCTTCTGTTATGTCATCTGGTTGCATGGCTCTGACCATGCTTCCTAAAGGTTCTTTTAACCCGGCAAGAAATCTTGCTAAGCGCATTTCTTTAAATAGCCCCGTTTTAGTTCCAATGACCACAGAGTTGGATTCGTTTATTTTACAATGATTGACCATTGTTGATTGAAGGTCTATTATTTTAGAATAGTATTTTTCTAGAGTACTATTATTTTGTTGGATTGTGTGTAGGTCCCTAATTAAATTTATCTCGCTGCGCTTGTCAGCGTAATGATAAATTAGATTTTCGCGTATGGAATCCCAATTTAAGGGGGTTACATACATGTTCAGCACTTCATTGGCCTCGCCAATTATCTTATTTCTAATAGCTCTGAGTAATATACGAGTACATGGTACTCCACTGATTTCGTCACACACTTCAAGGTATCGTTAACATTTTCTATGAACTCAAATAAAGTGTGACGGTTTCCATCATATTTGGGTAAATCTTTTACCGCATCAGGAATTTTAAGGTGATTATATAAGATATTAATATTATTTAAGCCCTGTGGCTTCTCGTTTTCATCTCCGTTTACAGACATTTCTATTTTTATTTTTTCAAAATTATTTATTAATTTATCTATTTTTATATTTTTTCTTTTCACGAGATAGTTATTATCTTCTAATTTACCGTTAATATTTTCGTAAACCGCGAATTTATCAACTTTACTAACCTAATACTCGTATTCCGCGAGTTAATAGTTTTGAGATTATTGTCACCACCTTTTTTTTTTAAAGGAATTGTTTAAACATAAAACTTAAATTTTGTCTTACCAGAGCAATATAGATTGATAAATCATTTCTATGTTTGTCTTCACGTAGGTTTTCACGAATATAAAACTGAACACTAATATATTTGTTCCTCAATAAATTGACACTTTCACTATATGTATACCAATATTCCCTTAGTACGGAACTTATATTCCACGAATAGTATACGTTAATTGATTCACAAAAAAAAGAGTTCTTTTAGTTCGCAATATTTTCACTTTTATTATTAATTGTTAAACTGTGTCAAATACTTTGACTTTTTGTGAACTTAAGTTTATTTTATTCTTGATATTGGATTATAAAAATATACCCACTACACACTGCGCCAGTTATATTTCCGAAACTGCAGTTGTGAAAAATAAAAGAGTTGTTTCGAAAATTTAAACTTATAATTTATTTAATTTTTAGACGTTATGTCTATTCGATGGTTACAATACATCTGATTTTATATATTTATTCTTTTGATGTTCTTATAATTTACAAATACTAAAAATGCTTATTAAGAAAATATATTTATTAAGATTGAAGAAGATATTTAATATTCAACAAATAATGTTTTCATAAACTAAAGAAATGTAATTAATACAATCACTTATTTATCGCTACAATACTTTGTATTTATTTGATACATTTCATATAAGAAAAGAAAATGATATGTCTATAGAAATATTATTATTTATCTTCTTTATGGTGATTATAATGATGATGTTGATGGCTTCGTGGAGGTCGAGGGACGTAACTCACGCGAGGGTATATTATTAATCCGCTTTGGCCCGAGCGTAATATATAATGACTTGTAAAAAATAAAGCTTGATTTAAGGAAAAAAACCAATTGTAAATTTAAAAATTTCCTTTTTTATTTGCAATTACTCGGCAAATTTTCTTAAACGATTGGTGATATTGATTAACAAAAATATAATACTTTAACTGCAAGATAAAGACTATTGTTGTTTGAACATATACGTAATTGTAATATATTTCAAATATTTATGGTAATGTCAAGGCTGGATTAAATAAAAACGGTTGGTTATCAAAGGTTATCAAAGATAAATCCAATTATACTCGAATTTGTATAAATAGTATAATTCTTAAATTAATAAACCACTTACAAGTATATTCACATCATAATTTTACTTTTTGTAACTGCTTCACATCTTTAAATAGGTATATTACAATAATACTAGATTATAATGCTTAAATTAAGTTGCAACAAAAACGATAAATTTCCCACAATTGTTTATTTTGATCTGGTGTGTTGCAACTGAACAATAAAACAAAAAATTCGCAAGTTGTAAACCATATTCCATAACAGTAGCCACAATATAATAATTTTGTGTTGTTATTTATAATACGATTACGAAAATAAGTGCTGAATTTTATTTACTGGTAAGCAAAACTAGTAGTCGTATAATTATTGTTTTTCCACTACTATAGTCGTAGAAGTCATCATTATTATGTATGTGTATTAGTAGCCTGAGAAACAAAATATCTCGACTAGTGGTTAATAATTTTTTATTATTGACCACTAGTTAATAATGAAAAATGAACACTAGATGTAATGCGATTAAATGGATAGGGAGATTATGATTATTCCCCATATTGATAAAGTAGATTTTGATAAAAATAAAAAAATCCAAATAAATTTGGATTTTTCCAAATTTACAAGATACCACGTATAAAAATACATTAACGTATAAATTAGTGTAATAAAATAAAGACAAATATATTTTTAATCAAAAAAGAACATACTTTATTAAATACTTATTTTACATAATAATAGATGGCGCTAAAAACTCATTTTGCCAAATTTATTTATGATTTATAGTACAATTATAACAAGTTAAATTTACGCTGTCTATCTTTATTTATTGATATTAGTACATGCATCTGACTGCTTTTAACAACCATTTGTTGATCTTCAATTTGAATGTTTGAATTAGCTTCTTGAGATTAGCTAATATTTGAATTAGCTTCTTTTGACGCACTTTGACTTTGAACCATGTGAGCTATATTTTTTTCTTGATATTCTTGATCTTCTATATACCCTTCGGCAACATTGGAAGATTTCCATCTACCATGTTGCTTAAGTTGAAGTAGATTAACCCCCCCCCCCCTCCCAGCTAATAAAGTAGCAGAAAAAGCAGTAGCAGAAATTTAGGTATCTTGCAATTTTTTGTGGCATTTGCGATTTAGTATTATGGCCTATATTTTGTCTAATATAGGTTGGCCATTTTTTTTACAAATGAAAACTTTTGGAATGTCCGGAATCGGTCTTAATTTTAAATATCTACGAACAATTTTCATACAAATTGCTTCAAACAAACTTTCTTGATGTATCATTTTTAGTATTAGGAATCTTAATAATAATCATTTCCTCCTTGATTGTTATGTCAACCACAAGCATATTGGAAAGCTCATCAGTTCTGCAGACACCTTTATTTATTTATTTATTTATTCAAAGAAATCTATTCTGTGATACATGTATGATTTCAAATTATTTAGCTTAAAACACAAATTTATTAAAACAAAAGTAAAAAAATAAATTTAAAAATTTAACGAAAAAACTTTAAACAAAAAAGAGTATATGTAAATCAAATTTTGATTTAACATTGTAAAACTTAAAAAAAATTCTTCGACATATTTTTGAAATTGTCCTTTGATAAATTAAAGTCGAATAGGTCGTTGATGAAGTTGACTGATTTAGACATTCTATTAATGGGGTTGTTTTCTCCATAGTTTGAAGAATGGTGTTCTAGTCAATTCATGTGCCATTTTCTGCATGGCACATGAATTGATATGTTTCCCAAAATGTAAGCTGAATCAGTGTGACCAAGCAAAACGTTACCAATGAAAGCCTCGCCTAAGAGAAGTCGTCTATTTTCAAGCGTGCATATTTTGTAATCCATGCATCTTGTTGAGTACGGAGGTAACCGAGCCATACATGGAATGGTAAGTTGTGGTCGTAATCCCAGTCACTTTTCTTTAACAAGAAAATCAGAAACTTCTTCTGAATGCTTTCAATTCTTTTAATGTGCACAGCATAGTATGGCTTCCAGACCGTTACAGCGTATTCCAGTTGAGATCGAACGTAAGCGAAATAGAGTGAACATAAGGTTTGAATGTCTTTAAATTCACCTGTCCATCTTTTAACAAACAAAAATATGGCATTTATTTTCGAAATACAATTTTCAATGTGCCTATTGAAACTGACATTTTCGACAAATGAACGCCTAAGTCTATAATCTCATTGACTCTTTGCAATACTTCGTTGTTGACTTTGTATGAAGTACTTAACGGATTTCTTTTACGATGGACCTGCAACACCAATTACAAGAACGGTCTGCTTTTCTTTTAGAGCAGTCTCTAATTAAATAATATACATAAAGAATAAACATACCTTTGTTGTAAAGTAACCTTCATCACGCGCTTCAGTTAAAAATTTAAAAATATCCTCATATGTGAAAATCAATGATTTTATTGGGCGATAGCCAACATTTTTTCGTTTTAAAAATGCAAATAGCCCATAAAGAGGAGGCCTTTTTATTAACTGAATACTTTTTGTGCTAAATATAATGGTTGAAATCCATTTTAAGCCTTGCTGTTAACTTTTGTCACTTATAAAATTGAATTATTACTTTGATAAAAACACTTGTAAAAATTTCCTTATAGTGACAATATTTATTTGTTTTGAGGAATATCGATTTCGAAAAATATTGCTTCTTCAGCTCCTTTTACAGCTAATGAACACTAATACAGGTATTAGTTGTAAAAGTAACTGAAGAAGAAATATTTTTCGAAATCGATATTCCTGAAAACAAATAAATATTGTCACTAGTAAAGTAATTTAATTCAACTGAGTACTCTTGAAAATATGCCAAAAGTATATTTTCCGAAATTTTATTAACGCTTTTATTATAACACCAAATTTTAAATTTCCCATATGTGTTTACATAAATATCCCTACGAATTTGGTAGCTGCAGAATGCCAATTGTACTCAACAAAATTAAAACTACAAATAACAAAACAAAATGCAGTAATATTTTAAATTTACACTTACTACAATTCAGTAAAAAAATCGGGCTACTTCGACATAGTTAATATTATTAAAGAGCAATTGTTTCCCTTATCAAATTAATTTTCTTATAAACAAAAAACCTTAATGGCTATTGTGCCTTATACGACTAGTAGTGGAAAAAATAATATATACACAACGCTTGAGAAGTGCTTGACGCTCCGCGTCTCGGGTTATAAACTCGCTCGAGCTATAATAGCATATTTCTCAACCTTGGTGTATATTTATATACTACATTCTATCATTTGGTTTTCCTTCGAGAAAAATATTATTTTGAAGTTTTAGATCGCGCTAATGCAAAGCTTAAATAAAACTATTTTTCTGATTTAGGTTTTTGATCGCGATAATCATTAAACAAGGATTACAAGTAAATCCCTTGTCCTACCGTTATAATTTAGCCTCATAATTGCAATTTTCATTGTAAATTTAATTTAATAAACACTAAGTTCGTATTCATTAAAAAAAATGAAGTAAGATGACCTTTTTGCAGATTGATTGCAATAAGACTAAATATAATTTTTGATATATAAGAATGTTTATTTGATGCCAAATCAGATCCAAATCACTAGAAAATTGACATAATTAAGTTGTATCAAGACAGTTGAGAGATTAAATGTGTGTTAATTAATTCGTGTGCTAATTTCTATCAACGACATTGTTTCACAACTAATAATCAGTTATACGTAAAATCAAACGGTTCCTGTCCATGTTTCGTATTAAAATTTATACAATTTAATCTTAAATGGTTCTATGTATTTCCGTTAACGAAACTTGACAAATTGAGTAGAAGTTAACAACAAATTGAATAGAAGTTACGAAATTTGTACAAATAAATACTATATACATATGTACATACATTCACATAAAACTTTTTACTACTTCACTTTTTGTGTACTTTTGTCACTTGAATATTATTTATAAAAAAAATTTATTATTTTTATTCTTATATTTTACGTTGTTGTTGTTTTATTGTAATGGTTTTGTTGTGATTGTTCCGTACATTGGTCTATTTCAGTATACATATCTATATTTGGTATATCTCAATAATCTCATTAAGTTCGAAACTGATTGTTGCGATTCTTGCAGATCTTCCATCTATAATTCAAATTAAATTCTAATATTTTTTAACTCTTAGTAACAATAGGGTTTTTAGTTTATTTTAATATCGATTTCGGATTTGTTTATTATTCCTCAGTTACATTATACTATTACAATTAATTACATTTTATTTAGGTCTTAGATCTAAAACTATAGTAAGTCTTACAAATAATACACCTAATATTTTCAACTATGTATACATATATGTATATGTAGGTACCTTGATAATTTGGATTATATGGTCAATTAAATTGTTTGTATCATTATTTTCAAATATATGTAACCTACAAAAGAAAAGAAAATTAAAAACACAACAAAATCGGCGTAAAAGAACACAATTCAGACAATCAAAGTTACAGAGTAGGATTGGAATTATTTTATTGTTGCTGTTAATTAAGTAAAGACAACGGACATATCAATCTAATTTTAATTTGAAATTTTATATTAACTGTATTAACAAAGCATATTTTGATTTTTGAGTTGTGTGATTTGTCTCTCCCACCAAATTTATTCATCTAGTATTACTGTTATAAAGGCTGCAAATTACGGCTTGAGGTCGATTATGTAAACATAACGACTTCCGAGTTATGATAAATGATGTCAAAAGGATTTTCATTTAAGGGTTTTTTGACGCATAATTGCGTAATTGCGCATTTTTAATTTCGAGATACAACTCAAAATGGTTAATTTTAATTGGATGAAATTTGGTAAATTTGTATCTCAAACTCGTAATGCTAACATAATCAACCATTTGACGAGGACAATTATAACTAAATAACCACAAAAGCATTTGTGAATGAATTTGAGCTTCAAAATTATTCAACTTAAGCGAACTAATTGTAATTATTGCAAGTAAAGTATTTTATTTATTTGTTGCGAAGTTATTAAACGATTATCAGGAAATATTAATACTATTATGCGTTGCAGGCAATAATGAGAGTACAATTTGTATTACACTGAGGTTTAGTGGAAAAAACAGAATTGTGTTTTTAAACTTGGATTTTCATTTGAGTTATAGTACGGGTCACAATCATTTCTTTAACATGAGTGTTTGACCGTATTTTGGTCAAATCACAAAATTGATAGTTGACAATTACTTAAAATGTTTCTCGCTTGCTGTTGGTCAGGGCTGGACAGAAACACGTTGACTGTTGTGTAAAAACTAATATTTATTCCATAATTTATTTGAATTATATACAAAAAAGATCATTTATAAAACTATTGATTATGCAAAATAAATGTAAAATTAAATGTAAATGCCCTAGTCAATATGAAAACCGATATACATATTCCGTGTCATCAGTATTTAACGGATGTATATGTATATCTAAAAATTGATATATTCAATGTCATAATTTGATATAAGTGTTGTTGTTATAACATTCTCCCCGGCCAAGATGTGAAGATTATCGTGCTTTATACCAGAGCCTCTAGAGGAGTGACTCTGGCTGGTTTATTTTTGGTTGCATCAATTCTCCTTTTGTTTGCCACGAAGACTATGCCTATGAGTACGAGCGCAAGGAGCCCATACGTGAGTGCATAGTGGTGCACGTGGTGATGAGATAAGCTTTGTCCTGTATTCATCGTTACTGCTTTTATTCTTTGATGTAGTTCTTCGATTCCTTGTACCTTTGACAAGTCTTGAAAGTGATGGGAGTAACCTTGTGGTTGCTTGGTCATTTCTATTGAGAGATTAAATGTTGGTAATATCACCGGTGTGAAGTTTTTGGACACTTTTTATGTTTTGGACACTTTTTTAATTTGGACAGAAATTTGCGCATGTGTCCAAAAATAATTTTTTTAGACACAATTTCGATTTTGGGTAAATATTTGTACACGTGAACATTTCTAAAAAATGTAAATACAATAAAATTTTACTTTATAAAAAAGTTCAAATTTTTGTATTTCATATATGTACACACATATTAAACTTTTAAGAGATTTAATCATCAGGAATATATATAAATTTTTGTATGAGAAAATGTCGTTGTAGCTTATGGTAAATTTCACAAATCTCAGAGATTGGCTCCCATAGTGACTATATAGGTTCGAAAAGGGATACATTACGGAATTGAAAAAACCTAATGCCATTTCGAAATGAGCCGTAGGGCTCTCGTATATAATTTTTGAACATTCACGCTATCCGCGATTTTCAAATGAAAAAATATCGTTGTAGCTTATGGTAAATTACACAAATCTCAGAGATTGGCTCCCATAGTGACTATATAGGTTCGAAAGGCGATACATTACGGAATTGAAATCACCTAATGCCATTTCGAAATAAGCCGTACATTAAAGTACATTTAATTTGTGAGTATTTCATTTTTCGTCCTGTTGACATAACATTCCTTGCACTTTTTTTAATAGAATGCGCGAATGTTCAAAAATTATATACGAGAGCCCTACGGCTCATTAGTAGCGTGTTCCAAATCCATGGCATCTTGAACTGTTTTTAATAACTTTGCCAATAGAACGGCACCGCATAATCCCAACCTTGGTAACGATATTCTGTTTTTTATATGAGCGACCTTGGTTTTTGCTGCTATTAGATAAACGACCGGTGTGCCTTGGGAATTTATTGTCTTGTAGTATACCACTGCTGCAAATGCCTTCTCTGATGCATCGCTGAATCCATGTAGCTCACTTTCGCCTTGTTGCCTGTGTTCTATCCATCTGCTTATGGTAATATTTTCAATTGCATTCAAACCTTCTTTGAATTTACTACATTGTTGTTGTAGTTCAATACTTAGAGTATCATCCCATCCGACACCAGCTATC
Source organism: Nephrotoma flavescens (assembly GCA_932526605.1). Taxonomy (NCBI): domain Eukaryota; kingdom Metazoa; phylum Arthropoda; class Insecta; order Diptera; family Tipulidae; genus Nephrotoma; species Nephrotoma flavescens. The sequence goes on along the minus strand of OW052220.1, from coordinate 160,475,954 downwards.
CATAGTTTCTGCATTAATAATTTTGCTTTTATGATGATGGGTGCAAACCATCCTAATGGATCGAATAGTTTGGCTACTTCTGCCTCCTTTTGTTGGTTCTTTTATATTTTCGGACAATGATATTTTAAACCCAAAATTGTCGAAAACTGGGTTCCAGGTTATTCCGAGCGTCTTAATTGTTTCATCGATGTTTATGGAGCATAGCCCATCTTCGCGAACGTTTCTAGGTAGATGTGTTGTCAATTCTTTTTTGTTACTTGCCCATTTTCTTAGATTAAAACCTCCAGCCTTCAGCAATTGTATGAGTTGTGATTGGGCTTCTAATGCTTCTTCTAATGTATCAGCTCCTGAACGCAGATCATCAACATAGAAATCTTTTAACGTTATTTTTGACGCGATTCGGTAGTTTTTTATTTTGTCATGTGCTAGTTGACATAAGACTTTAGTGGCTAAATATGTTGCTGACGTGGTCCCGTATGTTACTGTTTTAAGTTTAAACGTTTTGATTTCTTCTATTGGTGATTCTCTCCACAGGAGCCGTTGATAGTTTTCATCTTCTTCATTGATTATGATCTGGCGGAACATCTTCTCTATGTCGGCTTTGATAACGAATTTATGTTTTCTCCATCGCATTAGAATTGATATTAGATCCTGTTGTAACGTTGGATCGTTTAGCATTAAGTCATTCAATGATGCACCGGATGTTGTTTTTGCCGAACCATCGAACACGACTCTAAGCTTTGTAGTCGTGCTGTCTGATTTCATCACTGCGTGGTGTGGAAGGTAATATGCTACAGTGGAGCTTTCCTCATCTTTTAGCATCTCCATTTCACCAAGTTGTTCATATTCACGCGTAAAGTCTGTAAAGCTTTTTCTGAGATTTGGTTCTCTTGACAACCTCCTTTCGACTTGAAGGAACCTTGCTATTGCCATGCGTTTAGAATCTCCCAAATGTATAGCTGGATCCTTCTGAAATGGGATACGTAATTCATAGCGCCCATTTTTCAGTCGCCTGTGCGTGTCACGAAAGAATTCTTCACACTCCTTCTCTGGCTTTGTGTGAATGCGTGGGGGATGCATTTCTTCTAACTCCCAAAATTTTTTTTTAGTTGTTCATCTATCTTTGTCGATGAGACGTGTAAGTTGTATTTTAGCTCTGTTGTCTTGTTGGGTATAGATATTCTTACTAAAATTACCCATCCGAATTCCGTGAGCTGTGCTGCTGGTTCGTTTTTATTTCCTTTGATGCACTGTGGCTTCAAGATCTGCGTGTAATAATCCGCACCCAGTAGTATATCAATCGGTGCGGGAATGTTGTAGTTCGGATCGGCCAATAGCAGCTCATTCAAATATTTCCTTTTTTCAAACATAAACCGGTTTTTTGCTTATTTTGGTTAGTACTAGAGCTTCAATTTCTAATGAAAATGTTGACGGATATCTTGGTTGTAGCTTGATATTTACAATACTATTGACTCTGCCAGCAACTTGTCCGCCTACACCATGGACCTCTGCACTGATTTTACGACCTACTAGATTTAAACGTTGTTTGGCTTCGGTTGTTATATATGATGTTTGTGAGCCGATGTCGATCAGCAATCTTAAAAGCTCTTCCCTTCCATCAAACCTTGTGGTTTTGACAAGGGCGGTTGCTAAAAGTGTTGTCTCATGCGTTTTCATCGCACTGTTTGTTGAAATGCTTCTTGAAGTTGTAGTTGTAGACTGCTTTGTATGAAGTGGACTGTGGTGCTTGCCATTGCATTCTTTACATCTTGATTGAATATAACATTGTTGAAAATTATGTCCATTGCCTAGGCACCTTCTGCATAGATCATGTAAGTTGACAAGCTGTATTCGTTCTATGTGACTCATTTTGTTAAACTTGTGACAGCATTCTAAATTATGATTGCCTGAACACAAGATACACGATTGATTTTTTACTATTGTTGCACTGAATGCTTGTTGTTTATGCCGGCATTAATTTTGGTAGTCGTAAAGTTTCTAGCAGTTGATATCGCTGTTCCAGAAACTTGAGAAGTCCATTGGTAGATTGAATCTCCTTTGGATTTTCTAATGACATCTCATATGATTTAAGAGTCTCGTTGTCAAGTTTTTTCGTTAGAAATGGAACTAGCCAAGCACCCCAGGTCGCAATGTCGACTCCTAAATTCTTTATTGCATGTAGATTTTCCCTGACGGTGTCATGCAATATTCTAATTGCAGATGCTGCTTCTTGTTGAATATTGTGTAGGGCAAAAATAGCGTTAATATGGTTGTTTACTAGCAACCTTTTGTTTTGATATTTGTTGCCTAGTATTTCCATAGCGCTTTTATAATTGTCTCCTATTGGCTGCAAATGTTGGATGATTTTGCTCGCTGCTCACTCAAAATGTGTTTTGAGATACATGATTTTGTGTGTATCTGTTAGACTAACGTTTTGATCTACCAATTTTGAGAAAGTGCATGGAACCCAACCCAATCTTGATAGTTCCCATTGAACTTTGGTATCTCAATTTCCTTTAACCTGTAATATTTTGTGTGTGTTTCACTTGTTTCAAGCGTCTTATGTACCGCTTGTTGTAGCTTAGCAGGACATTCTTCTGCACGGCTGCTAATCTCGAAGTAAATGTTGTTTTTAAAATATTCTTGATGTTTTAAGTCGTCTTCAGTTGTTTGTAGCAGTATTTCTTCGTGCAGCTCATCTATTTTTTCCATCGTCGTATTTTCATCTATTTTTTCCATCGTCGTATATTGTTTACTTTTTTGTCTCAGGCATTCAGCTTCTCTTCTTCCGTTTATGAGGCCGTATGCTTGAATAATGATATTCTCCAAGTGATTTATTTTTATTAACTGCTTTCTGAGCAGCCTTTCCTTGGGATCATCGCTGTTAGCTTGAATCGTCGGGATTACCAACTTGGATACTACTTTTTGTTGTGCCGTAGTTGTGCTGGCTGTATGAGTGCTTTTGATATCCAACTCATTCAGTTCTGCTAGCTTAGTTGTTGTTGCTATCGGCAGTTTTTCAATTGCGTTGTAATCTGCTGCTTTTGTAGTTGGAGTTGTTTCGGCAGTTTCCAGCTTATAGTTGATATCAGCTGTTATGCTATCACAAGCACGTTTTATGTGTTGACGTTCTTCTATGTAAAGCAAGTTGCCTATGCCTTCGTAGTTAATTAATAACTTGTCGTTTTCTTTATATCTTGTGTAGATATCCGCGACTTCTCTTCTGAGCTGGATCCTTCCTTATATTTGAGATTAGTTTTTGTATCTGTTCGCCCAGATCACTTTGTTGTTTTAATAATTTCTCCATAATAAATTTTTGTTATTGTTGTTGTTGTGGAGCGTTTCACCTAGCGTGATTCTTTTTCCTCGAAGGACCAATGTCTGACCGTATTTTGGTCAAATCACAAAATTGATAGTTGACAATTACTTAAAATGTTTCTCGCTTGCTGTTGGTCAGGGCTGGACAAAAACACGTTGACTGTTGTATAAGAACTAATATTTATTCCATAATTTATTTGATTTATATACAAAAAAGATCATTTATAAAACTATTGATTATGCAAAATAAATGTAAAATTAAATGTAAATGCCCTAGTCAATATGAAAACCGATATACATATTCCGTGTCATCAGTATTTAACGGATGTATATGTATATGGAAAAATTGATATATTCAATGTCATAATTTGATATAAGTGTTGTTATAACAATGAGTATTTTCTTGTATTTTGTTGGAATCCGACTTCTTTTTCGTCGAAAATTCGTAGTTGAAATTTTTTTAAATATTAAGATTTACACAATATCATAAGACTACACAAGTCGACTATTCATTCACATTCGACTCAGTTAGCGCGCCGCGAAGCCATATTGTCATTGTTGCCCATATTGGACTACAATGCTATACACGCACTGGGCCTATTTCTTAATTCATCCCGAGCAGGCAGTGCGCTGTCAAAAAATACTTCGTATTTTTTTATTCAACCTGGGTAATTTTACTCGGTACACTGCGTTTTTATTTGTGAATTGTGCTTACACAGTGCATACTCGGTTCTTCAAATTTTACTCTGAAATTAATGTCAGTGTACGAAGAGTGTGCAAAATAAAAAAACAATTTATTACTCTATGCACACCGGATAATTTTACCCAGTACAACCTTTGCTCGGTGTACACTACTCGGGGTAAGCCTGCTTGCTCAGGTTGAATTAAAAAATAGACCCACTATTTATAGTACATATCAATAATTTTAGCATATTTTAGCAACAACTTGATTAAAAATCAGTATTGTGCGTCTACACGTAATTTTGAATTTTCGACTTGTTACTACGGATCGCAGCCAACCCGCAGTTATCAACTAAGCACGCAGAGGACTCTCACGGTGATTTTGCCACCTAGATCTCAGGGTAATGGACGTGGGAAAGTTGAGGCGTGCTTGCATGCCTACATCGTGTAACAGAAAAAAATGAATTATATTCAATGCAAATTTAAAAAAACTGAATTTAAGCTAAGTCGACCAGAATTTGTTGAACGAAACTTGAGGAACTTGATAAATTAATTATAACCGGGTATGCCCATGAACCATGCCCCCGAATAACCCATCGATACTGAAAGGCCGATGAACAGCCACGATAAAGCAGCACAAGAGGGTAGGGACGTCTCCTCAAGAGGCGACCAGGCCTCTTTTAACCCAGAGAGACCTACAACAAATCTCCCACAATTCACACTTCGACACTTGAAACCGCCGAAGTGCCACAGGGAGACCGCGTGGATTATATGGCTGCCCCCGTATGGACGAAACATCCACCGGACCCGCCACTCCGACCCTGTGGATGTCCTGGCAAGGGGATGAAGGGGGTTGGTAAGCCCAGACTGTACATCTGGAACCGACACAGAATGGAATTCCTCTTCCATCATACCTACCCGTATATGTATTTAGTAATTCATTTTATTATTTTAATTTTTACACCAAAAAAATTTTTTGAAATTAAAAATAAACAAACCGGAAGGGTCCAATGGGCCGAAGCACTGATATATAACTCATGGATACAGTATACATAAAAAACTGTGGTATAAAAACCAAAACTAAAAATCGTATCTAATGTGCAATAGAGAAAGCAAAAATGTATCTTCCTTGTCTAGAATTACGAATTTTCGGAAATCAAATTCAAATTAGTATAGTAGACTACAAAAAAAACAGTTGACGATGCAATGCGATATTTATTTATTTTTATTTTCGTTTGATTTATGTCGAATTTTAAATTTGTTTTTGGCTTTGGCATGTTGTTCATTACAGATATGTACTTCATATTTCAAGGGAGAAATACGAAAAAAATATTTTTTTCAAATAGGCAGCAGTGTTTAATTTATTAAATTATGATTTAAAAAATTAACAATTTAGAATATTTTTCTGTCTATCCTATGTTTATTAGGAAAAAGAAAACGACTTCGAATAATTTTCGGAATTGTTTTGGTTTCAGTGCGGCTCTTACTTTACATTTTCGTTAATACGATTTTCGAGTAAGAGGTGTATTAATACAAGCGAGTGGAATATAAAAAAGACGGGAAAGGTTCGGAGCCGAACCCTATAAGCATTTTTGTTGCCTATAAAATAAAAGAAAATAGTTTTTCCACAAAAAAAATCACAAACCACCACACCTAAACATTATTACCACCCTCACCCACCATCCAAAACCCCCAAAACCTATCTCACCCGCACCACCCTATACCGCACCACCCATATTATCACCCTTTAACACCTCCATACCCACTTCCACACACACAAACCACCCACACAAACCCTCATCCACCAAATCCCAAATTCCCACACCAAACCCAAAACGCCTCATCCCACCCCCAGCACCTCCCATACCACCACTCCTACCACCCCCATAACCACACTACCCACACAAAACCTCATCCAAACGAGATATATTTTGATTCCACATTCAAATGCTCTATGAAACCAAAATAGAATAGAAAATGAAAAAAAAATCTAACAATTTTAAGGAGGGGGGTTAACAAAACCCTACTTACCTTCGAACACCCTAAACACAGAAATGTCCAAATCAATAGGGATCATTCCCAAGAATTGCTTGAACTTTTAGTGAAGAAATTAAGTTAATATCTTCATTCGTTCTCAAGTTATCGTGCACACAGACGGACAGACGGACAGACGGACAGACGGCAAACCGAAACCATATAGCATTTTTTTAACAAAAATGCTTAAAAAAAGTTGTACCATATTTTGTTGTCGTTTGCTATGGTAATTTAGTTTTATACCGTATCCATGAGTTATATATCAGTGGGCCGAAGCGAAAAAGAAAATTAAATGAAATAATAAAAAGAAAATATGACCGAAGAAAGTGAATGAAGCGGAGCGAAATGATTGAAAATAATAATAAAAAATTGAAACTGAATTTTAAAAAAACTTAAATTTGAAATTTAAAATTGAAATCATAAAAAAAATGTTAACAAAAGAAATAAAGCAAAATAAAATGGTACCGTTAGACCTCATGGCTTCAACTGGTCACCCGTTGCGGTGCTTTTCAATGATACCGTTGGGCGTTGGATCGCCTTTATCGTAAAACCCGGTTGGCGTTTTTCACCTTGAACCCGTTGAAATATTGAAGTGTCCTCAACTGACCACCCGCAAATAATTGTTGTTGGCCAACGCGCAAATACAATAAATGAAGTGGCCTCCCCTTGCCACCCGTTATCACAACACCCGTTGATATGTGGTACCGTTAATAATTATCACACCACTCGTAACAATAAAAAAAAATTGTATGTACCATGCCCAATAAAATCGTATGTTTATTAAACGTAAAATGGTGTTACAGGTTTTGATTTATATAATAAAAAAAAAATCTTTAATCTTATAATTTTATCATCTAAACAAGATGAACTTTATATTTTTTATTTTCCAAAATTTATATTTATATTAAAAAAAAATAACTTAAATTTTTGACATCCAAACTAGATTTTATTTTAAATCCAAAATTCCAATCAAGACGGACTAAAAAAAATTCTCACACCACCAAATATGTATTTTCGAAAAATATTTCTGTTGTGCTTTTCGGTCTTGTTTTTTTGCGCGTCAGTCGCGCTCTAGATCGCACCACGTGACAAATGCACACGTCAAAGCGAGAAAACATAACTTATCTATATTTACGCTGTTGCATACCCGCACACGGTGTATACATTGGTTTCCCTCCAAAATCATTCGTCGTCCACGTTTACAATAGGGATGGACAAAAAGAAAATAATCATCGATTTGATTCAATCTCTTTTTGTTGTGTGCGCAATTGCCAAGAAATAGTTCTAACGAAAGAAAATTTTGAAAAAATCCACCGGAAAAGCTGGAAAACCCGAAAAATCGAATAAAAACCCTTTTGTTTATTTCGTTATGTTCATTTTTTATGGGAGTGAGTATAGATTTCATAAGGAGTAGACGTGTTTTGTGTTCCTCCTTAATTAAAATTTAATATTTTGTGTATAAATAATAATAAATAAATCAATTAATAATAATAAATATGTGTTGTAGTGTATTGTTGATATAATACACTACATAATATGTAATTAAGTGATGTGGTGTTTACATAATCTTTTAAATATTGATTTGTGTATAGAGTGCACGTGCAATTTTGTAGAATATATGCATAATATTATATAATAATATATAATTATTTTCGTATATATTCGGCAACGTTGCATGAATGCATACATGCACATTAATGTTTGATTCATTATGTAACATGTATAATCAGTGCACCTAGATACTAGATACCAATTAAGTGAGAAAGTTGAATAGTACCTAGGTGTTTAAAATAACTTATTAAATAGCGAAATTAATTCATAAATTATTGTATTTATATTTGTGAAATTTTAATATTTAGTTTTGAAAAATTTTTGTTTTAAAGCTAAGTTAATGTATGAAATATAATACCTAAAAATTATAATTGGTTTTTCGAAAGGTGTTTTTGAAACGACACCATATTTTGAAATAAAGTATGTCAAACAATTGGTTTACATTTAGTTAAATAATAATAAATACGGTAATAAAATAAAATAATATTAATGTATAATATATAATATATCCCTGCTTTGTTTCAGAATGCGCTCTAAAAACAATTACTACGTGTAAGAGTGATATCATCAATACAATTAAAAAGTGGTTCCAATAAGCTAGGCCAAAAAAACAAAATTAGAGAATAACATCAAAAAATAATAGGAAATTCAAACTTGGAATTTTGCAAACTATTATTTTCGTATATTATGACTGCATTATGAAACAATAAAATTCTAATTTTGTGATGAATTATTAAACTATATTAATTTCACATTTTAATTTAATGGTTTTACTATCATTCGTATTTACACATAAAATATATTGCGTTAACGAAACATGTTGTATATTCCTTAAATGTTGCTTGAAAATGGTACGAAAATGTAACATTAAAACGAAAAACTTGCGAACTACCAACACATTAACAACTCTTCGCGAAAAAGTCTAATTATCATGGGTCACGAACACCATTAATGGTTCATTTTTGTAACACCAAAATGTTACGTTTGCGAAGAATCATATGAACAAATTCCCCCGTTTATGGTACGTAAATATAACACCTTGTTTGAAGGGAAACTTCATTCTTCAATATCACACGTCATTCCCAGAAAATAATGACATTATTACTGACCATGTAATGGGGGTAAATAGTCGGCGAATACTTTATACATTTGTATTTTAGAGTGGCGTGGAAACCATGTGGTTTCCATGTGTTTCCATTGATTGTTCCATCCAATTTTTTTTGTTTGCGAGAACTAAAACAAAATTGTATTCTCTTCTTTTGTTTTACTTTTCGTATTTGTTTGAATAGATAATAGAATAGTCCACTACAGTGGGAATAGGGAATTTTTTTGTTTGTTTTATACCCCCTCCTACACACGATGATTTGATCCCTCCTACACACGATGATTTTTGTTTGTTTTATACCCCCTCCTACACACGATGATTTGATCAAGCGGTCCGGCTGTTTTGATCAGATCAGATGTAAAATCAGGTTGTCTGTAGATTTGTCGTATGACAATTTTGCTGTCGGGTGATGTCAGGTGGAAAATTCATCCAACCGTCATCCAACCATCCAACCGCCTGACCAAATCAGGTAATGTGTAGCGTAGTTGGATGGTTGGTTAAAAATAATAATAATAATATATTTTAATAATAAATAATTAAATTTTAACGATATTATTATACATATTTGGTAAATTGTTATTTAACAATCAGATAATATTGAAATAATAAATAATTTTTTTGTTAAAAATTCGAATTCCATAAGCATATGACAACCCAAGTAAATTACTCATTAATAAATGACATAGGAACATGAATTAATTTTTTACAATCTATCAACCATTTGTTAGACCATATTTTGCACTTTTTGTCACCATTATTTAAACACGCCACAAGCGGGATAAGAATTTTTTATTTTTTCAATTTTTCACGTCCAAAAATTAAAACATAAAAATCACAAACGTCAAGATTTTATCATTTGTACTTAACACAAGCAAAAGTATAAATGAATATCAGGTAGTTTGTTGGATCGTGTGAATGCAATACCTGATTTGGTCGGTCGTCGGCCCGACAAGTCAGATCGTGTGTAGGGGGTATTATATTCAATGCAAAATGAATATAATCAGTCACATTTTGCTTTCTATTCGCTATTCGCAACGATCAGTAGTAAAAATTATTTGTTCGATCAGTAAAGAAAGAATAACATATTTTGTAGAGCGAATTTTAGAACTCTGCAAAATACACAAAATACAATTACGTGTAATAAAAAATGCGCACATTGCATTTTTTGGTATAAAAAATTTGTATATAAGTCGATGTTTAATTAATAAAAAAGTTAGTAGTCAAAAATCTTACTCACATTCTTTTATTCAGTTTATTCCGGTATTAGCCCCACCAGTGGTCCACTCGGAATAAAAAGCAAGAATATTCTAGTTCAAGCAGAGGCTGAACTAACATGGTCCTTCGAGCATAAAAAATTAAAGTTCGTGTAATCGAAAAAAGTTCGCGTAACCGAAATCATAAAAACAGATTTCACGTTGTTTAAAACGTCATAAAACCAGACGTAATAATTTAAAGTGATCACAGTGAATTAGTGTTAAAGGGTCAAAAAGAATTCTATTAGAATGGAAGAATTTCAAAACCAAGCAGAAATTGCAGAACAGATAGAGAGGCTCTGGATAAATTATAAAAAAGATGGATCGGAAAGGAAAACCAAAACATATTTAGAAAAAAATGGCACAAATAAAGGAACTCTATAACAAATCAGGAGCCTCCGTAAAAATTTCGACATTTTTTTGGCAAATATTAATTCGTTAATTAAAGATCTGGATATAATATTTCTAACCGAGACGTGGATTTCAACCAATGAAATTAACAATTTTAATTTATCTGATTTTACGTTTATCGCTAATTGTAATGATTCGTATAGATCTGGTGGAGTTGGGGTCTTTATAAGATCTACTTTTGATTTTCATTTTACTGCATTGAACTTCTCGTCAGCTGATGTTATCAAGCTAACAGTTCGCATTGACAATATCGATTTCTGTTTTATTCTAGTCTATAGATTGCATTTTATTTCTTCAGATATTTTTTTTAATGAATTAAATGATTTCCTAGCTACTGATAAATAAATCTAAGCGCAGAATCTTACTGAGGGATTTTAATATTGATTTATTGAAAGAATCACTTGTGAAAGATGATTTTTTGTTGTTGTGCTCTTCGTTTGGTTTTAATTCTCTTATGAATAGCGTTACAAGGCCATGCTCAAATACGTGTATTGATCATGTATTTTCTGAATCAAATATTTCAAGATATTCTCTTGAGGTCAATAGTGTAAATCTCCAAGTGACGGATCATAATACTATTATGTTAGCATTAAATATTTTTAATCCAAAAAAACAGTGTTCGCGCTGTCATCCTCGATTGCAAACAAAAATTAGTTATCGCGATTTATTGAATATTTTAAATTCTTATGATTGGACTTCAGTGTTCTCTACTAATGATCCAAATTTATCTCATTCCGTTTTTATTAAAAAACTGACTGGGGAGATAAATAAGAACAAATCGATAACTAAAATAAGAAGGTCTGACTTCAAAATAAACCCCTGGATAACCGCATCGCTACTAAGTTTAATTAATTATAAAAACCATTTAGTTAAAAAACTAGCAATGAACCAGACTAATGCGATGTTGAGTAATAAACTTAAAAAGATTAATGCTAAACTAAAACGTTTAATTCCTCAAGCAAAGGAAAGGTATTTTAAGGCTCAGTTTTCTGCTGCTGACGATTTAAAATTGAAATGGAAGGTAGTTAATGGTATTCTGAACAACACACTGAGCACTAATAAAATTATTTCAATTGCGGATGGAGATGATAAAATTGAGAAAGATCCATCCAAAATAGCCAATATTTTTAATGAATATTTCATCAATGTACCTACTGAAATTTTGAATGCTAATCATGAAACGGTTTATATAGAGGAGTTGCAACGATTACCTTTAGTACATCGTGCCAAGGTTTAATATCCCTGACTTTCGTTTATTATTTTAAATGTATATGCAATAATAAAAGCGCGGGAAATGGTAAGGTACGGATAATGATTATTAATTGGGAGAAATGGTACTTGATTGTCCCGTTAACAATGTTGATGTTGGGTATAAAATGAGATAATTTTGGATGCTCATGGTAGTCAATGGTCAGTTATCAAATATTTATGGACTGACCCATATTAAAATACATTATTGGACGGCGGAATAAATTGTTCATATTCCGTGTTAAAAAAAAATAATTAGTTTACTTGTGCTGAAAAGTAGCAAATAAAAAAAAAAAAAAAATTAAATTGTGTTAAAATATCGCGGACGCGAAAATTGTTTATAGTGGTTGCTTCATATAGCAAATTGATAAAGAAAACGTATTTAAATAAGACTACATTGTGCTATGGAATTGTAGTTTTGTGTGCTACGTGAATATTCGGTGAAAAAAAAACAAAAAATTATACTCGTAATGACATTGATTAAATGTTTTGTGAAAACTTAAAATCAAATTAGAAATTTCTAGTAATTTATAACTGTTTTCATGATATTAAGTAATTCCCTAAATTAAGTATAACTAATTAATCTACTTATAAAATGTAGTAATTTATAATAAAATTATATAATATAATAACTAAACAAACTATCCGAATAAAATAAATAAAAAGTGACAAAAGTACATTAGAACAAAATGAATAGTGCGTGATTTGCAAATCTGACCTATAAGTGTCTCAAAAAAAATTTGCCGCGCATGTTAATAAAACTGTTCAGATATATATAAAAAAAAAAAAAAAAAAAAAAAAAACTATATGCGAAGTGAATACCGAAATTTAACAGTGGTATGGTGGTCACAGAAAACCACATACAGAAAAACAAAATCTGTGCACAGTGTGATTTTTTTTAGTGAAAATAATAACTTTAATAATCTAATAACTAAATAAAATAATTAATAGAGTTTTAGTAATAATAAGTTTAACTATAAAATACATAATTAATTAATAATTTAAAAACATATAATGGATTTCAATTTATGCATCACAACATCGGCCGCGGCCATATTATAATTTAAGTACAAAATTCTATTTATTATATTTATATTTAATTTACTTCTTTTTATATAATATTTTTAATGATTTTTCTTTGGATTTGACTGTGATTTAGATAGTTTATTTATGTGTAGTTTCGATAGCTTAGTTAGTTTATGGTATGATATGACGTCATTAGCTCTTAACATTTATATATCTATATTCAGGTGGATTTGAATTTTCACAATTCTTTTATTTAATTTCTTTTATATTTTACACGTAACATAATGATTTTCTTTTTTTTTTTCTCTCAATTTGTTAATAAATGAATCTTAAAATTTTATCAATATTCAATTTCTTATCTTTTAATTATTTTTTTTTGATAATGGCTTTATTTCCGCTTCGCTTTATAAGTGTGTTATTTTTCAGGATGAGAAGCTAAATATTTTTATGTAGGGTAAGTTGTTAATTGCTCACAATTGGATTGACACGGTAGGTTGGTCCACGTTTCGTTTCCTTTCCCTTCCGATGTTTCCGATCCCTCATTTCCCATCTTTTCCTTTCCCTTAACGCGGTCTATCATGACTCACTCATGTTTCGGGAAACCCCACGCCATTCCCTGAGTCCTAGCCGGCCTCTGTTGACCGCCCCGAGACCTCTGAGTGGGTAAAATTCTGCTAACGGGCCAATACTCTTATTGATTCCGTTACAGATGGCGCCCAAGCTACAACGGTAAAATAAACATGAACTATATAACCTTTCCTTTCACTTTTCTTTAATTTTTTTATTATGTTGATCTGATAGAGTCAAGTCGCGTTATTTCCATTTTTTTTGTAGAAGTTAATGTTCGTTTTGTGACCTTATCAGATAACATAATTTAGTCATTTCATCTGTTCGCAATGGATTCCATTCATGTTGATTCTATTGTTAGTCCCAATATGAAATGATAAAAATGCCTTACCATCGCAAATGCACCCAATTATTTTGTTTGAATCATTTGTTGGCTGTGGTAAGACATTATTTTTTTTTTTGTTTTCCTGCTCTTTTGGCGCAAATGTTTCCATTTTTCTTCTAGATTTTGTTGAATCATTTGTCAGTTTCAATACATTATTTTGTTATACTTTCCTTTCAATCAATAAGGCATGGATCCGCTTACCGTAAAACCAAACCAAATAAATTGTGATCATATTGGCAACTTAACCCTCTCATTATGTATTTGATATAAAATAAAATATTTTTTTTTATTGTATGAAATTTTCATGGGCTTTGGTTAGCTTGAGCATCCAAATTTATTTTTTTTTTCACAATTATGTGTATTATAAATTAGTATAATGCGAAATTATTATATTATAAATTAGTTATAAATTAGTATAATGCGGAATTTGGAATCATTCCCTGAGTTTATTATAATTGCATATCTTAGTTAAGTATCTGAAATAATTTAGTAATTTAATTTTTAACTTCCTCTGGTACTGGAAGAATAAGATCTTAATTTCGTAACACTTTTTTTTCTTAGTGTTAGTACGTTATTATTGATGTCTTAATTTTTATTATTACAACATTTCTGTTGAACTACATATATTTAAAAATAACTTGCGATCTAAACGTTACCAATTTATCTTTCAAGTTTTTCATTTTTCAAACCGAATTATAACAATAATAATTTTGTCGCGAAATATATATACCGCGTTGTTTTATAATTAACTTTTATCGGACTCCAAGAATCAAAGTTGAATTTTTTTTTTCTAATTCTCGAAGAAATTCCTCTTTACGTATATATTTGATTCGAACTAATTACTGTTCTTTTTTTTATTAAAATTTTCATGATGGATATTTTAATAAAAAGTTGTCATTTAGAATCGGACGAGTTTTTGCTCGAGTGTGAACTTCGCAATATCAAAGGATCACTTTATTCACAAATGGAACAACTCGACAGCCAGTTTGTAAGGGAGCACGCTGATCCGATCTTGCGTCTCAAACGCCCACATTCGCTAGCACAAAAGTCCCCTCGTCGAGAAGTGTCTATTTGTTCGAACAAATTAAAGGAAATACAAAATACTTAATAAACACATTTTTATTAATCACTTGTTTTTTGTTCCGCAGAATATTTTGAATGTCTTTCAAAAAGTTTAAAAAATCACTCGATCGATTTCGACTTGTTAGGTCATCATCAGGAGTATCTACTGATTTGTATTAGTAAAAATTTTTGTTATATAATAGAAAAAAGCAAAATATAATAAAAGAAGGAGAGAAGAAAAAATAAGCAATAAAAATTAATCTACGGATCGCGCAGGTAGGCGATGAGTCATATGTAGGTTGAGTAACAAAATTCAAGGTATATTATTGCGTACGTGAGAATAGAAAAGGGCGGGGTCTGTAATTGGTGAGAACCGGATTTCTCTTTGTTCGTTAAGGATATTTTGGTTAAGAAATATTGATTTTCGAATTTCGTAAGATTCTAAGGTATCTAAACGTCTGCCTTTGGGTTGTATATGTAATATGTCTAAATTGTTCAAGCTAGCTGTATGATTTTCTGAAGTTAAATGGTTATGGAAAGTTGATTGATTGCAACCAGATAAATGTTCCTTAGCTCTAACTCCAAAATTGCGCCCAGTCTGACCAATATAGGAGAAACTACAATCATTGCAATTGATCCTATAGACACCAGATTTGGAAAGGCGATCAACTCTAGGTTTATTGTTAAAAATCATTTTCTTTATTGTGTTATTATTATAAAAAGCAAAACTAATATTGGTATAATTGGACACGATGTTGCTAATCCGTTGGCTCGTTTTTCCTATATACTCTAAGCGACGCCAATTTTCCCGCGTTGGACTATCCGGTGGATAAATACCCGTTAGAGTTTTACGCTTTAGCTTTTTATTTAATAACTTTAATATAGTCCTAGTTGCATATCCGTTATACAATAAACCTAGAGTTGATCGCCTTTCCAAATCTGGTGTCTATAGGATCAATTGCAATGATTGTAGTTTCTCCTATATTGGTCAGACTGGGCGCAATTTTGGAGTTAGAGCTAAGGAACATTTATCTGGTTGCAATCAATCAACTTTCCATAACCATTTAACTTCAGAAAATCATACAGCTAGCTTGAACAATTTAGACATATTACATATACAACCCAAAGGCAGACGTTTAGATACCTTAGAATCTTACGAAATTCGAAAATCAATATTTCTTAACCAAAATATCCTTAACGAACAAAGAGAAATCCGGTTCTCACCAATTACAGACCCCGCCCTTTTCTATTCTCACGTACGCAATAATATACCTTGAATTTTGTTACTCAACCTACATATGACTCATCGCCTACCTGCGCGATCCGTAGATTAATTTTTATTGCTTATTTTTTCTTCTCTCCTTCTTTTATTATATTTTGCTTTTTTCTATTATATAACAAAAATTTTTACTAATACAAATCAGTAGATACTCCTGATGATGACCTAACAAGTCGAAATCGATCGAGTGATTTTTTAAACTTTTTGAAAGACATTCAAAATATTCTGCGGAACAAAAAACAAGTGATTAATAAAAATGTGTTTATTAAGTATAAGTGTGTTTCGCCAAGTGCCTACGGCAAATAGCGTTAAAAGTGGAAATACAAAACGCGTTGCAACAAATGCTATTTGAAAGCACGGATAATTTTGATTATGAGGCAGCAATTCCTCGCTTGCATCACATTCTTTGGCGTTTACAAAGAATTTCTATATCAAAAACCGTACAAGTCGCAACAGAGAAACTTGCTAAGTCTTGCGAAACTCTTATTGACTTAGTCCTTAAAATGAAAAATACTCAAAATACGCTTGGCGACTCTCTAGACCCACTGAATGCCATTGAAATTGAAGATGTTGAGGATGATGTTTCTGACACAGAGAACGCTGCTAGCACAATTGTGAATAGAGACCAAACAGTTTCTTTAACAGAAACTAATAACGAACAGCCACCTTTCCATATCAGTACGGATGTCCTAAAACACCAGAATCCGCCCAGCTTTAAATCAGACTATGCAAAGGTTGTGTCATCAATTCATTCCATGGTAAAGACTCCTCATTATGATCCAAAGGGAATTGCTTCCTATTCGCAAATGCCTTCAAAGTCAATGGACTTTATTCAGCAGCCAGCATCAATCCCAACTAAGGTCAGATTTGCTTCGGTTAGAAATTCCCAAGTAGCCCCAAACGCGTTGCAAGTACTCTTACCACCAACCATACCACAACCAATTATTGAACCAAATTTTAATTTTGGTTATGATGATAGACAATTCCAACCAGCTTTTCAGAATTTAAATGTATATCAACCAAATACACCAAACGTCCTTTACGGAGGTATTCCAATGATTCAGCCGAGAGCTCCTACAGCTGCACCACAACCAATACCTCAAACTACACCTATCCCACATATGACTACGTCAACTCCTCCGGAGGCCGCTGTATATCAGAATATTTGTACTGTCGATCAATACTCAAATCCCAATTCATACGCGCAAACAACAATCAATCAGCGGACCAATCCGGTTGCGAATATAGCCAAATGGAATATTTCCTACGACGGAACGTCGTTAGACATTACAGTCGAGAAATTTTTTTTTTCGCGTAGAATTATTAGCATCAACTCATGGCATTAGTCTACAGCAACTAGTACACGAATTGGGGTTCCTTTTGAAAGGTGTTGCTCGCGAACATTATTGGATTATTATGGAAAGAAACCCACGGTGTAGTTGGGCCGAATTAAAAGAAGCATTTATCCATAGATTCCAATATAGACGAACTGATTATGATATCCGAATTCTCATTGACAATCGGAAACAAAAATATCAGAAGGAAACATTTGTCGATTTCTACTATGATGTACTCAATTTAGCCCTTCCCTTGAAGACTCCGTCATCCGAAGCTGATTTATTAGATATTCTCAGCAAAAATATGCGGCCTGCTCTGAAATCACAATTAGCAGGGGACCAGTTTATTTCGGTTGCCGCTCTCATCAATAAGTGCATAGCTATTGAAGAGGCATGGAAGAGTATTGGTTACATCCCTGAACATAGTATGAATCTTCCTGTACGCCAGGTACGATTTGTTAATGTTAATGAAGTTTCTTCTGCACCGGTTACAAATATTGATCCACAATATCAGAATCATACGCAGTCATTAAGCCATCCTTCTTTAAACATTGAGGCATATGCATACAATAGCGCTAAACTTCCGAAGAAACCGACAGTAAATAGTACTTCCGGCAGTAAAAATTTCGTCTGTTGGAATTGTCGGGAAGAGGGTCATACATTTATGGACTGTTCAAAACCTCCACAACATTTATTTTGTTACGGGTGTGGAGCTCCTAATGTGCTAAAACCACACTGCTCAAACTGTACTCGTAATCAGGGAAACTATTCAGCGGGAATGAAAGCATCTGGGTCCCATCATTTCCGGCAACATGCACAACCAGCACCCAGACCTTTCCTGACGGATTCAGCTTCCAATACGGATCCCGAATTTTATCATCTTCTTCGTCAATCAAACAAGACTCAGTAAATCATTATTATAAACCTAATTCGAACTTAACCAAACCAACAACTAGTCGTATTAAATCTTATAAATCATTAGAACGAGTAAAAAAATATTGGAAACTCAAGAGATCAACGCGAAAGAAAATCACCGAATCAATTATAACAGATTGTGCGGATGGACCTCCATATGCTGAAGTACAGATTCTCGGAAACACATATATCGGATTACTGGACAGTGGTGCTAACATCTCCGTGCTAGGCAAGGGCTGTGAAGATTTCCTTAATGATCCGAATGTCAAGCTACATCCTTTCCGTTCTTCCGTCAAAACTGCAAGTGGTCACATAGAATCGATTATTGGGTCCCGGTCCCGGTCTGTCTAGCAGATAATAAATACTAAACTAGTTACTTTTTATCTAGCTCCAAAATTGACCCAGCAACTTTACCTTGGTGTAGATTTTTGGCAAATTTTTGGTCTAAAAATTTCTTTCTCTCCAACTCGCTCTGATACTACTAATAAACTTCTGATACGTTCTTCCAAACTAGCCGCTGGCGAATTGTCTTACGAAATGGAACCACAAGACAGCGCTTCTTTACAACACCCCTTAACTGAAGATCAAAAACGTGTGCTCGGTCAAGCTATACAAACATTTCCATCCTCCTCTTTGTTGGGGTTGGGAAGAACTAACTTACTATCTCACGTAATTGAAGTCGGAAATGCTAAGCCTGTAAAGCAGAGGCATTATCCTGTCTCACCTGCCGTTGAAGCAGAAATGTTCAAAGAACTGGATCGTATGTTGTCATTGGGAGTGATCGAAGAGAGTGTTAGTTCGTGGTGTTCACCGATAGCTGTTGTGCGCAAGTCGAATGGCAAAGTCCGGCTGTGTCTTGATGCAAGGAGAGTCAATTAGGTCACAGTGAAGGATGCTTACCCTTTACCTCTCATCGACGGATTGCTGGGGCGTCTAGATAAAACTAAGTTCATCTCGAGCCTAGATTTAAAGGACGCCTTTTGGCAAATACCGCTTGATGAGGGGTCAAGGGATAAGACAGCTTTTGCTGTACCTGGACGACCTTTGTACCAATTCACAGCCATGCCATTCGGCCTCTGCAATGCACCACAAACCATGTGCCGATTAATGCATCGTGTTATACCCCACGAACTACACTCTCAAATCTTCCTTTACTTGGATGACTTACTGATCACCAGCGCAACGTTTGAAGAACACATTCACCTTTTGAGTACTGTTGCTGAGTTAGTGAAACGGGCTAACTTGACGATCAATATCGACAAGAGTCATTTTTTTCTTAACGAAATCAAATACCTTGGGCACATTATTGGAGACGGCGTTTTGAAAGTGGATCCAGCGAAAATAACTGCCATAAAGGAATACCCTCGCCCGAAGACAGTTCGCCAAATACGTAGATTCTTAGGAATCACTGGCTGGTATCGGCGATTCATTTCTCGGTATGCTGAAATGGCTGAACCGCTTACGAATCTTCTCAGGAAGAATAAAAAGTTTGTGTGGAACCCGGACGCGGAAAAGTCTTTCGAAAACCTAAAAACAGCTTTATGCACGTCGCCTGTTCTATGCAATGCGGATTACTCACGCCCTTTTTATATTCTGTGCGACGCATCAACAACTGGAGTTGGAAGCGTACTGTTCCAGAAGACATCCAGCGGCGAAGAACGTCCCGTTGCCTACTTTTCGAAGAAACTCAACGCGGCTCAACGCAATTACAGTGTCACCGAACTGGAATGCCTTGCTGCCGTGTTGAGTGTCAAGAAATTTAGACCGTATATGTAGAGGGATACGCTTTTACCATCATCACCGATCACGCAAGTTTGAAGTGGTTGATGGGACAGAGGGATCTCTCTGGACGTCTCGCTCGCTGGAGTCTTCAGTTAGAAGGCTTCAACTTTACTATCGAATATAGAAAAGGTAAAGACTGCGTTCCCGATGCTCTTTCTCGTCTCCATTGCGATGCGCTATTATCCGATAATTCTACTGGTGGTGTTTTTCGGGTTGATCTTAACGATTCTCATTTTAATGATTACGAATATTTAGAGTTGGTTAAAAAGATTAATGATAACTCCGTTGCTACGTCTAGTTTGAAAGTAATTAACAATCGCATTTATTATCGCAGGAATACTTTAGAAAATACGGGATTGACATCCGATTTGCCTACATGGAAGTTGTATGTTCCTAAAGCTCTAACACGTCCCTTAATTGAGGCAGCTCATTGCCCACCTTCAGCTGCACATTTTGGTATAATGAAAACGTTCGAAAATTTGCAAAGAATGTATTATTGGCCAAATATGCGACATGATGTTCACGAATTTATTATATCCTGCGAAACGTGCAACAAATGCAAAGCAACCAATGTAACTTTACGTCCCCCTATGGGTAAATACTACGAAATTCAACGAACCTGGCAGAAGTTATACATTGACTTCCTCGGACCGTACACTCGATCGAAAACTGGGAATTGCTTTATCTTTATAGTAATGGATCATCTCTCCAGATTTGTACTTTTAGAGCCAATGCGAGATGCCACGGCCAACAATGCATGTAAATTTCTGGAACAACGAGTATTCTCCGTATTTTCTGTACCCGAAATAATTTTGAGTGACAACGGAAAACAATTTAAATCGAAATGTTTTGCCGAACTGATGCAGAAATACGGAATACAACATTTATATACACCAAATTATCACCCGCAACCAAATGCTTGTGAAAGGGTAAATAGGTCTGTTCTTGCTGGAATAAGAGCCTACATAAACGAAACTCACAGCGATTGGGATAGATATCTGCATTCAATTGGTGCAGCAATTCGGAACGCAGTACATGAAATGACTAAAGAATCTCCGCATTTTCTAGTTTTTGCCAAGCATTATGTCAGTCACGGTTCGGACTACGAATTGCTAAGAAACTTACATGAGTTAGGTGATGTGGGTTTAGATGTGACGAATGCGGATCGCCTTACTCATGTTCAGAAAATTGTTTTAGACCGCATGAAGAAAGCGTATCATCAAAACTCAACCACGTATAATTTAAGAAGCCGACATAGACAGCTCAATCCTGGTGACATTGTTTTCGTTAGGAATTTCGTTCAAAGTGACGCAGCGAATAAAATATCCGCCAAGTTATGTACAAAGTTTAGAAAGGGTATGATTCACAAACGTATCGGCAATGTTGCGTATGAAGTACACGATACCAATGGGAAAAGTCTAGGCATTTTTCATGCCAAAGACATTCGCCAATAATTCTATGGTACATCAAATAGCACAAAGAAGTTTCCTCCTGAACGGGAAATTTTTCATACATCTATTTTTATTTGATCTCACTTTTCTTGCCCGGCTCGTTGAGACATCTCATAGGTGTAGGTCTTCCCCACGATTTGCAACGATTACCTTTAGTACATCGTGCCAAGGTTTAATATCCCTGACTTTCGTTTATTATTTTAAATGTATATGCAATAATAAAAGCGCGGGAAATGGTAAGGTACGGATAATGATTATTAATTGGGAGAAATGGTACTTGATTGTCCCGTTAACAATGTTGATGTTGGGTATAAAATGAGATAATTTTGGATGCTCATGGTAGTCAATGGTCAGTTATCAAATATTTATGGACTGACCCATATTAAAATACATTATTGGACGGCGGAATAAATTGTTCATATTCCGTGTTAAAAAAAAATAATTAGTTTACTTTTGCTGAAAAGTAGCAAATAAAAAAAAAAAAAAAAATTAAATTGTGTTAAAATATCGCGGACGCGAAAATTGTTTATAGTGGTTGCTTCATATAGCAAATTGATAAAGAAAACGTATTTAAATAAGACTACATTGTGCTATGGAATTGTAGTTTTGTGTGCTACGTGAATATTCGGTGAAAAAAAAACAAAAAATTATACTCGTAATGACATTGATTAAATGTTTTGTGAAAACTTAAAATCAAATTAGAAATTTCTAGTAATTTATAACTGTTTTCATGATATTAAGTAATTCCCTAAATTAAGTATAACTAATTAATCTACTTATAAAATGTAGTAATTTATAATAAAATTATATAATATAATAACTAAACAAACTATCCGAATAAAATAAATAAAAAGTGACAAAAGTACATTAGAACAAAATGAATAGTGCGTGATTTGCAAATCTGACCTATAAGTGTCTCAAAAAAAATTTGCCGCGCATGTTAATAAAACTGTTCAGATATATATAAAAAAAAAAAAAAAAAAAAAAAACTATATGCGAAGTGAATACCGAAATTTAACAGTGGTATGGTGGTCACAGAAAACCACATACAGAAAAACAAAATCTGTGCAAAGTGTGATTTTTTTAGTGAAAATAATAACTTTAATAATCTAATAACTAAATAAAATAATTAATAGAGTTTTAGTAATAATAAGTTTAACTATAAAATACATAATTAATTAATAATTTAAAAACATATAATGAATTTCAATTTATGCATCACAACATCGGCCGCGGCCATATTATAATTTAAGTACAAAATTCTATTTATTATATTTATATTTAATTTACTTCTTTTTATATAATATTTTTAATGATTTTTCTTTGGATTTGACTGTGATTTAGATAGTTTATTTATGTGTAGTTTCGATAGCTTAGTTAGTTTATGGTATGATATGACGTCATTAGCTCTTAACATTTATATATCTATATTCAGGTGGATTTGAATTTTCACAATTCTTTTATTTAATTTCTTTTATATTTTACACGTAACATAATGATTTTCTTTTTTTTTTTCTCTCAATTTGTTAATAAATGAATCTTAAAATTTTATCAATATTCAATTTCTTATCTTTTAATTATTTTTTTTTTGATAATGGCTTTATTTCCGCTTCGCTTTATAAGTGTGTTATTTTTCAGGATGAGAAGCTAAATATTTTTATGTAGGGTAAGTTGTTAATTGCTCACAATTGGATTGACACGGTAGGTTGGTCCACGTTTCGTTTCCTTTCCCTTCCGATGTTTCCGATCCCTCATTTCCCATCTTTTCCTTTCCCTTCCCGCGGTCTATCATGACTCACTCATGTTTCGGGA
This sequence comes from Nephrotoma flavescens, assembly GCA_932526605.1. Lineage (NCBI taxonomy): Eukaryota > Metazoa > Arthropoda > Insecta > Diptera > Tipulidae > Nephrotoma > Nephrotoma flavescens. The sequence continues at coordinate 160,452,737 of OW052220.1, read as the reverse complement.
AACCCCACGCCATTCCCTGAGTCCTAGCCTGCCTCTGTTGACCGCCCCGAGACCTCTGAGTGGGTAAAATTCTGCTAACGGGCCAATACTCTTATTGATTCCGTTACAGAGTCTGTTAGAGATAACTTAATTCTCTCGAACTGCAATTATCAAAATTTCTTCTTTTTCCCAGTTTGTGAAGAGGAAGTTAAGGTAGTCTGGTTCATGTTTTGACTTTTATTTTTAATTCTTGTTTGTCAGAAGGGGTTTTTCCGGAACTACTTAAAGTTGGTGTTGTAAAACCGCTTTTCAAAAAAGGTTCTCAGTTGGATAAGAATAACTATCGCCCTATTACTCTTTTGAACACTTTTTCTAAAATCTTTGAAAAAATAATTAAACATAGATTGTTAGATTATCTTGATAAAATTAATTTTCTTGACGTACGACAGTATGGTTTTATTAGGAATTCTTCAACGGAAAAAGCCTTAATAGCATGTCGCCGCTACACCGTAATTTGAATGATAATTTAAAATCCTCAGCTTTATTCCTTGATATTTCTAAAGCTTTCGACACTGTTAATCATAGTGTTTTATTATCGAAGCTATACAATATTGGTATACGAGGCATCGCTTTGAATTTGTTTAAATCGTATATTGTCAATCGTAAGCAAACTGTTTGTGTTAATGGGAAGTTTAGTGATGAGAAACTAGTTAATGTTGGAGTTCCACAAGGATCAGTTCTGGGCCATTGCTCTTTCTAATCTATTGTAATTCAATTTTCAGCCTGGATTTACGTGGCAATATCGTCGCATTCGCAGATGATATGGCATTACTTTACTTTTGTTTTAATATAGATTCCCTAGAACGTGATATTAAGCAAGACGTCGTTTTGTTGAAAAAGTGGTTCTTTGTGCATAATATGATACTGAGTTGCAAGTCTAAACTTATGAATTTTTCCATAGGTGGCACAACGTCTATATTAAATTCATGTTTAATTTATCATTCGTTATCTTGCAATCATACAAATTCTGGCCCCCTTTGCATTCCAATTGAAACCGTATACTCTTTTAAATATCTCGGTTTGCATTTGGACTCTCAACTAAATTTCAAGGGGCATGTGTACAATTTAAAAAGCAAATTACGGATGACACTCAAAACTTTTTACTATCTTCGGAATATTTGTAGTCCGGAATGCCTAAAATGCATATATTATGCACTAGTTGACTCACATTTGAGATATGGAGTTTCTTGTTATGGCGAAATTTACCTATCCAATATTAGACCGTTGATGTCCGTTCAGAAAGCAGTGTTGAGAATAATTAACTTTAAACCAAGATTGACTCTATCCTTCCCGTTATTTGTGAAATTCAAAATTTTGCCGCTTCGATATCTATATGTATTTAAAGTATTAAAAGCTTTTTATTTAATTAGCGGTAATCGTACAGTAATTTGAATAGCGTTTCATATAATTTGCGCAACATTAATAGAATAAATATTCCTCGTCCTAATAAGGAACATTTTAAAAAATTCTTCGGCTGTACCGCTCCCAAACTATACAGTCAATTACCGTCAAATTTTTTTTTTTAACAAATAATGTCAATGATATTTGCAAATTATTAAAGGATTACTATTAATAGTATAATTAAGTATATTTGTAATGAACATTTTACCATTTTGTTTGTCAATTTTTTTGTTATGAACAATTATCAACAAATTACAATAATATTTTTTCATCTTAATAATTTGCTTCTTTATTTAAAAAAAAAAAAAAAAAAAAAAAAAAAAAAAACAGTAATAAACAGTAATAAAAAAAACAGTAATATTTTAAATTTTAAATTTGTAATAGTGAAAATTTCGTACGCAGATCCATAATGTCCGGGATGCCTTAGCTGATACACGTAAACCGAACGCTAAGTATTGTTATTAGTGGCGCATATGCATGAAAATTAATATATTTTTTTTGTTTGTTTCAGAATGAATTGATCTGGACGTTATGGATCCTTGTATTCTAAAATAAAAAATGAATATATTTAATTAGTGGTGTTATTATTTAATTGTTGATTGGTGTGCGTCTCCAACATCGCGGCCGCCTTGAAGATCGCCTGATTTCAAATTATGTCAATATACTGGGAGACGGCACAACTTAGTGATTGGTCTGCGAATGTTCCCATGACTGGTAAGAATTTCGGCGACTCGTACTCGTCCATCATTCCCTGGGAATACTTGTGACACCTTGCCCATCTTCCATTGGTTGATTAGTGCATTTTCTTCCTTTATGAGAACAATATCGCCAATTTTTAAATTATCCTTTGGCGAGTTCCATTTAGTGCGCGCTTGCAGTGACGTAAGGTACTCTAAATGCCAACGTTTCCAAAATAGTTGCGTCATTCGTTGAATCGCGCTCCAGTGAGACAACCGGTTATAAGGTAGTTCGGTGATATCCGGTTGTGGTATGGTGGTAATGGGATGCCCAATTAGAAAGTGTGCTGGTGTCAATTGATCACGCTCGTCTGGTTGTGTGCATAGAGGTCGGGAATTTAGGAGCCCTTCGATCTGAACCAGCAACGTATGCAGCTCGTGTTGCGTAAGTATATTAGACCGAATTACACGCTCCAAATGAGTTTTCGCAGACTTCACGCCTGCCTCCTAAATCCCCCCAAAGTGAGGTGCATGCGGTGGAATGAAATGCCATACAACCTGATACTTCTTAAGAATAGAAATAGAAATTTGATTAATATTATTTTTAAGAAAACTGTTTAATTCCTTGAATTTATTGCATGCCCCACGAAAGTTAGATCCATTGTCCGAGAAAATCTCGGTGCTGACTCCTCTCCGTGAGAAAAATCGATGGAGTGCAGCCATGAAGGATTCGGTCGACATATCTTCCACGAGCTCCAGGTGTACAGCCTTAGTACTTAAACAAATAATTAGGCAGATATACGACTTTTGTGCTTTCTGTCCTCGTCCGCGTTTTAGGTATGTTTTGATGGGACCGGCAAAATCCAACCCAATCTTTAAGAACGGACGGATTAGTTCTACTCTTTCTTTCGGCAAGTTGCTCATTATTTGGTCATTGGTTCGTGGTCTTTGTTTGATACATCGCACACAATTCCGGATGACGGATTTTATGGTATTTCGGCCATGAACAATCCAGAATTTTCTTCTAATGATACTCGACAGTAATGATGCACCACAATGTAAATGGATTCGATGATACCTCAGCACAATTCTCGTTGTTATATCAGATTTTGCAGGTAAAATTATGGATACGCTGCATCATAAGGTGCAATGGCCTTCTCAATTCTACCACCTACGCGTAACAGTCCTTTACTATCCAAAAATGGATTTAATGATTTAATTGTGCTTTTTGGTGATACAATCCTTTCGGTTTTCACGGTTTGAATTTCGTCATTAAAATAGTGCTGCTGGATAAACCGTAAAATCTGTGCTTCTGCTTCTCGCCAGTCGGAATTCATACTTATGTTGGACTTAGTCCTTAAATTGAGATATATTACAATAAATCGTCGAATTAGGCTTATAATATTAATAATCTTATCGTAACTGGAATGCCTTTTGATAAGGTCCTCTATGATCGGGTTTCTAAATCACCCGAACAAGGTGTTTTCCGGAAGACAGGAAAGGTTTCTGCTTCTGCTTTAAAAAATTCTGGTCCGTTCCAGAACAGCACATGAGTTTTTAGTTCGGAAGGGCTTAATCCTCTCGTGGCACAATCAGCTGGGTTAAGTTTCGATGTAATATTACGCCATTTGCTCCGTGGTAACGTTTCGATGAATTCACTGGTGCGATTCGCCACGTACGTTTTCCATCTGCGAGGTGGTTCTGACAGCCAATCCAATACGATGGTGGAATCAGTCCAACAGAATATTTGACCATCTCTAATGTTTAGTATTGACTGTACATGCTTCATCAATCTCGTTAATAACAGCGCTCCGTTTAACTCCAACCGTGGTAGTGAAATGTTTTTAATTGGCGCGACCTTCGTTTTTGCTGCAATCAGACTAATCATATGTTGGCCCTTGTGAAATGTACGTAGGTAGACTGCTGCCGCATATGTTAGCTCACTGGAATCGCAAAATCCGTGCAATTGATTTGGTCTATCTGTCATAAACAACCATCGAGGTATCGTAACTAATGATATATCAGCTATTTCGTTGCGTAGCTTAAGCCATTGATGATGAACTTTGCTTGGTAGTTCGTCGTCCCATCCTAAATTTAGCAGCCACAATTCTTGAAAGTAAGTTTTTATTTTGACTACGAAAGGTGATAGTATAGCTCGTTTGGTAGTTGGTACTGCATCCTTGAGGGTAACCTTATAGGTGAACGTATCAGAGGTTGGTTGCCATTGCAACCCCAAAACCTTAATTTCATTTGATTCATCGGACAGTGATTTTGGATGGGAGGAACCTGAATCAACGACATTAAACTTGGATATGAAGTGTAAAGAGTTGGAAGACCATTTTCGGAGGGTAAACCCGGATTGTGACATTATGCTATATATCTGCTTTGCCAATTCAACTGCTTCATCTACCTCGGATGCTCCTGTTAATAAGTCGTCTATATACATATCGTTTCGCAATCGTTCTGATGCTTCTGGATAGCGATTTGAGTTCTCGTTAGCTATTTGTCTAACAACCCTGGTTGCTAAATAAGGTGCAGCAGACATACCGTAGGTTAAAGTCTTCAATTCGAAATGTTTAATATCTGACTGGGGTGACTTACGCCAAACTATCCGTTGATATCGACGATCACTTGGATGAATCCATATTTGGCGGTACATTCGTCCGCTGTAAATACTATTCGATGTCTTCGGAAGCGTAATAAAATATCAGTTATTAAATTTTGTAAAACTGGTCCTGTTATCAAATTATCGTTCAAGGAATAACCCGAAGTGGTTTTAGCGGAAGCGTCAAAAACTACGCGTAATTTAGTAGTGGTGGATGTTTCCTTCCAAACGGCATGGTGTGGCAAGTACAAACAATGAGCAGGATATTCGGGTGGTTCAACTTCTTCCATGTGGCCGAGTTGATTGTACTCCTCCATAAATTAAACGTAAAGCTTTTCCAACCTACTATTCTTTGCAAATTTCCTTTCCATTGCCTGCAATCGTTTAACGGCAATCCCCAAGGATTCTTTCAAAGGATTTTGCTTTGGTTTGAAGGGTAACTTCACCATGAAATGGTTATCAGGTAACTTGCCAGCGGTGGTTTGAAAGAGTTCTTCGCAAATGCGGTCTTCTGGTGACAATGGTAGACTTTTAAACACTTCCTCACTTTCCCAGAATCGTTTGAGACCTTTCTCTAAAATGCTGTTATCGATTATCGTGTAGCATTTAGTGGAATCGGTTTGTGGTTTTATATTACCCGTTAATATCCATCCCAGATGCGTATCGTGAGCGTATATTTTTCCATTGGAGTGCTTCAATTGTTGAGGTTTTAAAATTTTAAAAAATGTGTCTGCCCCAATCAATAAATCGATTTTGGACGTGGATTTAATGTTAACATCTGCTAACGACATTGTCGAAAGGAACTGGTAATTTGCCAAATCAGCTTGTTCAATTGGTTTGATCGAAGTGATTGAGGGTAATATGTACGCTGCTATTTTGAACGTAATGGTGGATTCGAAATGTGGTGTGATGGTCACATCGACTAGCCCTCTGGTGGTTACAAGATTCTGATCGGCAAGACCCTGGATACAGATCTTTCCTTGTTTTCGTGGTAGGCCCAATTTTTGGACAAATCCTTCAGTAATGCAGGAGGATTGTGATCCCTAGTCGAGTAAAACTCGACAAAATTGATGTTGACCACTTCTGTCTAACACTCGCACTGTCGCGGTAGGCAACATAGCTGGATGATGATTCAAATGCAGACACGATGGTTGTTGTGGGTCAATGAGTATAGATGGTTCCTTGGAAGTGCTCCTTACAAATAATTGATTCGAGGTTTCCGGTGGAGTATTGTTCTCCTGGGTTTCACTAGACGCACAATTGGCATTGGAGGTAGGATGTAATAACGAATTATGTCTTCTCTTACATATGTGGCATTTCCCCTTAGACCGGCATTGATATACTGTATGGGTTTTACTTAGACAATTGAAGCATCGGTTATCGGTTTTCATAAATTCTCTTCTCTCTTCAACTGTCCATTCCTTAAATTTAGGGCATTGATATAACGGGTGGTACTCCTTCTGGCAAACTGCACACGATACAACGGCATTGGTAAGGGTTTTCGGAATAGCTTTCACTTGACGCCCCTCCGCGGATACCTTTTAGCGGAATCCAAGGCATCTGCTCGCTTCATTAGGAATCCAATTAACGCTTGACAGGTTGGAAATTCCATCTCGGCCGTCTCATTTGCCCATTTATCGCGACTTTCTTCATCTAATTTTTGAAGTAGTAAAAACACCAGCCAAGGATCTCGAGATTCAGCTTCGGGTCCGATGGCCTTGAGCCCACGAATAACTTCGTCGGCGGTATCCATTAATTTCCTAATTTGATGAGAGGTTGGTGTATGAATGGATGGTATATCAACAAAACTCTTTATGAAGGACTGTACCGTATATCGTTTCCTGTCATACCGAGTCTTCAATTTGTTTAAGGCTTCGATATAATTGGCATCGGAAATAGGAAGATGCTTCAACAAATTTGCTGCTTCGCCTCTCAAGAACCCCTTTAAGTATTGAAACTTTTGTGCCGGGTTGAGACTTGGATTTTCATGGATTGTCGACGAAAAAAGATCAAAAAATGACTGCCATTCGGTATAGCTGCCAAAAAACGGAGCTATATTAATCTTAGGAAGCTTAACTTCTATGTTTGTGATCCGCGCTTGCTCGGTTTGGCTATCGTTTAAATCTACAGACACGTTCCCGATTGCCAAATTTGCTCTTCGAATTAATTTATTTAATGCAGCAATGGCCGTATAATATTTATCCTCAAATTCGTCTTGCTGACTTTCATCATCTAGATTCAATAAACTAATATCCTGTTCAATTTGATGAAACTCGGTCAATAAATTCTCCACTCGCCGTAACCGCACTTTTAAGAGTTCAATATCAAGGTCGGACGCGCCTAATTCGCGCTGAATTTGGATATAATTAATGATCTTAGTTAAAGATCCCTTAATATTCGAACGGCGTTTCAATAAAACATCTATTTGCGGCATTATTGACACAAAATCCTCGTTATATCACTTAATATTATTACGGATGCACTTAAACTCTTTGTAGAGTACCGTTCACAAATTTTCTCGAACGCCAACACGTGGTTTGATTCACCGTTAGGTTTTTTCTCACTGAATGGTTGAATAACTAGATATTTAATTACAGCTGGACCGGTAATTTAATGAACAAATAACGGAAATCACACGATAAGAATCCAGTAAGTGGTGGGAAATTTAGTCGCACGAATAAATTTTATTTTAAATGGATCCCAGTAGATCAGATAATAAGTAAACGAAAATCTACTTACAGTTTTCCTGTTGTCCGTGGTTTATCTAACGTGTACAAATCCTCGAATGATTCCGCCTACTCCAACAATGCCAATTGTTTCCGCAAAATGAAATTTAATAGTTGAATAGTCTCCTTTCTCCTTGTGTAATTCCTTATATCGACGATCCGGCTCGAAGGACCATGTCTCAGATCGAGCAAAATTAATAATTTGTGGACTGTATTTATTTGGTACAGATCGATGGTGGATGTTTACGCATATAAGTGTTCACACAAAAAAACCACACAAGTATTTCCAAGTAGAGGCTGATTATTACAACTTCTATTTTATTATAAATTTAATTCCAACTATTGTTATTTTTATTGTATAAATTTTAATACAACTACTTTGAACGTTTATTAAATTTTTTATTTTTCACACTGTTGCTTGGCGTCCAAAAGAATAATCATTGAATGTTTCAACATGGCGTTTTCATTTTATATTTTTTCCTACAAGCGTATAAATATTGTAGGTTTGAAAATGATCCTCGCGAAGTTAGTTGCGCTTCTTGTGTTTTTCATCTTGCAACATTCAATTTACATAAATGTAATCGCGACTTAGGAAATCTACTATATTTAATAATTTGACAGGAGTGACAACATAAAAATAATGAACGATTGTTGTGGTTGTCATTGTCAAATGATTAAATAGTATTCTTTGGTAAGTAATTTAAAATAAACTTAAAATTATACAACAAAAATTAATTAATTAATTTACATATTAGGTAATGAAAATTTCGTACGCAGATCCATAATGTCCGGGATGCCTTAGCTGATACACGTAAACCGAACGCTAGTATTGTTATTAGTGGCTCATATGCATGAAAATTAATATATTTTTTTTTGTTTGTTTCAGAATGAATTGATCTGGACGTTATGGATCCTTGTATTCTAAAATAAAAAATGAATATATTTAATTAGTGGTGTTATTATTTAATTGCTGATTGGTGTGCGTCTCCAACAAATAGTGTAAGTAATTTATTCTTTAAATATTTGATATAATTGAATCGTAGCTCCGAAACATTATCTTTAATAAGGAGACTACTAAACTAGTTTTATTTATGATTTTTTACTTTTCATTTTATGTAATTACTTTATATTTGTTATAGAAATAAAACTAGGAAAAAAAACAAACAAAAAAAACAAACAAACAAATTCGTTAAAACAGATGAAGACTTAAAGCCAAATATAGCAAAATTACAAGACAACCATCCGTATCTGATTTTAAAGAAAATGTTGCCGAAAATTATAAGCAATACATTAATGAATTTCGTGGAAAATTAATTGAAAATCCACCACTGACACCTAAATTTTCAACAAAAAAAAAACGCATACATCACGGCAAAAGGAGAATGATCAACAATCCTCACCCGGAGAACAAAAACCTGAAGTTCTTGAAGAAGATGAAATCCTAGACCTGCAAATAGTAAGAGTCCGAAGAATGGATAGTGAGATAGCAAGTGCTGAAGAATTGCTAGAAGAACATTCACTAAAAGCCACGCTGGAAACCACGTACGAGGAGTTGCGTATTTTAATGGATAAAATCACAAACCTTCATGATGAGATTTGCGTAAAATCTCTTAAAAATGAGGCAATTGGGAAATCAAATTATTTCACCTTTGATTATTACGTAAAGACAAGGAAAGCATATAAAGATGTAACACATAGAATACAGGAAGTTTTAGCAGACACAAAAGATGAAGCTAAAATCAACACATCATTTCATCAAGAACAAACGATGCATTGCAATATTAGTACCGAAATTAGAGTTACCAAAGTTCTCTGGTGACTATTCGAAATGGCCAAATTTCCGAGATTTGTGTTGCCAAATTGTTCACGAAAATAACCAAATACTGAACGCAGTTAAAATCTCGTATTTAGAAACATGTATTGCTGGTTCTGCGGCAAAAATAATAAGTAACCTGGAGATAACAAACGACAACTACAACATAGCATAGCAACTATTAAATGATAGGTACGAAAATAAAAGGCTACTTGCTCACAAGCAGTTAGCCATTTTCCCACGGTAACCTAAGCTATCCCAGGAATCAGGAGAATCCCTAAAAGAATTGCATGATATAACAAAGGAAGTTCTAAATGCATTAAAAAGATTAGGATTCGATACATCTACCTGGGACTTATTCATAACGCATATATTACTAAAAAAAAGAGTGAGTTCATTAGTACACTCAATGAGATGTGTAAACATGGCGTGTGTATAGTGCGTCCGTACACGTACAGTTTACTTTGAAGGAAGAAGGAATACAATTTTACTAACCATTGTTTTTCATTTGTTTATTATCGTTAAATTGGTCTATTACTCTTTCGGTATAATCGACGCAATTGGATTATATTAGCTAAAATAAGATACATATACTGTCGACTCAAACTTTTCAAATTTTCATTGAAAAACTGCACAATGGTCGTTCCATATCTCGTAGTAGATGTATTTCGATCTGAGTTCATGTGCAAATCGAATTCGTCTCGCAGGAAGTTTATAAGTGGTTCAGCTTAAGGAACAGCAAAATTAATAATGAAATCCTCGCTCATAATCATCGGCAAAAGATGGTCTTCTTGGAGAATTTTTGGAGCAAGGACGAAATGTATGAACTTCATTACATGAAGATGATTTTTTCGGCGAGGTGAATACAACTACAGAAAGCATTTTATTCCCATTGAGAAGCTGAAGTTCAGCCATGTATATATTATGAATGGGTTGTGTTGTTACCGTCATATCATTTGTTAGTCCAACGATGATTTCCTTAAGCGAGTTGACTGTATAACTTCAACTTGTATTTTTATATATTACTACTCCTGCAGCCCACTGACCATTTCTCTTGAACTGAACGAATCATTCAAAATAAATAATATTAACATGCTCGTCATTGCATATCCAGATCTCGGGAAGCAAGAAAATTGACATCCCTGCGTGACTGTATCTGTTAGGTCGAGGTGATGTGACCTGCGACTCTGGCAGTTCATTGTTAAAAACCAGACGTCAATATTATCTCGTACAAAATTGGCCATTACAACTTGAGCTATACTTAGCGGATTTATAGTAAGGCGCGATTGCTCATTTTGAAGAAGACCCATTGAGATCCTATTTTTACGTCCATGGTAGAAGGCATGATCATCGATAGCCGACGTGATGAACAGTTCTTTGAGACTCGTTACTCGTAATAAAGCAATATACACAAGTTGTGGACTGTGTCTTTCATCGTAAGAGTACATACTGACTATCTCGTTATAGGTACCACCCTGTAATGCATCAATTGTGGTGGCACATGCAGGTGCGGCTGGAAAATGATAACGCTTAACATTAATTTTCTAATTGTTGTTTCGATTAACAGTTGAGCTTTTTTTAGAAATGGGCACTAAACATCGGTCGATATTCATTTTCTGCCCCCATATCCAGCTTTAAGCCGCCTGACCTTCTTGCCTTGTGAGTTTGTACCGAAATCCATCCAGAGTCGTTTGACATTTTTAATGTTGACGTTTTCATCGTTCTCGTTTTCCGGTCAGGATGGCTGCATTCGATATACCTCAGACAGCCCATAGTCCATCTGTTACGTCAATATTGGTTTTGAGAAAGTAAGGCCGACCTATGGCAAGTGGAAGTTCGTACGGCAAATTGTTTGTGTCCACTATGCTCGTTTTATGGATCTTTTGACGGAATTGCTACTCCGGCAGCCCACTGATCATTTCTCTTGAACTGAACGCGCTATTCAAACGTAGGAAAATTAACATGCTCGTCATTGCGCAAACAGGTCTCTGAAAGCAAATGAATTGAGCATATCTGTGTGACTATCACCAGAGACTCTGGCAGTTCAATGTTAAAAAAAAAAGACGTTTTTATAACCCTATTTAGTAGAAGACATGATCATTGATAGCCGACGTGATGAATAGCTCCTAGAGACTCGTTACTCGTGATAAAGCAACATACACAAGTGTTGTCTGTGTTTTTAATCGTAAGAGTATGTAATTTCGTAAACGTAATTCGTATCGTAATTTTTTTTTTTTTTGATTTTTCTGTACAATGGAAATGTTGATGGTTTCTATTTCATTTTTTAAATTAGTTTTTTTGTTTTCTTTATACTATTATATACATATAAATACTTACAAGCATAGCATGCCATGTATAGTAAAAAAATGGTTTTTATTGAGTTTGTTGTTTTTTTTTTTAAACGAAGTAGGTACATACGTCATTTCCGTTCGTTTCATTTACAAGTTTACTCTAATACAAAAATTTTTTGGATGCGCGAGCAAAGATGTTTACACATCAAAAAAAATTAAAAGCCTTCGCACATCTTATACAGCCGAAAAAAAAAGAATTGAAAATTCTAAAAAAGCTGGGGCCGGTTTGGAGGAAATTAAAGAATCAACTCTTTTTTATTTTGATGAAATATCCTTTTTGAATCTATGTGTAATTTACTGGAAAGGCGATACAAATGTGAGTTCATATAATATTAATTAATTTGCTTCTCTAAATTTAGTTTGCTTTTCTTTTAAATTAATTTTTATAGTTTTCAGAAAGTACTAATAGTTCTGGTGCTGAACATCTTGATTCTCAGACCTTTGAAAGTGATGCTACTGATTATGAATTTGATACGCCACTACCAAAACAAAAAGAGAGGCTGCTCCTGTTTTGCCATTATAAAATTTTGATGAAGCGCTCGACAAATTCATTTCAGCAGTAAGTTCTGAGAAAGATGAGGATGAGTTTCATTTGTTTGGACTTCAAATAGCATCAAACCTTAGGAAGCTACCCTTAGTTCACGCCGTCCAATTTATGGCATCAATACAGCAACAGATGGCTGATTCGAGAGTTACAATAATAAACACTCCAGATCAAACGACAATAAGTCACCAGTTTCCATCTTGCTCGCCTTTAATAACATCATCCATTCAAAAAACAATAGAACCATTAAAACCAACATAATATTCAATCCGGATCTGCACCAGCCTCTTCTCCACTCCTGACTGGTTCATTAAATAAATTAAAACATCCATTTACGTCTAAAATAAACCATTTAAAATAATTCGGCCGCCTTCATCTTGTTCCTCATCATCATCATCATCAAGAGAAAATGATTGGCACGATCAATCCAAACTGAGTCATCTCAATGCCAACCAGATTATGGCCAGAAGTACACCGATAGTCCAACGTCGAACTTAGTAAAAAAGCGAGGCATGAAGCCGATATCGATGAATATTCAAAATTTTAACACACCTTTATTGTAATACAACACTTAATAATATATAAAATGAATTTATTATTGTGATGTGGCTTATAAATTTCCTATGTGAATGATATTGAATTTATAATTTATACTCACCTTTATATTATATTAAATTTATATTACTAATTTCGTTAAAAACTAAATTTATTTACTACCTTTATAAACATAGGTAATAATTAAATTTAATTCTACCATTGTATTTTATTAAAGAATTTTCTAAAAAAACAGATAATTTAGTTAATAAATATATTTATTTAAAACTCCATAATATATATATACATTCATTTATTGTATTTTCTTCCACTGACTCTCAATTATTCCATCATTGCTGTTTTGTTGCATTCTACATATTGTCTCCCGACAGGGGGTTCGATTTGGTCGTCGTAGAAGAAAGACGCGTTTTTGTCTTTCTCTGTGTAGTGAAAGTTAAAATTTCTTTTAAAGTGATTTAAGTGATATAATTTTTTATTTTAAAGTGATTGCGGTTATAGTTATATAGTTATATAATATAAATTATAATAAAAATTTGTTTAATTTTAATTTTAGTGACATTAATTAATATTGATAAAGATAAAAAAGATTGTGTGGTGCGCGGCAATGTGGGTGTATTACACTCATTTTTGTGTACGTGGTGTTTGCTGTGCGATTCCAAAGGATTTTTAAGGGAAGTGTTTTTATTAATTTTTTTCTTGTTTTATTGAATTTTTAATTTAAATTTTAAATTTTAGTTTTATTTATTTAAATGTGTTTTATTAATTGTTGTAATAAGAAAAACGCATTTATAATATATCGTCGTAGTAGTGATATGGTACGGTTTTCGTTTGTGTGAGTGGGAGTTGTGTCCTTTGCGTTAGTATATACAAGAAGAATACATATTTAAAAATGTAAAAGAGAAAATATTCTTGTTTCTATGTACATACATTTTTTTTGTATATACTGTTGTATGTATAAAAGAATGCGGTGTGTGTTTTATCGTGATGATCAAAAATAAAAAGGATCATTGAAATTACGAGGCGTATTCGCGCGTGTGTGTTTTTGTTACTATGGGAATTGTATTTCCGAATATTTTTTGTTTTGAAATGAATGAGCAAATTTGTATGTGATATATGGTATATATAAGTGAGTGTGTGTATTACGTATGTATGTAAAATATATATATATATATATATATATATATATATATATATATATATATATATATATCCCTTTTCTTGCCAAAAAAAAAAAATTTTTTTATTATTTTTTTTTTTTTAATTTTAATTTGAGTTGAGCCTACACAAATGTGTGTGTAAAAAATTACAGGTTGTATTGTCTTTGGGATTTTAACGGATCTTAGTTAAATTGGAATTATTTTTGAAAAAACATTATAGTTTGATAATACATATATAAATTATATAACATACTAATTATTGTTTTTGATAAAATATTAATTATTTTACTATTATGGTTTTAGTGTTATTTTTCGGACGAAAACGATTTCAGTGGAATGCACAAATGTGTGTGTTGGCCCAGAATGCATTCCAAAAATAAGTTTTTGACATGATTCTTTTGCCTTACCCACACAATTGTGATGGCAGGCAGGAAAGGGGATGTTTATAATATGTATATATAATTGACTTTTTATTTATAATTATTTTAATAATTAGTTTAATACATATATTATTATATATGTGTAAAATCCATTTATCATTTATGTTATTGTGTAAAATATTTTCGATGTGCATATCCATATTGCGGTTGCTTGAGTCCGGTAGCTTCTTCGTTTCTTTGTACTTTACCTATAGAATTATAAGTTTTATGGGTGGGGTGATCGGGAAGACGGGCAGAGGGGTTGCCGCGGTGTGGACGTACACGATTTTATATTGGGTGAACTATGCGAAGACATTTTAAAGTGATTTTTTCCGACATTTTTTTTACACATACATAGAAATTTATCGATGAGCTGGGACTCATGTGACGTGTGTGCGTGTGAATTGTTTTTTTTTTTAAGGTTAAAAACCGGTTCAACTCAAATGAGTCCTCGTGTGATTTCCCCAATGTAATTTAAATTCATGTATGTATTGTAATAATAATATGTACATACATTGATAGGTGTTATTATTATTTATTTATTTTTTTTTTTAGAGTCTGCTTAACTGGTTTATAATTTATTTAATTAAATTATTTTTCTCTATAATTATTAATAATGCGCGGTAAAAATTTGTATTTGAAAGAGTTTTCAAGATTTGTATCGCCGAGGTATGGACGGGTGACACAACTGAAAAAAAATGAACTTTTTCCGTTAATTCACTAGAAAGATGCGCAATATTAGTATCCATATATCCCTCAATAAAAACAGTTTTATTTTTCCTTCATCGAAAATGAAATAGCACAAAGTGCCATTCTTCGTTTTATGATTTTGGAATCTAATAACGTAATTAGCATTTTTTGTTTTTGCACTCCTGCAAAATTTTAATTTTTGAGTTGTGTCTCTTTTTCATGTCATGAGCGATATGTGTTACGGCATGGCAAAGGGAAAATGGTTTTTAATTTTTATTTTCGTTGTAACGACCAGTAAATCTTTGATGTGCCTCGGGCTATTAATGTTGGTTATTTTTTAGATTGCTTACTGCTGGCACTGTTTTCTATGAAAGAATTTATCTGACTCAACAATATTTCTCGAAACATTTTCGGCAATTGCATGGGAACGTCAGACACAAGTATTGATGATTTCTAAATTCTATTCAATGACTTGCTCATGCACCAATTATGTAAGAAGCATTCCGCGTGGTTTTATTTTCCGTTCGTGTCATCACCTCACGTAAACCTTGATCTTTTTTGAATGACTGAGATGTGCGAAAATGTCTCAGTAATCTGTTTCTAGACAGTATACTGCAGAAAGATGCATAAATTAATTTTTGGGTATGAATTGGGCTGGATTGGAATTCTAGCAAATTTTAGTTTTGGGACGCTGGATTTGACTGGTTCATCTCTTAGCGGGTTAAGCGAAGTTTATTTCAGCTATGGTGAATAAACAAACTGGATAGTTAATTGGCCGATTGCTTTCGGATTTGTTTTGTGGAAAGATCCAGAACTCATCCGGGATTTATGTTGGAGTCGCAATTTAGATCAACATACCAGATTCGAACATGATTGATTAATTAATTGCTTAGGACGGTCGAATTCCAAAACTTTGCTAAATACCATTTTTAAATCTCCACCCAATTCTGAATACCTGATTTGACAATATATAGATTTTTTTAATATGATTCCCAAGTTCCATTCAGAATGGCTGAATTGTAGAACTTCATCAAAAAGACACGTTAAAATCCCAATTTAAGCTGACCTTTCTTATTAGAATCCTAGCCCAGCACTGTAAAATGAATTTTAAAGTTGTAGGTTAGGAAGCGGCCTGGTTTAATTCGTTATATCCGAATCCCAAAATTTCATCAAATTCAGCTTTGCACACTGAATTTGACCATCATTTATTGAGAAATGGCCTAGTTCCATTGAGCATAATGTTATAGTGCCAATCCAATTCTGCATACCATATTTGACAGAAATTGGCTGAGGAACGATAAAGCTCCATTGCCATGCTCGGCATAATATGTCCAGTGCAGTATAAATTACTTGGTAATTAATCGAATACGTACCATTGCCTTTGGGATATTCGAATATGTACCATTGCCTCAGATATTTTTTATTAAATACATAAAAAAATTATGGTTTCAGGAAATTCTACTTTAAGTTGTGGAATTGCATTAGGATTAAATCAATAAATGTTTATATTATTTAGGAAGCCGGAAAATATTAATTTAGAATTAAATTTCAGGAAATCTACCGATGTAGGTGAAATAATATTCCTTTGAAATATTAATTGGAATGGTTCACAAGCCAAACCGATTAACTCCATTTTATGAATATATGTAAATTTTAATATCAACGTACTTGATTGGCTTGTTAACACCATTAAATGACAAAACTAAAAATAACTAAAGTTGCAATTTATAACGAATTTTAAAACCATTTTTATATTTTCTCAGTTTTTATCGACTTTTTGTTTTACGGAGTTAATCGTTTTGGCAAATGAAGCATCCAATTGTAGATTGTGTAGATTAGAATTGCGTTGTTAATGTGTTACTTACTATCGATTTTATCTAAGTGTCTGTAACCGGGCTGATTCAATCAATCAACTTGTTCAGGAAGCCGGAAAGCATTCATTTAGAATTAAATTTCAGGAAATTTTCAGATGTACGTGAAATAATAAATTTTTTTCCTCAGGTTGCTGATTTAAAGAAGCAATTGTTGAAGACCAATACCATCGTTATCCATTAAACCTATTAAGCCTTTATCCTCCCTCTAGTAGTTAGAAGTAGATTAGAATTGTGTTGTGCCGTACGATCGCTAGGTGTCTGAAACCGGGTCGTTCCGTCCCAAAAAAAAAAAAAATTACCTTTCCTATCCCTCCTATTGTTATGTGTAAACAGGCTGTAGGAATAGGCCCGGCGTTATCCGGGACCACCTGTCAAGTACTTGGTTCTACAGTCCAATCAATCAATCAATCAATTCTACATATTGTCTCCCGACAGAATCAAAATTAATATCCGATGTATAAATTTCATCTTCTTAATTTGGACGATGTGGAAATTCTTTTGTTAATAAATTGTGAAGCGCGCAAGAAGCTTTCACAATTAAATCGGTAGTGTTTAGTGTATTTTCAATCGGTCGTTGGAATATCCGAAACCGTGCCACTAATCTGCCAAATGCACACTCGACAATCATCCTTGCTCTGGAGATTCTATAATTAAACACCTTTTCAGGGACACTTAATTTTATATGCCTATTAAAAGGTTTCAACATATGTCGGGATAAAGGAAAATTAAGAAGAAAAATAAGACGTTTCTATTTCTTGGCCTGGTAATTTTGCCGGTGAAGGAATGTTCAAACTTCCATTCATCAATGCCTCATAAAAGGGACTATCTTTGTAGATTGTGCTATCGTTTATTCTATCATTTGATCCAACATCAATAAATAGAAATTTTCTATTCGCATCCATAATCGCAAACAAAATAATGCTAAAATACGCCTTGTAGCAATAAAAATTTGACCCTGAACTAGCGGGAGGTTTAATTCTAATATGTTTCCCATCAGCGGTACCCAATGTGTGTGGAAACTGCCATATTTGATTAAATTGCTCCGCTATTTTTAACCAATCTTCTCTTTTTGTGGAACCTAACAAAAATAATATTACTTGGTTCAGTATTTTTGTACCGACATAAATATATTTTAATTTTGTTTACTTTTGGTTCGAGCGCATTCCATATGGCTTGAAGAACTTCAGGAATGAATTTTGATATGGTTTTAAAAGAAACCCGAGACAGATACTCCAAAGATCTATAAGAGTCGCCTGGCGCTATAAACCTCAAGGTAATTGCGGGCCTTACTCTTGAGGAGATGGCTTCCCGCATAACGGTGTCCTGCTTTTTAATTCCCGGTTCCACCTATAAAAAATTGTCAAAATAAAATATTAGTTATAAAAAAATTTAAAAAAATATTATATACATATATAGTTTAATACTCACCAAAGCCAAAATTTCTTCGAATTGACTTACATGGATTCTAGTAAAATTCTGAAAATCGTTACCAGAACCCCAGTTTAAATCTTTTAAAAGATTCATTTCCATGTCGTGCTCTCCCCGTTTAATTAAAAAAGGATTAACCCAAAATACTGGCTGCTTTCGTTTCTTTTTAGTTTCTTCATTTTTTAATTTAATTTCTTGAAGTTTCTTTAACTCACACAAAACTTTCAAGCCGAGTGAAATTTTTTTTTTTTTTTTTTAGAAGCATTTTCACAATAGATTTTTAATGTAACAAAACAATCGACGCTATTAAATACTAAAACACAAATGATTTTTAAACGACAAATTTATGGTACGTTTACCGTACACGTCGCCATTTTTATTATTTTGTATACCAGTTATGTAAATGTTATGGCAAACAATTATGTCAGGTGGAGAGGTCATGTTAACTGTGGATACCAGCAAGCTAGAGCACGACATTAAACTACTGAAAGAAAATCAATATATTTACGAAATGAATAACACACATCATGTTCACCACTACGTATTAACTCATGTTTTATTTTGGAGCGGCTAATCATTGCAAGTGCAATTGCCATTAAATATTTCAAGAACAGACAGAAAAAGAGGCACCCGCCCGTCGTGGAGATTTACCAACTGCATCTCCCATTCCAGCCTCAAGAACTTCTAGGGCACCCCAGGATGTTTAAACACATAAAATAAAAGCATACACAAATTTTTACATTAATATTGATAAATGTGCATTACTATCGGTTTCCATTTAAGAGGTAGCCTTTGACTTTCGAGTCAAACGGTTGACATTTTTTTCGATTTTTGTTTTTGCGGTTTTTAAATTTAAATTTTTAAAATTTTATAAATCATAAATTGTAATTGTCAGTGAGGTTTTTATATACGAATTTACTTGTATATTATATTTTGCATGGAGGGAGATTAGAAATCCATTACTGATACTGGGCAAAATACCATAACGAAAAGGCAAATGTGGCAAAAGTGTTTTTAGCGAAAAGTCGATTTTAATTCACAGATTTTATAATAATAGTGCATATTTTACCTGATTGCAAAAAGTGAATATATTGTGTGCTGTCGCGAACGAACGTGTCGTGTGTATCGTGATCAATGTATATATAAAAAAATCGTGTAGCAAGAAATTCGTTTAATTTCAAAATGGCTCCGTCTCCAGAATTCGGTCAACCTAAAGCACCTGATAAAACCGATACGAGTACAACGGGTACAGTTGCTGGAGGAAAAAGTGAGGATAAAACCGATTCTGGAGAAAAATATGAGTCAATAAAGGAAACGGATTTTTCATCTACCACTACCACATCAACGACGAGGCGATATATAGAAAACCGGTGTTACCACGAGGGCCGATCAACACGTGTGGGGGATGGACTGCACCAATCGAATCAACCTGGGGAAATACAGCTAAGTGTTCTGTTATTTTGATTTTTTGTTTATTATAAAATTTTATTGGTGTTATTTGTGTGTGGCCGTTGGCCTGTGTGGTGGTGGAACCCTTCTAATTGGGGCCCTCTTTTTCCATTGTGTTGTGGTGTTTTGTTTGAAATTTTCCTTTAGTTGTTTTTGTTTTTCGTTGTCAGTGAATGACATACTGTGTTGAACGAGATAAGCTATAACTAGCGAGTCTGTAAGAGTCAGTAACGAAACCTTACAGAATTTATGGAGAACGTTTTATTACAGAATATTTGACAGTTTGACCAGCGAATCTGTAACGTGATTATTATTGTCAATTGAATTTTTAAATGTCAATCTGCAAAATTATAAATTAACCACACCAAAATTTGCGGCAAAAATGAATCTATTTGAGAAAATTGAACAGCCTCTTACCCTATTTAAGGGACGAAGGGGCAAAAATAATAAAAACCGTCTTGTGTGGTACTAAAAATAAATCGCACAAGAGACAGATTCGGATATTACAAGGTATATACATAAAACTAAATACAGTAAATGTAACTACGAGTATTTAGAGGTATATGTACATACTTTATTTAAGAATTCTCAACAGCAATTTTTATCCACACTCGCATGGTATATGAGGTTTTCAACATGCTGATAGACCTTGTGCGGCCTCAAATGTTGGTGAACAATCGGAATCTGTTGAGCTGAAAAGGGCTGATGAAAAATGTACATAAAATATTATTTAAATTATTAAAATATAAATAAGTATTTATACACATAAATTATAAAAATGTAACACAAACCAACATACCGCCACTTCAAATATACAATTTTGACGTTTCCTTCAGTTTGCGCGATAATTTTCGATCTTGTTAAGGCGGTGATACATGTACAAATTTTGCCTTTAAGGCAAAAAAAAATGCCTTGCACAAAATTGAGAAATGTTCAATTTAAAATATTTGCCTATAAGGCGATTCAATATGGCCGACTTTTAACCAATCAGCGCGTATAATTTTTATGCCTTAAAGGCAAAATCTGTACATGTATCACCGCCTTTACAGATTGCTAAGTAACAATTCAAATTTAACGAAACTGAACGAAAAGTACTTTGAGTTTCGCTGGTCAGCAATGTCAATACACATACATTTTTCAGATGCCGCTTCGTTACTTAAATTTCTTACAGACTCGCTGGTTATAGCTTTAATTTCATAAGGAGTGGAAGTGTTTTGTGTTGCTCTTTATGCTGTATACATACTTGTGGCGTTTTTTTTGCGGCGCGGGTATGTCGCGCTTGCACCGCACGTATGAATTTATACCTGCGGGAGCGAGTGCAATGTATTTGTGCGGCGATGGTTTCCGCAGGTGTGTATACATTAATTTGAATTTAGTGTTTTGTGTGTGGGTAATAAATAGATACAGAAATGTATATTCATAAAATATATCTGTGGTTTTTTTGGAAAACCAGTTAACTGCATTTTTATCAATTTTGAGTTATGAATGAAAATAACTCGAGAACCCTCTAAATTTTCAAAAATAAGTTTCAGTTTTCCAATCTTTTCCTTCATTCCCCCGAAAAATCTAAATAAAAATGAATATTTACTTCTAAAAGCTACTGCGACATTTTATTTCAAATCCGTTTTTTGAACAATTTACTTTTTGCAGTTAAATGGTTTTCCAAAAAAACCACAGATATGTTTTCAACGTTCGGACCCATGAGGTATTTTGTATTAGGATCATTCATCAGTTAATTCATATATTTATGATTTCTTTTTTCTCTTTTCTTTCTTCAAATCTTCAACTCAATTTAACGAACCATCAAAATACGTCTTGTAACCGAATGTTGTTAGCGACACCATTTTCAATTGGATTTATGTATAATACTAATAGTAATTATATTAATATTATTTTCTTTGATTAAGAATGAGTAAATGTTTATTATTTAGTTCGAGATAGTTTCGTTCTAAATTGAAATAGTGTTTAGTTTTACGTTTTCCTTGTGTATAATTCGGCTGGACTCCACCAATTTAACAGAGATACATAACGTGTATACAGCCACACATACAGCTTGAAATTATTTTAACGGATGATGTTCCTTTCTAAGCAGGATTTAGGTGCACGAGGCACCAGTTGATATCGGCATATTATACTGAATATTGATATCATCAATTTATTTTATTAATAACTTGTGGTATCATTTATGGAATAAATTTTACACAAATATTTACAATGATTATTTTATTTATTTTTATTCACTAATTGATTGTACATGAATAGGCACATTTAGTTCAAATATAATTTTTTATTTAATTAATTACAAACCGATAATTAACACACAAACTGCCTTGAATTATACAATACGGATTATACTGAGTCATACCGATTAATAGTACACAGATTTCTCATTAAATTAATTGAACTATACTAATTATATCGATTATTACGGATTTATACCGATCTAACTCATTGAACTAATTGAACTTTTACTACTGAAAAATAAAAACAATTTCCCTTTATATAACGAAAAACATCTGTTATACCCGGCTTCTTATTAAAAAAATAAAACAGTAATTATTTAAAGGTTGGTACCTGAACAATCTTTTAATTATTTTGCCACCAAGCGTAGTTAGCGTACCCATTTTATTTTGCTCAAATTTCACGTTAGGACCAAAAATTTACTTTTATGACAACAACAAATTAAAAATTGGTAAACAGACTGAACCGACCAAGAAAAATATAAGTAAGTAATTAAAAAAACAGTTTAAATAACATTAACATTTATTATTGTATCAACAGAACCACTACAAGTGAATGAATTTTTAAAGTAGCTAGTTAATTAAAGTTTATGATATTGTACTAAAATATAATTTTATAAAGATTCTACAGTCCATAAGGTCAGTATGGACTGTAGAATTTCTAGTTCATCATATGTAAAAATATATGCTGTCGGGTCCTTATCAACAAACGTCCCTCATATTAAAGGGTGTTGGTTAGATTTTAAAACGGTTATAATAAACAACATGAGATGAGATAACCCCAAGATGCCATTTAATAATTATTCCAGTCGTAATATGCCTGATGATGATATAGATACATATGTTGAAATTTAGAACATTCTATACCTTATCCTAATTAACACAAACTAACAAACTAACAAATTTTCCTCCAAGGTGTGGTATTTTTAGAATAACTAACATAAAAATTAACTAATCTATAAATGTAGTTAGACAAAAACTTTGCTGCGGTTATCACCCTGGTTATTTCTGTGACTAACATCCTATCCTATCCTATCCTATCATAATCCCGCATAATTTTGGAATATAGTATAAGTGCAGAATATTAATACTGTATTGCGTATATTCCAGGAATGTGCTATACATACCTAGGATCACCATTATCGTTGGCCTGTAAGTCTCTATCATATCATATCATACCATTACTATCGGTTTCCATTTAAGATGATTGCAAATATTTACAAAGGGAAATTTTTGTATCATGCAATTGTGTGTTATTTTCATTTGTATATGAATAGTTTTGACGTTTTCCAAAACAGATCTCGTATTACAACATAAACAAAACTAATGTACAATAGATTTTTGTTTTTAAAGTTTAAAGAAATTCGTCTATATTTGTTTTTAAAGATTATCCGGCTTTTTTTAGACAAAATATTACTTATAAATTAACTGACATTCCAACAATGTTTCCGACTGTTCAAGCCAGAAAACAAAGAAATCACCTACTCATAACATAAATACTTTTTTTGTGGTAGATTTTTGGTTAATGGCCACAATACAATTTCCAAATAATCCAATACAGCAAAACTTACATCTACAAAGAAAAGCTACTACGCGACGAGCTTCGCTATAAAATATATTCATTTTATTCTGGGAGGAACAATTTAATCCAATGAGAACAATTTTTTATATTAAATAACAAACAATAATTGAAAAACAAAGACGTTTATTATTCAAATCAATCTACGGCCATTTATTAGCAAAACATTTTGACATAACACAACAATGTTTGTTGTTGTGTTTATTGCAGGGTCGAAAATTTCCTTTTATAATATTGGGAAATTTTCGATTTCGATTTGTAAATGCAGTTGTATGCCCGACTACGTGCAATACTACTAAAATAACAGGCCATTTCTTGGAATAATTTTGTTGGTATATGTAAATACAAAAAGAAATGAGAATTCCATACAACACGAAACAAAGATACATGGCAACAAAAAACCAATTTCATTATTTTTAATAAATTGTTTGTATCGTTGAATTTAAATTGAATAATACATTGTCAAAAATAAATAGGGATATTTTGTTATTGAATTATTTAAAAAAAAATTGTTTTGAGAAAACTTTTCATTTAGTAATATTCCAATTAAAGCAGCAACTTAGTTTTACACCGTAACAACAAATAAAAAGAAAAACAAAAATGTACGAGATTTTTTACTGCCGCTCTTGCATCCTGTTTTACATTTTAGTAAACCAAAATATGTTGAAGGGGATGGGTACGTCTTTGCGTATGACAACAAAATATTTTGTGTTTTATTTTTGTTCAAATAAAACTTGATTTTTAATTAATACGGTGCAATAAACCAAAATACATTTTAATCAATCAATACTAATGATAAGCCCAATTGCGTGATTTAGTTGGTTGTACAGAATTACTAAAAAAAACCAATTTTATCGACAATTGGATTTTTTTTTGTGGGCTTATGTAAAATTTACAGTAAAGATTAAAAATTAGGGTACGGTTTATCCACGATATTGAAACTTGAGAAGGTAGAATATCACACATAATAATTTTGTGTATTATGTGTGCTGTGGTAAAATATTCCTATGTTTCATTTTCATAATATACAAAACATAATCGAATATAAATAAAAAATTTATTGTAACATACAAAATATTATACCCTTTAATCTAAAATTCATTATACAAATAAAATGTGTGAAATTAAGTTCACTACTTTTTTCGTTACTGTATGTCGTGAAACAAAACCAAAACAAAGAATTTTTATTTGTTTTTGCGTTCGTGTCATTGAAAAATTGTGTAGTTGCTTTATCAGTAAATTAGTAAATGAAAAGCTTCTCAGAAGGGAAATATTTTTATTGAAAATGTTTCTCAAAATATCAATATTTATCGTGATTCTTCAGATAAATTATGTTTGTAGATAATAAACCAAAAATTTTTTTTTGTCCCATGTAATTTTTTGTTCATCCTATGACACCCATGTTTTTGTTTATATTTACCTACACCAATTCATGTAATTTTTCTAAATAGAAAACGGCCTTGTAGTGGTATTGGTATGTGTATAAAAATGTATATCCAGAATCTACTTAAAAATCGTGCTAACTCCATACATATGAAATAAACAATAACTAAGTAAAGATGTATTGGATTTTTTTTTTTCATGGTAAAACTGCTTTTAATGTTTATCTAACTGGTTTATAATTTATTTAATTAAATTAATTTTCTCTCGAATTCCAATTTCACATAATATAAATAAAACATATTTTTTGTAGTAGTATTTTTTTATTTTTGCTCTATGCAAAATTTTAATTTTTGGGTTGCGTCACTTTTTCAAGTCAGGTACGATATGTGTTACGGCATGGCAAAGGGAAAATGGTTTTTAATTTTTTTTTTCGTTTGTAGGTTTAGGTTTCAGTGGTTTGACACTTAGGCCATTTTTGGCCCATTGTTATACCACGCATTCACGCCACATCATTAACCCATTCACCTATTCACCTACTCACACAACTGCAGTATACCACCTGCACATTGCAAGCTCCATGTCAACCTGTACATTGACATGAACGGTGGGTCGACGTTGAATTCTGCACTCCATCAGAGGGTCTTAGTTGTGTTTATTAACATCACCGATTGAAATCGATGATGGAAGTTCGTTTGTAACGACAAGTAAATCTTTGATGTGCCTCGGGCTTTTAATGTTGACTATTTTTTTAGATTGCTTACTGCTATTTTCTATGAAAGAATTTCTCTGGCTCAACAACATTTCTCGAAACAGGTTCGCAATTCCATGGGAACGTCAGTTACGAATATCGATTGATTTGAGTTCTAAATGCTATTCAACGACTTGCTCATGCACCAATTATGTAAGAAGCGTTGCGCGTGGTTTTACTTTCCGTTCGTGCCATCACCTCACGTAAACCTTGATCTTTTTTAATTGACTGAGATATGTGAAATTGTCTCAGTACATTTTTTAGAATTTTTACTTTTGATATCAATTTAAAAACACTTCTTGTCAAATTCAGATGTTGTGATATTAATGAGAATTTTCTACTTCGAAAATAACACTAACTCTTTCGATTTTAGGATTGCATTGTTCTTGCTTTTTGTGTATTTCGTTCACGAAAATTTGAAAAAAATAATCACTCGAACGAAATCGAAAAAAAATAATCAACTATGGAATTTTTGTTTAAATAATAATAATTTTATGTGTGCGCGGGCGCCGCTCATTTGATTTTACAATAGACCATTTTCCTCCAAAAAATTTGACAGCCGAAGCTGTAGGGCAAACAAGAACAAACTAAAATTTAGTTGTAATTTTTAAAGTTTATAACACAACTATTAAAGTTTAATGAATACAACATAACCACAAACAATTATACTGTTAAATTTTAATAGCATTATGAGAATTTATGAATAAAATAAAAAAATACAATTTTATTTTAATGGTTTGCCATACACGTTCAAACGTCATAATGTTATTTTGACATTTGAGGAAAATGGTCTATTGTATTGTTGTTCCATTTTGTGTATTTCGTTGACGAAATTTAAAAAAAATCACACTGACAATTTTTTTTGGTCACCCTGTGCGTTCTCGAGTGACTGAGTGCAGTCATTGCCTCCTAAACTACAGGCCTCTTACTACTCTCAATTTTCGCACATGACGTCAATTTATGTCTAAACCGAGATGCGCAATAATAATGTTAAGATATTTACACTAACAAAACAACTAGAGAAAGCAACAAAAACGTCGACATAGTGTGTCGTCATTATTTGGTGTAAGCGGCCTGTAGTTTAGGAGGCATTGGTGCAGTGCGCCTAGAATACTACAGGCCACACTGCTTTAAAAATTTTGCTATATCACGTCAATTTATGTCGTCAGTTTTCTCTTTGGCTATTATAGACAGCACTAAAATTAAAAATATTATTTTGTTTTTTGTTTGTGTTTGCTGTCATATTGATAGGAAAAAAATTGTAAACAAACAACACGAAAAATATTTTAATAATATATTTTAAAATTTAATAGAAAGCTATTGATAAAAGTATTAATTCATAATATTATAAAATTATGCATTTTAAAATGTGTTAAATATGTAAACACGTATAAAATGTTTCCTATAATTTACGAGAAAACATAACCTTACTTTTAGCACATGTAAAAAAAAATTTTTTTTTTCTGTTTGTTTTCGTTTTTTCATTTTATGAACATGACTGCCATCTACAGTTCAAAGAAGAAACTGTAGATATATTTTTAATGATATATCAAGCAGTGTGGCCTGTAGTATTCTAGGTGCACTGGTGAGTGACATAGACGTCATAATATAGAGAAAAAAAAATTGTGGTCACCCTGTGCGTTCTCGAGTGAATCAATCAGTGACTTAGAGGTTTTGAAAAAATTTGAATTATTTCGAAAAATAGCTAAATCTCAGTTACCTTTGTTTTATACATAACCAAATTGACAGTACTAAATTGATTTATTATTAAAATGTTTACATATTTAGGATTTTATTGACCTGAATTTAATGGCCACGCTTTTTAAACTGCTTAATCTGCCAAATTAGTGCGTTCATTCCAATACCAGCGATATTTTAGATAATTTTGTTTGTGGTATTGTTCAAAGACATAGTTGAGCTGAAGTCTCGGTATCGCCAGTGATTCTCGTCTATTAGGTATTACAGTGAAAATCACCTAAGACGGAATTCAACGGGACAGAAAATTTATTCCGACTTAAAGGGTTTTTCCGGGTTAAATGATTTCTGTTGATTTTCAAGTGAAAACGAATATGTACAATTTAGGAGTACATACATATGTAGTTGGAAAAATATTTCTGCTCTGAAAGTATATTAATTGTAACGGGTTAATGCTCATTAGATCGACCAATTGAATTAGTGTTGGAATTTATCGATAGGATGGAGCATTCAATTCACAGCTGTGATTAACCAAAGTTAATGGAACTTGTTTAAAAACGAACAATAATGCGTAGTATTTTGATGTGTTTCTGAATTTGGATCGAATGAAGGATTTTCTGATTGTTTCGTTCGTTATTACTTTTTAGAGCACGGTATGAATTATATGAAATTTATGTTGTGTTTCAGATTGTGGTAGTCTTTCGACATTTCAATTTTAGAATTATAATATAGAAAATAAAATGGTTTTGGTCACCCTGTGCGTTCTTGAGTGGGTCATGACATAGACGTTTACAATATATATTCTTTAGCTTTTATGTTGCAAATAGGCAAAGTTTTATTTTAGAAGTTCTCAAGAACTATTTAAATTCATTAAACATGCATCTGGTGATAAACTAGCTCATGTTAAGAATTTGTTCTGTTGTGTGGAGTGGGTGTCTTAAAGTTTTTTGCAGAATCGGCTTAGGCCTTTTAGGTAGCATTTAATGAACAAAATTTGATAGAGTTGGCGATTTCTAAAACACTGAATATGGAAAAAACTATATCGCTATTTAATTAATCACGATTGAATTAAATTGTAGTTAGAACAAAATCGCATTGAATTCTCTTACAAAATATTAGACGAGTCCATTCTATTCAATACTATGGTGATGGTCATATTACGTATAATAATAATGACGAAATGTGACGAATAATTTAAATATGTATAAAAAAAATGGAAAGACCTTGGTCATCGTGATTTGAATTATTTGGCGTTACACGTCACATTATTTTCATAAGTTATTACTAACATAAGTACGGCTAATCGATTAAGTTTACTAATTGATATATTCTTTTATTTGTCTGGTATCGTCTGTTTATTAAAACTAGTTCGATCTTTGGGCAAATATACTTTATATGTGTATAGATAAATGATGTATATAATATTGTTCTGCTGACTTACCTTTGGGATCCGCAAGGTTACACCACAACCATAACGATGAACGTCTGTATGGTCGTGCGTTCTTTTTTGTTAGAAACTAATCAGAAACTAAGATATGCGTACATTAAGAGCGTAAACGACACTTTACAGTTTATCCAGTGCACGATCGAAAATTATATTGCTAAAAATGGTATTTCTTATTTTGAATATTTAAATGAGATCTTGCAAATGTTCGTCTTCAACATTTTAGGAAATAATTAGAGGTCCGAAACTTTTTTATTGAATGAAGATATGCTGTACTTTAATGTGCTGTATGCATATCATTTTGCAATGATGGTGTTGCATAAAATGTCAGTATGTAATTTTAAATGAAAAAAAAAATTTGTATAAGCCATGTTTATATGTATAAATGTATGCGTTGATTGATTACATACTTGATTACATAGTCATAATTAATCAATTCTGTAACTAACCAACCACCCACCTATTGTTATCTACGTGTATATATACAGAAATATTTATTAAAGCAATTCGAAAACTATAATAAAATTCAGTTTAATGTGAAAATAAAGTGAAATTATTTAAATATCGACAAAAAGTAAAATAAATTTCTTTCTGTCTATACGTAAATACGTGTTTGTTGTAAATTTAATCATATTTTTTTTGTAAACAACTTTGACTTCTATTATAATACATACATAATCAACAGACAACAATCACTTTAATTGTTATAAGTAAGAAACATTTTTTTTCACTTGAGAGAATTTATCATTCAACATATTCGGATAAATTAAAGGTAGAAAAAATGTTCGTTATATAACGATGTCTTAAATAAAAAAATTAAGATACTCATCAGATATGTATTCCAGTTACGAATCTATTTGAATAATAATGAGAAACAGTTCAAAAAATACGTAAGAGTTGCGTTTTTATATGAGTGTGGGCTACAAATTGCACAACAATTACACAACAATTGCAACTTTCTACTTAGTAAACTTCAAGATCTGTCGAGTTTTAAGTTAAGAGAGTAATTACTAGACAAATCTTTAATATGCCACCAGGAGTAATTTATGTTATGATATTGTATATGGCAAACAATTTAGGTTAACAAAAAGTTCGGGTTTTCAGTATTTGCAATTTTAACCAACTCTCTCGAAACAAAAAATGCGAATTTACGAATCAAACTTATAAATTTTCGATACATATTTTTACTATGACACCACACACATTAAAACTATTTTCCTATAGGAACACAAAAATTGAATAACAGATTACAGTAAAACTTCTGTAAAACGACCGCCTTGCGTACCAGAGGAAAAATGGTGGTTTTGAGAGGTGAACGTATCAGGGAAAAATACAAAAAATTCAAAAATCTAACAACTAGGTATGTGCATATTTATTTTGTTTCACAGCATACGAATCATTTATCACAAAAATAAATTATAAAGAAATTATAATTTCAGGAACAATTTCAATTCATAATTACCTAAATTTAACCGGACAAGTGGTGCAGTGCAAAGCTTCGGCACTTGGACCGGGAGGTACTGGGTTCGAATCCCATCAGAGGCAAGATGCAAAATCGAATTTTCATCATCGATTACAATCGGTGATGTTAATAAACACAACTAAGACCCTCTGATGGAGTGCAGAATTCAACGCCGACCCACCGTCCATGTCAATGTACAGGTTGACATGGAGCTTGCAATGTGCAGGTGGTATACTGTAGTTGTGTGAGTAGGTGAATAGATGAATGGGTTGATGATGTTAGCATGAATGTGTGGTATCACAATGGGCCAAAAAATAGCCTAAGTGTCAACCACTGAAACCGAACCTACCTAAATTTAATAAAATTAAAAAATTATTAATATATTTTTGTATTATTTTGGCAAGAAATAATCAATTAACATTGTTTATTTCGATGCTCTGGCCTTGTGCTGAATGATTTCGTTTCCCAGCAAATATCTGCTTATGAGTCATTAACTCACTATTTTCTAAATTCCACGACAATCGTTTTAAACCAGCTACTGCCTCCAAGCTTTTATGTTGTGACATTGGCCGCAGCTGATGTAATGCAAGTCAATATTGGTATCGAAGTCGAGTTTTAAATTGACATGGTTTGCTAAAGATTATATGTTACTTTGAATATCCACATTTTTAGAAATGTTTACAGTATGTTCAACAAGAGCGTGTACGGCATAACTATACTTAAAACTATAGGAACAAATATGGGAGGGGCTTATATCGGTTTTCTATTGATTCCTCTTGGACGCTCTAAAACAAACATTAGTTTAACTGCAACTGTTTAGTGGATACCAGGCATGAAAGAAATGAGTGCGATTTATAAAAAACCATTTGAAGCGGTGTTTTTAAGTGCACATCCGAAAGGACCAAAAATGTCGGTTGCAAGTGCAGCAAATTATATAAAAAAGTCGAAAACATTTGTACAGAAGATGATTACACATTATCCAATGTATAAAAATGTTTATGATTTGCCAGACATATTCAAAATCCGAACCACTACAAAAAAGGAGGATGCAGTCATCTTACAGTTATTTGATGAAAATTCTTCGCTTACGCTGGATGCACCTGTGGCAAAATTGGCGAAAAAGAATAGTATTTTACCAAAAACAACCATACGAAAGAACATGGCTACGTATATGGAAATATTTTGAGCAAACCACTGGCAACACAAAAATACATAGAAAAGGAACTATCATGGGCGAATGAACATAAAAACAAAAAAATTTCGAATATTGTGTTTACCGATGAGTCATCCTTTTGGGGTTTTAATGTTGCAATTGATTCTGGACTCAAAAATTGTTAATACCAATAATTTAATTGAATAAAATCGATAACAACTATAAGCATGATAATAGCTAATAGAAGTCTTTGATTAAACAATTTCAGTGGCATCAATTTAACCATAATAGTATCGAATTGTAGGTAAACCTACAAATCTAATTAATAGTTTAAGCCTAACAATGTAATTAATGCCCCAATTTCTATTGTTGCAGACTAGCTTGGATACGACGGATTGTCCGAACTGTGGAGCACCCGCCCTAGCTCCATGTATGGGGATGCTTCACCAAGCAAGGTTTTGGTAAATTAATCGTTGCCACATGAAACCTAAACGCACTTTTCATGAATAAAATTTATTCACGAGTTTTGTTACGATCTATCCTGAAATGATTTAGAGCGGGGAGCTCTAATTGGATCTTGCAAGAAGACAACGATCCAAAACACCATAGCCTATACTCTGTTCGAAATTTAAACTCAACTCTCTCTGGATTTGCCTCAGGCACTTAATTCCAATCCGATCAAAATTAATAGGCACTCACGAAGATTAAGCTGAAAATGTACCAAATAAAAAATTTGAGTGCTCTAGCGCGAGTGGTCCGAAAGATATGAAAAAATGTAACACCACAGTATGCAGAAAAATTAGTTGATAGTATGGACAAAAAGAGCCAGGCAATTATTAACAGTAATGGTGACTTTACTATATTTTAGTTGATAGCGCCCTAGAAAATACAACAAACTTTCATAATAAAAACAAAAAAAAAAATCATAGTTTTATTTTTACTTAGATTTTTGCCGTACACGCTCTTGTTGCACATACTGTATGTCAATGTTAGAACTTGGCAGTATCAAACCACATTTCGAAAAACACTTTTCAATGGTTATCGGAGAGACATTTTTCCACGCTTCTATAGCGGTGGTATCGTGTTTTTATTGTTGTAATAACTATTTATTATATTGTTTATTATATTATTTTTGTGTAAAATATTATTTTTTATATTATTTCACAAAATGGCTGGTGTGTGAACGATTGTTCGGCACTTTCAATGATTTATTATTTTGAGACCGTTTAGAGACACGGTCTCAAAATAATAAACCAGTGAAAGTGCTGAAAAATCGTTCACACACCAGCCATCTTGTAAACTAATATCCCTTTTGTGTTTTACTAACACAATTGAGCGAGTACGGCAAAAGTACCATGTCAAAAATTTATTTTTGTATGTGTTTTGAGCCAACTTACACATTGCGCATTACTTTCAAACTTATTTCGTCCAAAAAAAACACTATAACTATACATACAATTGTGTTGGTTGTACTTCAAATCAAGCGAAATTTTTTATCAAAAACGCCATTACATACTATGATGTTTTACTCACACATTTGTGTGGTTTGGACTTTAATTTAGACATTTTTTTTGTGGTTGAAAAAAGGATATAAAAACTAATATTTTACACCAGAATAATAAAACTTCTAAAACCCGACTAAAATCTTTTTGTTTCTTACTCCTTTTTTTCGTGTAATTATTTGAGATCGAGATTCGAGGAATTAATTTGTAGGTGGCGAAATTCAGCAAAACGAGCTACCCCTCGTATTTAAGCGGCGCGGCGTATAAATATTTTTGCTATGAGTAGTAACAAGAAGTGAAAAGGATTTTTGAGCCGCTACACTCCTTTAAAAATAATAAACATTGATGTATTATGAAATCATGGTCGCAGGTGGGTTTGGAGGTGGTTTTTTTTAGAGAGTAGGTTTTACTTTAAATAAAAACGGTTTAATGATCAAATATAACGTACAGGAAGGGGATCTTTTCCTAGAGGCGGTTGTTTGTAGAAGTTTTACTGTATACACCATTCCGTGTTAATCGTTTGATTATAGATACTGTGAAAAAGTAAGCCATTTTTAACTTTTTTATTTATAAATTTTTTTCATAACTTTCTAAATAATTAGTATAGTGTAAATAAAGTAACTTTGCCAAAATGAATTAAATGTGATAAATAACATTAATATGTATTGAAATTTTTATAGACTTATAAGAAAACTTTTCTATTTGAAACTAGTTTCTAAGGCATTTTTTTTAATTCACTTTAACGTTATTTATGTTTATATTTTATCTAAAATATTAAAAACACATTTAAAAACATCTATCTATCTATCAATTTTTTCAATTTATTACATTCCTTTGCTAATATTCCACCAATAATTATTTATTCTTCTAATCCTAGTAAATACATTACAAACAATACTACAATTTCGACACGCAATTACATCGTTAATTCCGAAATATTTTCGGCTAGACAAATATGATACGTAAATATATCGCAAAATACGTAATATTTCCGATATACACTAACACATAGAAAATACATCGCCAAAAGTCTCATAGTACGCTGGATTCGTAGTTGTATCGGGTTTGAATCGCAAAAGCGAATCGAAAACGATGTTTTGTATGAAGAAGTTTAATCGTTTACGCATCGTTTTCAAATCGCAATGTTTATGTTAACATATTATCAAAGAATTTCTAATAATAAGAAGTGAATAAACGTACCAAAAAGTCGAGACATCCATGTTTTTTATAACTCCATGAATTCCGAAAAACCACATGCCGGACGATTTTATAGTTAAAAATATCCCGAGAAACGAACCAATCATGATTTCTATGATAAAATAAATACGCTGTCTGTTTTAAATGTAGGAACTATTTTTGTTCGAGATCACGTGACCTCGGTTTTTTTTTAGTTTTTTGGTTTATTTGTTTCGGTATATTGTATGTAAAACACCATGTAGAGATTCCGAGGTTAATCTATTTTACTTTTGGCAATCTGTATAGGCCTAACAAGAACAATAAACTATAAAATAACTATGCCGATATGTTTATAAGATACGTATATATGGATTAAATATAGAAAAAGATTAAATTTGTGTATATAAATATATTAAAACTATAAAATAAGATTAACCTCGGAAAAACCTGCCCATAAAATTTGCACTACTTGATTTCTCTTATATATTTATTGCTCGATGGTAAAACGAAACTGTGGCACCAATACGTGGCACACAAAAAATGAAAAAACAACAATAACAAATATTGAAATTGGTTCTCGTGTACTAATGTAAAAATTACACAAAAATTATTTTCCATTTTTCGAAAATTTTGTTTTGTTTTTGCTCGAATATTTATATATAAAACAAAAACATATATGTATGTATAAATATACTATGTACATGTGCATTTCGGAATATGTATTGCAAGTTGGAACTATTATATAAAATGCGGTGGAGGTAAAGTTAGTAAAGGAATATTTTAATTCTGTAGTTTTTAGTTTTGAAATGGTATGGTGGTGCTAGTGAATGATCCGTTAGGATAGCAACTTATTATATATGGAGAACGACGAGAATAAAAAGACGATGACAAACGAGTTGTGCGTTGTCACATCAAATGGTTTTTAAATTTTACAAGGACAACTATCTATATAGATGTAATAAAAATATGGAAAATAATTTATGTTGTTATATTTAATTGAATTCTGTTACGAATTATGAAATTATATAATGTATTGAATATGCAGAGCTACGGCTCAAAATTTTGATTGTGAATTTCACTAGTTTCTATTTTCAAATTTGTTTGGATATTTGCACGGGCTTATTGAGCGGGAGACAATAAACGACGCTTGCTCCTCTGTCCATGGAATTTGAAATTTCTATACAAAAAAATTCTAGCTTTCCCTGCTCTTTCCCTGCCTAGTGAAAAATTCACTGTTTACCGGACATTACACTGTCATCAATAATGTTATTACCTAAAACATTATTACCTAAAAATGTTGCATTTCAATTGCAATTTTATAAATTTTTAATTTTACACAACTTGCTAATGAAGTAAGATTGGGCATGATTTGTAAGATTCAGAAATAAAGAAAATGTAGTGGAAACCCGACTTTTTAAAGTAATGATGGTTTGAGAAATGACATTATCATTGAAATGTTTAATTCTATAAATATTTAAAAACTAAGAATGTAATAAAACTTTAAAAATATCGTTTCGCAAAAAAATTGTCAAAAGATAAATCATCAATAAATTCTTTGAAATATGAGAGAAAATCGTTTTTATTTAAAATATCAAAGTTTGATCTTTTCCAATTCAAAACCCATAAAACACATTTTTTCTCCAAAACAAAGACAGGTGAGATTGGATCACGTTGAATATGGAGTTAATAACAATGGGCCTGTTTAGACGAAGAGTAATTCAACAATCATTAATTCAACATTTGCGTTCACACGGTAAAACGTAGTTTATGTTATTTACTTATGTATGTGTAAAATTATTTTCATTTCATATTGAATTTCTTCGGAGAAGCATCGTAAAAGCGGTTGTCAATTTATTCGTATATTTTTTTGGTTGTGTTTGTGTTATACAAAAATTTTTTTTTGTGTAATTTAAATTAACGATAATTTTGAAAACAAACTGTTGTTAAAAAAATAAATAATAATAAAAATTATTTTAATTTTTAAAATAAATTGACAGCTACTTATTAGCTATTTTGATTAATATTTTTTATGCAATGTACAGCAATGCTTTACAATAATTTATAATTATAGTTTATAAAATTTTGTATTTGCTATTTGAAAAAATTGTATTTACTGTATAGGTTTTTTATATTTGTTTTTAAGAAATTTATATAAAAAATTTGTCATTAGCTTTGAAAATGATGTCGATGAGACATCGAAAGCTCAGTCTTTAAATTTGTTTTAGTTTATTTAAAATAAAAACGAGCCCTAAACAATTACCAACTTTATTATAGTTATTATT
Source organism: Nephrotoma flavescens (assembly GCA_932526605.1). Classification (NCBI taxonomy): domain Eukaryota; kingdom Metazoa; phylum Arthropoda; class Insecta; order Diptera; family Tipulidae; genus Nephrotoma; species Nephrotoma flavescens. The sequence continues at coordinate 160,416,345 of OW052220.1, read as the reverse complement.
GGCTCAATAAATAATTTTAACTTTATAAAATTTGTTATTATATTTTTTATAAAAAATAAATTGATATTTAGGAATTAATTATGTTATACAAAAAAAAAATAAAAATAATTTTTTTGTTGAAAACCCAACGCAACTATAGTAGTATTCAAATCTCGCTGGAATTCTGACAGTTCTCGCGCAGAAGTAATATGGCGGATACACAGTGATGTATTAAGTATAATATTCATGTTTATTGTTTACATTTTTACATTTATTTGTATTTAAATGGAATAGGAATTTTAGGATACAATTAAAACACAAAGTTTAGATTTTATAAATTAAAATGATATTTAATTCGATAAGTTAAGAATTAATTCAAAACTCCATTAAATTGAAACCTGAATTTGCTTTTTTTGTTGTTGTGGTTTTGTGCGATACGAATCACATTTGGTTATTTATTTTCCCTAGTTCGTACCAAAATTAAATGTTGTCATTGTTTCCAAAAGGCGTGCAATATTTTTTTTAGACCTATTAATTTTCACTTGATATATGATTGTAATAACATTAAAACATAATAATTTTGAATGTTTTGTGTATTAAAACTGAAATATAATTATTTTTCACTGTTATTTATTATTTTATTTAGGTTTACTATCTAAGATAAATGCGACCCATCAAAATTTTTATAAAAAAAATTTCTACACCACTGAACAGTTAAAAAATTTTTTTTTTTTAAGATCTGAATATTACTATACATAAATATTTATTTTTTATGTTCGGTAGATGTTTTTATGTTTTGCGAACGAAAGACAAATTGAAAATGAAACCTGTTTTCAGAAAAAAAAAAAATTGGGCCCAAATTTTTTTTTATAGCTTTTCTGTTTGTGTTAGTAAATTACAATTCGTTCAACACCTAAAATTCGTGTTGAAAAATTACGCAAAAAAAAATTTTAGATTATAGGCAAGGGGGAAAGGAACGAAGAAATTTGTGTTCGTGTGAACAGGAGGAATAATTGTTCCCAATTTTACATCAATTTTCAGCGAATTAGGACAATTTGACCCAGTGGTTAATAATATACACAACTTCAGATGCCATTGCATGATGAGATGGCTAATTATTACAAATCATTAATCTTATTTGATTGAAACTGAATGGTGTAATTCTTCCTGTCACACTCTTCTGCTCAGCCTCATCGTTTTTCCGACAGTATGTTCCTAATCGCATTTAACTATGCTCTCTTTGCATTTTATTATAATTAATTCTTTCTTGGTTTTGTTAACTTGTTCACAGACAAGTGATTTTGACAGTAATAAATCTATAATTAATAATCTATCTTCGTTATTTGATATCAATAGGGCTGCAATCAATACTTATCTGGATTCTTGTTCTTGTCTGCTAGGTTTCACAATCCACAATCGATCATAAATCCAAACTTCCGATCATTCTTCCAAAAGTAATTGTTCTCCTGGCAGTTTCTCTGGAGATTAAGCCTCGTTTGGTTCTTACATTTGTGTCGCAAAGTCGCGGTGGCATCTGTATTATAATATCTTAGGGGCTATGGCCCAATATTTAACATGAAACTACTAGGTCTCATATCAACCATTAGTACTCCGTACTAAACTATTATTGCAGATTCATACTATTTTCTTACCTAAATAGAATAATTACAGTTCTTTACATATATAATTATATATGTCCATATTTCCAACTTTAACCCATTGGTTAGTTCCATGACTTTTACAATTTTATTACTTAACACACAGCGTTCTTCTGTTTTGCGTGTGTCCGAATCGCGAATTCCGACAATATGTGGCAATCCATCATTGGTCACTCCATGTAATGAACGGCAAATTTAAGTAGATTATGTGTACTAGTCACTTGATCTCTGATTCTACCACATGTATTATAATTTATTACACCAGGCAAGGCGGTCAGCAAATATTTGATCGAATAATATTTTATAAGCAATTTGAGTCCACTTCTGCGAAATTGTCCCGAATGAGATTGTAATATAAATACCAATTTCCCATATGTCACAACTTGTGACACCGGACTGCCACCATATATTTTGTGTTTTATAAGCCTTCTAAAGTGTCGACTAATCTTATAGAGACAGGAGTATAATAAATAGTTTTTCTATATTCGAGGAAATTATTGGCAACAAATACAATTTTAATATAATTTTTGATTTCAACACTTGTAACAATTGATAACAATAGACCGCAAGCAGATATTGGGTCGAATGATTTTCTGTGAGCTGATGTTTATTCGCCATAATTATTTAGCGTGGTGTCCTTGCGATTTACGTACATTAGTGGTAAAAGGAAGTCAGATGTAGGCCAAAACAAATTTATCTTGAAAGTTTTAAAAATCTCTTAACTCAGCCTCACCCCCTGCTAAACGATACCATTGATCAAACCGTCAGATAAATTTTAAAGAATTACTGAGAAATTGTTAAACTCAACCCGAGTGGGTAGGATAGGATTACTCGAGTATTGGGCATCGAGCGAGAGTTGTGTAGTATCAAACGATTCGGGAAGCAGACATTCTCCTCGGACCGAACTTATATATATATATATATATATATATATATATATATATATATATATATATATATATATATATATATATATATATATATATATATATATATATATATATATATATATATATATATATATATATATATATATATATATATATATATATATATATATATATATATATATATATATATATATATATATATATATATATATATATATATATATATATATATATATATATATATATATATATATATATATATATATATATATATATATATATATATATATATATATATATATATATATATATATATATATATATATATATATATATATATATATATATATATATATATATATATATATATATATATATATATATATATATATATATATATATATATATATATATATATATATATATATATATATATATATATATATATATATATATATATATATATATATATATATATATATATATATATATATATATATATATATATATATATATATATATATATATATATATATATATATATATATATATATATATATATATATATATATATATATATATATATATATATATATATATATATATATATATATATATATATATATATATATATATATATATATATATATATATATATATATATATATATATATATATATATATATATATATATATATATATATATATATATATATATATATATATATATATATATATATATATATATATATATATATATATATATATATATATATATATATATATATATATATATATATATATATATATATATATATATATATATATATATATATATATATATATATATATATATATATATATATATATATATATATATATATATATATATATATATATATATATATATATATATATATATATATATATATATATATATATATATATATATATATATATATATATATATATATATATATATATATATATATATATATATATATATATATATATATATATATATATATATATATATATATATATATATATATATATATATATATATATATATATATATATATATATATATATATATATATATATATATATATATATATATATATATATATATATATATATATATATATATATATATATATATATATATATATATATATATATATATATATATATATATATATATATATATATATATATATATATATATATATATATATATATATATATATATATATATATATATATATATATATATATATATATATATATATATATATATATATATATATATATATATATATATATATATATATATATATATATATATATATATATATATATATATATATATATATATATATATATATATATATATATATATATATATATATATATATATATATATATATATATATATATATATATATATATATATATATATATATATATATATATATATATATATATATATATATATATATATATATATATATATATATATATATATATATATATATATATATATATATATATATATATATATATATATATATATATATATATATATATATATATATATATATATATATATATATATATATATATATATATATATATATATATATATATATAATATATATATATATATATATATATATATATATATATATATATATATATATATATATATATATATATATATATATATATATATATATATATATATATATATATATATATATATATATATATATATATATATATATATATATATATATATATATATATATATATATATATATATATATATATATATATATATATATATATATATATATATATATATATATATATATATATATATATATATATATATATATATATATATATATATATATATATATATATATATATATATATATATATATATATATATATATATATATATATATATATATATATATATATATATATATATATATATATATATATATATATATATAGTATATATATATATATATATATATATATATATATATATATATATATATATATATATATATATATATATATATATATATATATATATATATATATATATATATATATATATATATATATATATATATATATATATATATATATATATATATATATATATATATATATATATATATATATATATATATATATATATATATATATATATATATATATATATATATATATATATATATATATATATATATATATATATATATATATATATATATATATATATATATATATATATATATATATATATATATATATATATATATATATATATATATATATATATATATATATATATATATATATATATATATATATATATATATATATATATATATATATATATATATATATATATATATATATATATATATATATATATATATATATATATATATATATATATATATACACTGCGTGTACACATACATAGGCACTGGTACAATACACGATTGTTCCGAAATCAAAAAGTTGCTTTCATACAAATCGATCTAGCAAAATAATGTATGTGACTTTTTTGTACCAATTGTTTTGTACCAATTTTCCGGTCCCAAAGCATTTTTATATGAAGAATTTACGATTGGTACAATACACGATTGTTCCGAAATCAAAAAGTTGCTTTCATACAAATCGATCTAGCAAAATAAAGACAAAAAAATTTCGTTTGCTGCAAATCAATGTAAAATAAAATTTTGTTGTTATTAAATAAATTATTAATCAGATTATTATCATCGAGTGCATAATTTATTTGAAACAAATTGAATTGTTGTAATAATTCTAAATTTCGAGTACAATTCTAAAATGAATGTAAAACTATAACACATTATATGTCGCAAAAAATTGTAAACGTGATTTAAATTTTGTTAAAATAAAATAATCTATGTATCACGCGTCGGTTCGGTCGCTCATTTTTAAAAAATCACTGTATTTTCCAGATGACTCGCATAAATATACTGTTCAACACAGATATGCTATAATCCTTCCTCTATCTAGAACAGCAAACCTTTTGAAGATATCGTAACCAGGAGGTGAGATATAACTTTTGTCGTCAAGTAATGCTCTAATATCGATAAACAATATATTTCCCCGATCGACTTCTAAAAATGATTCAATCGAGATATAAATTCTCATGGATATTCTCTATTCGATGCTGAGCAGTTACGTAGAACATAATGTTTAACTAAAGCCGTGAGCCGATACGCAAATCTGGGCCAGCAATTGGGACATTATTGTTATTTATAATATTTTCAATGAAATTGGAAGTATGATTATTATCTATATCGATATTAAGCGGATCATGAAATGGTTTATTTTCATGAGATGCATAATTTATTTATAAGAACACAAAAAATAAATTTAAAAAGTTGCCCCCGAGCAACAATGAAAAAACGGCCAATTTGATTGAAGATAAATAATTGATTAGGCCAAGTTGCACGGAACAATCTCAAGCGTTGTAAGTGAGCCATTTTCCAAGAAATCTGAATAAGCCTCGGCCTGTAAAGGCCAAAAACTGATATTCAATTATGAGTCTGAGGTTGACATCGATATTTAGAATTTAAATAAGCCAATTTGTATGGAACTGGTTCAAATAATGGTAGTAACATAAATTTTTTTTGCCTCAACACGTTTTATGACACAATTTTCTAAAATTGAACCAAAGCTCTCGAAAATTTCAGAAAGATGCATGCTAATCAAAACGCACCAGTTGATGATTTGGGTTGTGATAAATGTTCCCATGATGTCGATGAAAAAATTCGTCGATATCACGTTTTAATCGCGCTGATGCTTTCGAGTTAACAAACGATGCAACGGCAACCACTCATGTGGCCATGCAACGATTACGCGAATACGGATTAACACCCCAGCTCACCTAGTACCACCGGTCTCATTTTATAAAAATAAAGCAAAGCACATAACGAGGAGTGTGGTGTTGTACTTGATACACATGTACATTGAATCGCAAATCGTTTGAAGTGGGTGGAGAAGGCCACCAATTAAAAAACCTGCACAAATGAGGGTAGCACTATAAATATGAATATCTTTTAAATTATGAGATAAAATGAATACGATGCTCGTTGATTTTGCTGAAACTAATGTCTACCTAAATTTTCATTGTCCTCTACCTGTTTAAATAAACATATTTGGTCATCCACAGAGTACAAAAACGCCAAAGAAAAAATAAGTTCTGTTTCTTTCATTTCAAATTTATTAATAAATGAAATACGTACAAAAGTTTTAAAATATTATATTTTTCGAGGAGTCGTCTTCATTAGATTTATCATCGTCGCAAATTATTCATCTTCATTCTCCGTTCGTTCGTTTAAAATCGCGATCGCCCCAAAACAGTCTGTAAATGTAATTCCTTATCTAAGGCAAATGAGATATCATTTATCCCCACCTGGGATTCATACAATTTATAGTGTAAAAATAACAAACATAAATCCACGTCAAACTAAGATCACAATACCAATTGGTACTATTCGGCCAACAATTGCTTCGATTATGGCGTAATTTTCATTAGACATTCAGACAGTGAAAAAATCTCTATCGTTGGCCGCTTCGAGTCGGTGCAATACAAGTTATTGTAAATCGAAATAGTCAAACGCCATGCCTGATACTTTTCCGATGCCAGGTGTAACGATTTATTTCATTTCACTTTATTTCTCTATCGTTGGCCGCTTCGAGTCGGTGCAATGCAAGTTATTGTCCAAATAGTCAAACGCCATGCCTGATACTTTTCCGATGCCAGGTGTAACGATTTATTTCACTTCACCAGATTCTAAATTGTCCCCATATATCATAAAGCCGACATTATCGGCTATCATGACATCACTATTCATTGAATTATAAACAATCTTTGAATTATAAACAAATTGAAAAGTGACAGCTAAATTTATTCAGCTTGCTGAGTGCTGAATAAATTTCACTTTATTGGGTGTGTTTAGATGTGAACTTTTTCAACAAATTTTTCGGCGTTAACTCCGAGGCACATAGTTTTCGTTTCGTTCCGAAAAGGATGATTTGCATTCAGAAGTAAAGTGTAATACGATTAATCATGGTGTCGAACGGGCAAGTCTAATTTAAAATTTTTAGCATGACAACGATCGTACATAATTTGTGTTCAACTATACCGATCAATTTCTATTTGATCCGGATTCCATGCATTGCCTATGTAAGATTTGTCATGATTTGGTGGCACGATCGAATGGCGGTTTATGAATACAAGTAAGTCTCAATAAAAAAAAATGCTAAACCTTTTAACTAACAACAATTTCATTTTACTTTAGATTACTAAATATGTTGCCCTTCGAAGCCAACTTTCATCAAAACATTGTGCTTAATCTCACTCATTTTGGCCAAAATGAATTTTCGTCTCCAATCTAAGAATTATCCTTGAGATGTCAATTATTTTAAAATTCGTAATTTATTTATTAATAAATTTGCAAAGAATCAGATTTTTTTTCTTGGCGATTTTATTTTGTACCAACTCAAAATTTAGGAAACTTATATACACTGAGAGAAAAAATTTATTGAATCTACAAAAACCGATAAATTCAACAATTTCCGGGGATGATCAATATTTCATTTGTAATAGGTTCAGAAGGTTCAAATAAAAATGGGTGTCTGTACCATGTGTACGAACATAATATAACGTGAATAAGTATGTACATACAATTAACCCTTTCAAGTTCAAAAAAAAAATTTTTTTTGGTTCAATTCAAGTTCACCATACACAAATGTGTATGTAAATAATGACAGGTTGTAATGTCTTCTGTATTTTAACGGATCTTAGTTAAATCGGAATTCTTTCTGAAAAAAGCATAATAATTTGTTAACAAATTAATTATATAGCATATAATTAATTTGTTAACAAATTAATTATATAACATATAATTTATTTGTTCTTGATAACATATTAATTATTTTATCATTACTAGAGTCACTACTAGAGTTATTTTTCGGACGAAAACAAAATAAAATGGTTGACACAAATGTGTACACTGGTCTTCAATTACCACATAATTCTATGTTTGACATCTTCGTTTGTCATAATCGTAATTCACATACACAATTGTGTATACGGGTCAGGAAAGGGTTAATGTTTCGGGAAGGAAACGGGCTACGCCGATGTATTTCTGGCGAACTCAAAAAAAAAATTGAGTCTATTGTTGTATATTCCGAATTCCGATCGAATTTGCACAACTTCTGTAAGTTTGAGAGGTAGTAAGAAAATATTAAAAGGAAATTTCGGGAAAAGGAAAGAACTAAGCACGAGTTTTGCGTAATATACTCAAAAGCTCTAGAAGAAAATTTACCCACAGATGCTCATCGAAACTGCACAACTTACGCCTTACTTTAGTAAAGAACACTCTTAAAAAACGATATGTTAAATATTTCTGTTCTTATCAGAAATATGTAGTTCATGGGTTTGGCTACAAATTGAAGGCCAGAATTTCTTAGTTGATGTGCATTTCGAGATTGTGAGATGATTTACTTAAAAAAAAAATGTTTGATTAATTTCTTCAACTATACTTAAAAAATTAAACAATTTCTTCAACTATACTTATATTAAATTTAAATAAGTTTTTTAAAAATAAAATACATTTATTAATTTATTATCCATTTATTTAAAAAAATTACACGTTTGTTGTCGTCAATGACAATATTTTTTAATTGTAATGGACCAGTGCATACGCAAAATGGCTGTTCAAAATATTCGTAGTTCTAAAATACATATACCATTATCAAGAGATAATGTATCATTCCTGATGTATTTAAACTTACGAATCGCGGAGAAGTTTTTATTTTTTGATTCTTGTTCCTTTATTATTTTACCAGCTATTTTCTATCCACGGTATGACAGAAAAAAAAATATATCCCATTAGTATTTGCTCTTCTACCAAATAAGTTTGAAAACACCTACATCAATGTTTTTGAGAAGCTTAAACAAATAACTTATACATGACATCGAATTTATCGCAGTGTAACTCGTTATCGCACTCTGGACAATCAAACACAGCGGAACGTCTGATTCATGCACAAACCAGACTTTTCAGATTTAAAGAACTTGGGCCCACGGCAAAAAAAAATCGATCACAATTCCGTTCATCACTACAATCAAAGTGGCCATCACAACGCATTTTATTATCTATACAACGATCACTATTATATTTAAAATCGTAGGGCATCAATAGCCGATAAAAATAAAGATAAAGAGAGATAAATTTGGTAATGGTGTACAACCTGTGTAATGGAAATAAAATGTATTAATTGACGTAACAATCCAAAACTATAAATACTGCAATACTTACCAAGTGTAACGATTTCTCACATAACAAACCCAAATTCCCATACATCACTTTCCACGGAAAATTAATTTTACACAAAAAATCTGTAATGGCAGACGCTGACGACGGCGTGTTTGGTGGTATCGTCTGACCTGCGTTGATTTTACTACGTCTAATGGTGATGGAGAATGGACACGAACTGATGGATTTTTTTTACCCAATAAATTTTGTTCGTTCTTCGGTCTGTTTTGGTTTCGTCTTCGTCGTGTCTCGTGTCGTATTGCCTTGCTTGCCCTGCCCACCCTATATGCTTTTGTTTTGTATGCTCGTCGTGGTGTTTCTGTCTTGCATATGTACATCTGTTGATGCATTACCTGTTTCCACGTACAAAGTATTAGATGAGTTACCCGGCGTCTACACTATGCAAATCCACTGATATTTTCTATCATGATATCAAATTTGTCAGTGTATGTGTGAGTATGTTATACAAATTTTGACACTATCAGCAAATTATTAGGAGGCTATTTCACGATAAATTATTATGAAATTATTACGAAATGTCAAGTTTTGAGGTTAGGTTTCCTCATTATAAATATTAATTTTAGAGTAAAGACGTATTGACAGTACCCATTCATATGAAATTCATTAAAACTGAAAACCCCGTATTTTTAATTTTTATTTTTTATTTATGTTATTCTATGTTTACACTATTTAATAAAAATGTCACTTTTTTCGACGGAAAGTGCAGTTAAATAATCGATTTATATAGAAAAATGAGTGTTTGTGAACAATTTCGGCCAGAAGTTATAGAAGAACTGATTTGAAAAAAATTTGCACTTGCAAAAATTTCAGAAATTTCAGAAGAACTGACCAATGATGTAGAAAAAATTAAAAAGAAAATACGTAACTTACGAAACACTTACGTACAACAAAAAAAAAGATTGCAGGAAAAAAAATTGGGCAGCGCCTATGATGGAGAGGACCCAAAATGGTTTTTATTTGAAGAACTAAAATTAATGGATGAAGTAATTGCTGATATTGCAGCTATACTATCCAGTTCAACCATTACTTCACCACCTTTCGCTTTAAATAGTATGTACAATTCTAAATAAAATGTAAAGCCTCCACCATCAAAGAAATCATTTCCAGAAAACCTGAACTGCTGCGAATGACGCTTGTCTAATTGATGAAGACTATATTAATTTACTTTAATTATCATATTAATATACTTTAATTTTTGTGTTTTGGTGATGTGAATGGTGACGGTCAAGCCAAGCAAATAAAATAAATCCAAAAAAAAAAAATATTATTTTGACATTTAACAAAATTGACATTTTGAAATTATCATGATAGCAAAATTGCCCAGACATGATATTTGATGCAAAAAAAATTTATCAATACATTGAAAACACACATACATTCATAAATTATCATGATAGAAAATATCAGTGGATTTGCATAGTGTAGACGCCGGGTTAGCGATGAGTTGATATAAATGTCTGTGAAGTCGTGTTTCAACGTTGGCAGCCGTAATATGTACCATCCCAGTAAAAGAATTGATAACGTTGAAAGCAAATTAATTTTAAACGTAACCCAGTAAACCGTATTTCAACGTTTAATCTGCATTATTTTTTATCATCGTAACCCATTTAATCATTTATAAACGTTAAAAAAATCAATAATAATAACCGTTACGCAAACGTAACACCTTTAACCGTCGAACAACGTTGAAACATAAACAATTTTTAACAACATATTTAGATCACATTTAATAAAGATTTTGAGACAATTGGGACAATCTCACGATTGAAAAAGATCTGGCGATTTAAAATCCCTAAATATGGCGTTATTTAGTAAGGACTATAACTAAATAAAATTAATTGATAATATTTGAATATATTTTCTTCGTTTCAGAGGCTTGGAAAGGAGAATTAATAAAAGACTTCAATGATTAAATCAAATCCTTAAGGGCACAGATGTACACCGCCCGAATGAGGAGGTATAAACAACAAAAAAAAAAAAACAACAAAAATAGTTTATATATAGTGTCCATAATTTTTGTCTTTATTTGAATTCATTTACAATTAAATAATAAATATATTTTATAAGAAATACAATTTCTCTATTCGTTGAAATTACGTTTTTATTTAAATTAATATTACTTAGTAATTTTCAGTTTTGATTCAACGTTGTTTTTATATTTTAAGTTACCGGTAATTAATCGTTGAATTTGTAACAATAAATAAACGTTAATAATTAACAATATTTAAACGTTGTATAATTACTGTTACATAAACATAAAAAATTAACAATTATTAAACGTTATCGGTAAACGTTTACTTACACGTAACAGCCGTAGGACATCGTTCTTAAAAAATAAATTGTTTGGTAACGAAAAGTAAACGTTTAGTAATCACGTTACTTACACTTAACTTAAACGTGCTTTTGTTTACTGGGATACATTAAATAGCTTATATATCCCTTTCTCGACTAAGAAAAAAAATTGGCTCATGTTAAGTCCAAACCACACAAACGTGTGAGTAAAAAATCATCCTATGTAATGGCGTTTTTAATAAAAAATTTCGTTTGATTTGAAGTACAACCAACACAATTGTGTGTAGTGTTATAGTGTTTTTTTCGGACGAATATAAGTTTAAAAGGAATACACAAATGTGTAAGTTGGGTCAAAACACATACAAAAATAAATTTTTGACATGGCCATACCCACACAATTGTGTTACTGAAATACAAAAGGGATATAGGACAGCCGCGTTCTTTTTTCTCTTATCTTATTTCATTTCCGTAATTAGATTTTCTGACATAGGTGTCATTTTAGTCGCTGTTTTTCCAACTTTTTTCGAAAAATTGCCGTTGTTTCTTTACTTTTTTGTTTTGACAACTAAGCTACACAGTAGAAATAGTTAAATTTAGTTTTACTCTTTCATCGGCTGTGTTTATTTTCGAGTTTTTTTCGAACTTGTAAACAGCTAACTTCACTCTTGTCTTATAGAAAAACAAATTTGGAACACGAATTTACAAGGCAGTGTCCTATATTGATACTATTTAATATTTGGTAATACCGTAGATAAATGAGAAATATGTACATATAAGAAAAACTCAGTAGGATTGTATGAAGAACATAAGTCATAATACAGAAAAATTGTTACATTGTAAATTATATTTTTAAATTGTACTATATATATTTTTTTAAAATTAAATTTATATATATAAATTTATATATATATATATATATATATATATATATATATATATATATATATATATATATATATATATATATATATATATATATATATATATATATATATATATATATATATATATATATATATATATATATATATATATATATATATATATATATATATATATATATATATATATATATATATATATATATATATATATATATATATATATATATAT
>OW052220.1:160311719-160402807 GCA_932526605.1 Nephrotoma flavescens | reverse complement strand
ATATATATATATATATATATATATATATATATATATATATATATATATATATATATATATATATATATATATATATATATATATATATATATATATATATATATATATATATATATATATATATATATATATATATATATATATATATATATATATATATATATATATATATATATGTGGGGTAAGTAACGTCACTGTAGCATTTGACCCATACTAAATTACGCCGCCTCTGTGAAAAACATAGATACTATATAAAAATAGAATAGATTTAGTCGAAAAGGAACCGTTGAATTGAAAAGGAAAAAATAAAAGAAAAATACGATTTTTCAAAAACAAATGTGTTTTATTGTAATTCGCGTGGAATACTAAAACGAAGCAAAGCTATCCTACAATTTGGGGGCTCAACCTAAACAATTTTAAAAAATAAAATTGATAATTTTGTTGGTATTACCGGAGAAAGTTAAATATATAGTTTTTTTTAATAAATGTGATTGTCTGCTCCGAAGGGTCGACCTGGCGGTATAACCACATGTTAACAGTAAAACGCGTTTAGAACTCGAAAAAAAAAAATACAGTTCTAGAAGTTAACCGTGATAAGTGTATCAAATTGTTCCAGAACATTCGTCGTTAAAAGGGGGTGTACCTCTTTAAGTAATTCGTAAAGTTAAGTTCGTAAAGAAATTCCGTGTTTTAAAAAGACAGATGACGCTAAGTTTCTGTAAAACAAGCTATTGAAAAGAAAAGGAAAAGAACGCAACAGTTTTGTTTTACCGTTAACCTACAAATTAGACAAGGCAAAGTGAAAACGAAAAACGAATTTATTCTGTATGGATGATTCCTTAAAGTTGCTGACAATTAAACAGATACAAACAGTTTTGAAGAAGCATAATTTACCGGTATATTTTAAAAAAAAATCAGAGTTAGTTGAACGATTAACAAATTTCATAGAAAGTACTATGATGGTGGGAGGAAATGCAAACGAAGAGGGTAGTTCTGGAACTACTGAAGTTACAAACAGTAATGGGCAAGAAGGATCGATTGTGTATAATACCTTACCACTTCGCGAAGTTGAGGAATCGATGGTGACATTTGACGGGGAATCAGGCCAAGATGTTGATAAATGGATAGAGGCGTTTGAAGCTAGTGCGATCGCGTTCAAATGGAGTGACATACAGAAATATGTTTATATGCGTAAACTTTTGCGAGGTGCGGCAAAGCTGGCGGTAGAAGCAACCCCAGAAATAAATGACTGGGATATGCTGAAAAAGTTACTGCGGGATGAATTCGCAGCTCAACTATCTAGTATGGACATACACAGAAAATTATCTTCTAGGAAGAAACAAAGCCAAGAAACATATTTAGAATATATTTTTGAAATGAAAAAAATGGCGAACAGTTTAATTGATGAAAAGTCTCTGGTGTCATACATTATTGCAGGAATACCAGATTCAAGCTCAAATAAAATGGTGTTATACGATGCAAAAAACATTCGTGAGTTAAGGCAAAAATTAGACGTGTATAAAGAATTTATCGAAGCTAAAAGATTGGAAAATAAAACTGTTTTGCAAAAATCAAAAAATTTAAATTTTGGAAAACCTAAAGTTAATAACGGGGGAACTCGTTGCATTAATTGCGGAGCTATTGGCCATATTACACAAAGCTATCCTACAATTTGGGGGCTCAAAATAACAATATAACAAGGCCAAAGAGGGAGAAAAAATTAGGTATTATGACTTCACGTCTCTGTACCCTCACCCAAAAATATATTATAATGAAGAACGCATGAATCTTGATATATCGAGTATATATGGTTTAATTAAATGCTCAACTTTGCCACCGCGCAACCTATTAATCCCAGTAATTCCATTTTGGATAAATAAAAAACTTCTATTCACATTGTGTCGTACATGTGCCGAAAAGGAAAACATTACTACGCCGTATTCCCATGATAATTCTGAAAGGATGTTCACAGGAACATGGGTACTCGATGAGGTAAAACTCGGTTTAACACACGGATACACGATATGTGATATATTCGAAGTGTGGGAGTATGAGATCTCCCAGTACGACGACGAACAGAAAACTGGTGGTGTATTTACAGACAACATGAACTGCTTCCTCAAGCTAAAGAAAGAGGCTAGCGATTGGCCGCAAAAAATTACAACAGATGCAGAAAAAGATACCATCATTAAGGAATTTTACTCTCACGAGGGGATTAAACAGGATAAGGACTCAATAAAATACTTGAACGCATTATGGGGAAAGTTTATTCAGAAGAATGATAGGAGTAAAACTGAAATAATTCCAGATACGGTACAGTTGTACTCCTTGATTTCTTCAGCAGGTGTCGTGATTACCGACATACTTCCCATGGACGATGTTCTATGGGTTAGTTGGAAGTATTCAAGTGACGATTTTTCCGCCCCCTTAAAACACGTCTCATTAGCCATAGGAGCATTTGCTACGGCTAACGCAAGAACCAAACTATATAACTTGTTGTATACTATGCCCCAAAATGTTCTGTATTGTGATACAGACTCAATTATTTTCTTAGAAGATGATAAAACTAAAAATCTTTTACAAATCGGCAATTTTATTGGTGATTTAACAGATGAAACATCAGCTTACGGTAAGAGTGCTTACATTACTGAATTTACAAGCACAGGCCCTAAGTGCTATGGTTTCATCGTTTTTGAACCGAAAAAACGAATATTTCGAAACGGCGAAATATAAGGGTATTACTTTAAATATTGAGTCCAAAAAAGTGATAAATTTTGAGGCGCTGAAAAGTATGGTTGTTAACAGCGATGACGAGGGAGTTTGAATGGTGCATGAGTCAAAGCGGATTAAAAGAACAAAAAAATTGACTGTAGTCTCGGCGCCTGAATCTAAAAAAAATCAGATTCACGTATTTTAAACGGGTTTGTCATGAAGAATTTAAAACTGTGCCGTACGGTTATTGAATTATAATGAAGAACTCTTTCTTTTTGTTTATTTGTATAAAATTATTTGTAATTAGTAATTAGGTTTTTTTATGTATATTGATTAAATAATAATAATAATATTAAATAAAACTGTTTTTGTTTATCCAAGAATTGTGTGTATTATTAAACCCTAACCATTTAACATAAATTTGATTCTTTTTCTTTTTTAATATTTTCTCCACTAGGTAAACATCGGGCTGCCTCGTTTTTTGTAGTTCATGTTCATAAAAATGTCCTGCAGTAGGTTAATTTTGAAAGTCTTTCAATAAATATGTCACTGGAATTATATGTTTTACTTCGGCTATTTGGAAAATCTCTGTAGACCAATTTGCAGTGTACCCCTTATCGAAAACTGTTTTATGTTTAATAACTCTATAATTGAACTGATATAATTGAACACACGATTGGCGCCATTTTTATTGTACGATGCTTACTTCGATTATACTCATCAACAATCTTTTATATTACATCGATCCATTTGTAAGAGCCACGATAACTAAAAATTTTCCACATACGTTGCTTTATCGTTCGATTTAAAGTTATACAATGCTAGCCTTCAACCAACTGTATGATGTGTAATGGTTAATGTTAAAATTTTGCTTTAACAGGTTAAATTTACTGTTATAAAACTCTTTTCCCATATATGTCTATAGATGTTTCGAACATCGACCACCGTCCATAATAATTGCCCGCAATGCTTTCGAAATTTCTTCTCCCGTTTTATTTTTCAGCGGGGTGATCCAAAAAATTTTGAAAATGTATCAATAACCACCAGTATAAAACAATAATCATTATTCTGCTTGCGGTACGCACCTAGTTCAACAAGATCAGCCTGCCATAAGTCATCGATTCCTTTGGTGATAACTTTTCTTCTAGGAAAATTCTTCCTAGCCTGTTTGTGTAATTCGTCTACTACTTGTTGACGCTCCATGTTATAATGACCCAGTGCATACCATATCAGATTTTTTATAGAAATTTTGCGGCATTCCACACCTGCGTGTCCTGCTGGCTTGCTATGCCAGATTTTTATGAGGGGCAGGCAGGTAGGCATGGTATACCAAATTTCGCAAGGCATGCTATACCACATCATGCAGGGCATGCTATACCGAATTTTGCAGGGCATGCTATACCAGATTTTTTATAGCAGGGCATGCTATACCACATTCTTTTCTTGAACGAGAGGGCGACGGGCACCCAAGGAAAAGTTATAAAATCGACAAGCACAATTTTTTATTTTTTAGTTTATATCTGTCTTTTAAAAGTGAAACATTTAAAAGAAAAAAAAACATATGGATAAACCAGAAAAAAAGTTAAAATCAGACAGCCGGTGCCTGATCTATTACTATCGTATGTTTATTTTTTAAACGAATATAAAACCACTTCGATTATAATTGGATATGACGCGGAAGATTGTCAACCCCGTGTACTCCTATTAAAGGATAGGGAATACCAGACTCTTTCTTGGGAAGATAGGTATTGTTTTTACAACTATAGCAGCACCATCCAACAATATTTCGAGGCGGACGAGGAGACGGACAGCTGCGTAAAAATATCCAAGAAAGTAAATGAAAAATGTCGCAGATTTAAGTTGACACTGTACAATCGTGAGGAACGGTTAATTTTTTCGGATCAAAATTCAAAAATCTGATTTAATCCTAACGAGTGGGAAAGATTATGGGCATTGACACCGCTCTTACACTCCATATTCAGCTGGTATATGCTGACCGGCAAGGAGATAGGTTTATATTACAATTTATATTTGAGCAACATTCTTCAAAATTGTATCAGGCTGGACTATAAAGATTTTTTCACGCCAATGCATGAAAATAACTAGTATTGCAACTATTCAAGATTGTTTAATGAGTTACCGATTTTGTCTAAGAATAAATTGATTAATGATTTGTATCATAGCTTATGTAACAACACATTAAAAGAATAATAATAAATACATTATTGGAAAAAAAACATTTCTTTTTCTTTTTTTATTTATTTATTTATTGAAATTTAGAATTACAAATTTTTTATGTCGTATGGTAGTAGTAGTAGTGATATTTTTTCCCGCTATTTACTTTTTCCTGCGTTTCCGTGCAGTAGCAGCAGCAGCATTGGACTTCTTTAACATTTTTCTGAACAAGGACTTGGCTGTTTGATCATTCTGTAAGGATTTTATCGCCACAAAACGTTTCACAAAATTTGACATAGACCTTCCACGGCATCGATCTAAAATATATAGACAGCAATATTTGCCGCACATTAAACTGTTTCGGTCATGCAGCTCTACCTTGTTATATATATTTTTTGTAGAATTGTTTGCTAAAAACATTGTGAATCTTCTGTTAAAGGGAGCACGACCAATCGAACCAAAAAACTCGGCATGTTCTCTTGCAGGGAAATGAATGGCAATCCAATGTGTTCCGGGTCGGCTCGAAGGATCAGTATTTATTACAAAACTGGCAGGTTTTTTGTATACAAATTTTGGTATCGTATCAACGGAGAATACACCACCGAAGCAGCTCTTCGTCATGCGATTCTTTGAAAGAATTCTTGTTGTATTCATGGTATGTATGTGTATTTTTGTTATTATTATTATTAATGATCTAAAATAATATTTTGATCTTTATCAATTTCCAATGTAGCATCATACTCCAGATAAATAAAGCATGTAGTTGTGTTTGGAAGTGAGTCCTCGAATCTTAATTCAAGCCTTATATTACCTCGCTCAAGTAACGACGAGCAAGAATCGTTTGTTGCCAGGTCTGGGGTGAGATCATATGCAATCATAAAATAGCCATGAGAATACATGCTTTTAGTGATCAAATTTCCTTGTGATGAGTGTAGTAAACCGGTAGCGGAAAATATCGAAGCGTAGGCTCTCTTCACTATCTGAAAAACTTGTCAATAGGGCCGCACTTGGGGTTGGCATTCCGTTAACGTATAGTGTAGACGGCGTAGTTTTATTGTGTTTAAAATTGAAAGGATTCTTCTTCTTGGTATCTGTATATGCATCATTGTCAACCATCCAAAAAATTAGATTAGTTGGTAGTTGACCCAAAACGATATTATCTAAATTTATTGAGGTGCCTTTTGGTGCTATCGTGTATGATTTGACTTCGCATCTTTTATAGTGGTATTTTGCATTGGAACGCTCAAGAATTTTATGATGTGCCACCAAAATATTAGGATTAATAGTGCAATGTTTTGCATATATGGTGGCATCTAATATTTTTATAGATGTGTCGTCAGTTGCAGCATCTGTTAGAAGATAAAATTCAGGTTTATTAACCGTAAACGTTAATCTTACATCCACATTGTTTAATAATAGTAATGGCTGATTTAACATGTCAGCATGAACTTTTCCGTATAATTCCACAACCGTGCTATTTTTTAAAAGAGCCGCTCTTTTGATGGACCCATCGAGATCTTTCAAGGTATCAAGATTTTTCGAATCCGTATAGTACCCTGATAATTCTAAATTAGTTCTACTCGCATCCTCGCCAAAATTCAGCAATGTTTCAATATAAGCACGATAACTGTAATTGCCGTCGGAAGAGTTTATATTTTTTCCATTTAAATGTATATTCACTTGCCGGAATAATGATTGTAACATGTTATTAATCACACTAGGCTGTGCAGCATCTGCTGTTTTATAGAGAGTACCATTACTTTTAGTTAGTTTAATTTTTAAACATAAATTAATTGAGGATAAATCTATGTATGTATCGCTGAGCCCATGACATACAAACTTAATAACTGACTGATTTTCTGAAGTTGTTAACGGTTTGTTCGCCATTTCTTCAGTTATTAAAATATTTGTTTGTAAATTCCGAGGTTTAAAAAGATCCAATTCAGATTTCATGCATTCTGTAAACGAAGTCATTTTGATCACAAACAAAATAGCAATCAGACCTGCAAACCAATAGTAACTTTATGTGTAAATCAAATTCTCGATGTCGTTACAAATGGAAAAATATTTCGAGCGGCTGTTAGTAGAAATGCTTAGCTAAAACTCAAACCCTATGTGCTCAATATACATCTCGCTCAATATATTTATTCAACGCGCGCGACAAAATAATTTTTTTTTATTTGTGTGTACAGTATAAAAGAAACAAACGGAAAAATACAAATTCAACGTGTTTTTTATTTTCGTTTGAAAATATCCTTTCTCTTATTGTATGTTTTAAATTTAATAAAACAGAATGTTTTGAAAACTAATACCAAATATACTAATACGCACGTTTTATGTATATACTATACATATACTAGATGTATATACATATGTACTATTTAAAATAAAATGTGTGCACGATCGATAATTTCTTGTCGTTTAGGTATATAAAATTTAAAAAACATGTGATCATGAAAAGAAAGAGGATCTATTTTCGATGTATGTATGTATGTATATATGTACGTATATACATTGATTATGGTTTGGTGTGCTGCATGAAATATAGTTTATAAAAAAGAAACAAATATTTGCAGGAAAGGATACGAAACATCAGAAATTTATGAACGAAAGGGAAAATATTATAATTAAATTGTTTTTTACTGATCGCAGTAAACATTTAGATATACATATTACATATTTGTGTTTAGTTACATTATGTATATTTTATATGCCTATCTATACTGATTGGTCGAAATTAAATACATACATTCATTACTTAATTTTTCCTAAGTGTACTATAAGGATGATTGATATATGTTCTAAATTCAATAATATTAAAATTCCTAACAATTTTATAAATGATTTTAATTTTGAGAAAAATAATAAAATCAGCTTAGATCGGAAAGATGCCTTAGGGAGGATGTACTATGTATTTGGATTTGCATCTAAAAAATTGGTCAAGCATATAATTAGTACATTTTTGTTAACACTTTCCCCTTATTCCATATTATCTGAAGCATAGTATAGTATTTGAATTGTTTCAAATAAAAGCTAGTTATTGATTTTAACCAAATTTGCAAAAACATTAATATTTCGAACTCGGTTGTGATATATAGAATTATGAGTATACACAATATCCTTGGAATTCCATTTTTAAACTTCTAACCCCAAGTAAAAACCATCCTAAGGTTTAAAAATGAAAATAAATAAATTTCGTTTTTTGTTGTTTTCAACCGAGTTACAAGCTTACATTATAAGTACACTGCAATTTTTCAGATACCAACCACCACTTATCATGAAAACTACCCCAAATTTCTCTAGAATAAATGGCCACTTTTTTGACAATTTCAAAAATAGACATTTCAATATCGGATATTGGGTATCGCTTTATAATCCTCATCAGAAGTGCAATTCGATTTTTAAGTTGTAACTTGGAACTTTAAATCATGGAAACAAATTTATTTAGCCACCCACTTTATTTATTAGGTATATAACTTAATTTCTACAGATTTTTTTCACGGTATTCTGTGGTTTTTGTAGGATCGGACGCAAGGTTTCAGAACAACGAACGACAAGTTTACGTGAGTTACATAACCTCTCAGAATAGCAGAGTTTACGATTACAACTGATAAACAGCACATTCGGCACTGCATTCTATACGAATTCCAACAAGGAAAAAATGCTTCTAAGGCACGGGAATCAATTTGTAGTGTTCTTGGTGCCGACCTTGTGTCTTATGAAACGTGTAATTATTGGTATAAACGTTTTAGAATTAGTGATTTCGATCTTAGTGACAGCCTCGAAAGTTTGAAGATGTGCGAGCTAACCTGGAATCTACAACAGCAACAGGCATAACTCAGAAAAAACGAATACCTAAATAACATACTGCCTAATAATTGGTTTCATCTAAGATTTCAATTCCTAAAAATCATAAATAACTATCAAATGTTTAAATTCTCCTAAACTTCTGAAAATTTAAATAAATTTTAAGAAATATGTACTACGGACTTGGAGCAAAATATTTTCTGAACAGTTATTTTTCAGTAATTATCTTCTCCTGTACTAAATATTAATTTATTACATTAATATGCCCAGCACCAAGTGAATTTTCTGAAACTGGTGGTTATGTAAATGTATTTAATTAATGTGTAGTAATCTATCACCATACCATACATGACGTACTTTAGTCATATATAGTCTACTGAGATTGTCACAGATTTTAGTGAGGCCTCATTAAACCTTTTATGAAACATGTCTTTGTTTTTGGTAAGACTTCAGTAGGCTGATCTTGCTCGACATGTTTAAAGAGTTCGTAGTATAAATATTTTTTGTATAAGGCCTCCTGCCTGATGACATAAATCAAAGATAAGATCACGCACACCGCACGGAAGTCCAGAAAATACTCGAAATCAATTCAAATAAAATTAATTAATTTAAAACGAGTTCATAATTTTGAATTACAATAGAACAAAGAAAAATATTTTGAATATCAGTGAAACTACCTTTATTGGATTGATAATTTTATGCCATTAATGCTTGAATATGATTGTGGCCATGTGGCCGCTGTGGCTGGTGCGTAGATGGCGCAATCTGCATGTCCAATTTTCACACACTTTTCGCAGCAAGCGTAGACAAGTGACTTAGCATATCCCCAAAGAAAATAATCTAATGGAGTTAGATCACACAGTTAGATCTGTTGGAACCACATATCAGCAAGATTAATGGCAGCCAATTGGGGTACAAAAAAGTTAGAAATCATGTCTCTATACCGTTCACTGTAAGATTCCACCCATCATCGTTTTTGAAGACATATAGACCAGAGAGTCCGCCGGCCCATAAAGCGCACCAAACAGTGATTTTCTATGGATGTAATGGTGTTTCAAAGGCAAAGGCTTCTAGATTATCTTCACTCCAAATCCAATTCTGTTTATTAACGTACCCATTCAACAAAAATTGAGCTTCATCGTTGAACAAAATTTTGTTTGGAAAATCAACATCAATAGAATTAGTGCTTCAGCCGATTGGCCGATTTGGCAAGCAGTGCTATGGCGTAAGTTTATTCATTATGAAATGGCAAATCAAACTAATGACAAAGCAAATGTTAGCTGTAAACTCGGTTGTCAAACAAAACAATGATGCAAACTTAACGATGTGAAGCTATAAAACACACCCTTTACTGATTGAATAAGGAATTCATGAGATAAACACTTTTAATATTTCGATCAATGATTTGCATAATTTTCCTTCTAAGCAAAATGTACAAATGTAATTCTTCACGATACAAGCTCCATTTAAACCTATATACTGATATAGAAAATGAGTCAGCGTCTACACTCAGAAAAAATATGATAAACACATGATTGCCTTTACCATATTATAATAATAGAAATCATTATAAAATTATTGTGATATTCCCTATCATACAATAATAAGAAATACTATTTGTTTAATTATGTCAATCAGTGAAAACGGAGCTTATTATTATATAACATACATGTATAATCATATTCATCTCCCATGATTAGTGTAATCAGAATGCATGATTAAATTTTGATTCATTTAATAATTTTTAGTGTATTTATAAAAATTCGCTATCTCAATGGGTGATTAATTCGTATGTGAACACTAAATATTTAGAGTTGCCTTAAAATGCCTCAACCAGTCACGCACGACTTAGGTTAGGAGCTTAAGTTACACACCGGTTGCACCACTTCGGTTAGTGCTACAATCACCAAAATTGTATAGGCTTCTTGTCACAAATAAACAACAGGGGCGGTATGTTGTATCATCATCACTTCGAATCGAATTCGAAAAAATTCGCGTCGAAAAAGTGAAAGTTGTATCATTTTTGCTTTTCGAAAATAATACAACATACCGCCACTCGACTTTTTTCGAATTTCGATTCGAAGTGATGGTACAACATACCGCCAGGGACCTGTAAAATTTTTGGTGGTCGTACCGCTCTCCTAAGTGGTCCAAACGGCGCACAACTTAAGCTCTTAAGTTTGGACTGCCTGAGGTTTTTAATTTGTAGTTGCATGGCTGCAATAAGCCATGTGGTGTGATTACCATATATATATATATATATATATATATATATATATATATATATATATATATATATATATATATATATATATATATATATATATATATATATATATATATATATATATATATATATATATATATATATATATATATATATATATATATATATATATATATATATATATATATATATATATATATATATATATATATATATATATATATATATATATATATATATATATATATATATATATATATATATATATATATATATATATATAAATATATATATATATATATATATATATATATATATATATATATATATATATATATATATATATATATATACATATATATATATATATATATATATATATATATATATATATATATATATATATATATATATATATATATATATATATATATATATATATATATATATATATATATATATATATATATATATATATATATATATATATATATATATATATATATATATATATATATATATATATATATATATATATATATATATATATATATATATATATATATATATATATATATATATATATATATATATATATATATATATATATATATATATATATATATATATATATATATATATATATATATATATATATATATATATATATTATATATATATATATATATATATATATATATATATATATATATATATATATATATATATATATATATATATATATATATATATATATATATATATATATATATATATATATATATATATATATATATATATATATATATATATATATATATATATATATATATATATATATATATATATATATATATATATATATATATATATATATATATATATATATATATATATATATATATATATATATATATATATATATATATATATATATATATATATATATATATATATATATATATATATATATATATATATATATATATATATATATATATATATATATATATATATATATATATATATATATATATATATATATATATATATATATATATATATATATATATATATATATATATATATATATATATATATATATATATATATATATATATATATATTATATATATATATATATATATATATATATATATATATATATATATATATATATATATATATATATATATATATATATATATATATATATATATATATATATATATATATATATATATATATATATATATATATATATATATATATATATATATATATATATATATATATATATATATATATATATATATATATATATATATATATATATATATATATATATATATATATATATATATATATATATATATATATATATATATATATATATATATATATATATATATATATATATATATATATATATATATATATATATATATATATATATATATATATATATATATATATATATATATATATATATATATATATATATATATATATATATATATATATATATATATATATATATATATATATATATATATATATATATATATATATATATATATATATATATATATATATATATATATATATATATATATATATATATATATATATATATATATATATATATATATATATATATATATATATATATATATATATATATATATATATATATATATATATATATATATATATATATATATATATATATATATATATATATATATATATATATATATATATATATATATATTGGGGGTACAAATTGAAAATGCGGGATTTTTTTCTATTTTTGAACGTTTATTCTGAAAAAATGGTAACAAATGAATTATTCAAAATATTGTCCATCGCTAGCCACAACTTTTTCCCATCTTTCTGGCAATTTACGGATACCGTCGCGAAAAAATTCGGCCGGCTTGGCTGCTATCCAGTAATCGACCCATTTTTGGGCTTCTTCGTAAGAATGGAAGCGCTGGTCAGCTAGGTCATGTGTCATCGATCGGAAAAGGTGGTAATCGGAAGGAGCAATATCTGGGCTATACGGCGGGTGGGGTAAGACTTCCCATTTCAGCGTTTGTAGGTATGTTTTGACCGGCGCTGCAACATGTGGCCGAGCGTTGTCATGTTGCAAAATTACTTTGTCGTGTCTTTGCTCGTATTGTGGCCGTTTTTCTTTGAGTGCGCGGCTCAAACGCATCAATTGATTTCGGTATAGTGCTCCTGTGATGGTTTCGTTCGATTTCAATAGCTCATAATACACCACACCCAGCTGGTCCCACCAAATACAGAGCATGAGCTTGGCGCCGTGAATATTTGGTTTGGCCGTCGATGATGATGCATGGCCGGGGTAACCATATGATATTTTGCGCTTCGGGTTATCGTAATGGATCCACTTTTCATCACCAGTGACAATGCGATGCAAAAAACCCTTCCGTTTTTGCCGTTCGAGCAGCAGTTCGCATGCAAAAAAACGGCGCTCGACGTCTCTCGGCTTCAGCTCATACGGCACCCAATGTCCTTGCTTTTGGATCATTCCGAGGGCTTTTATACGATGGGAAATGGCTTGTTGTGTCACTCCCAATGAATCTGCGAGCTCTTGTTGAGTTTGACACGAGTCTTCATTGAGTATTGCCTCCAATTCAGCATTCTCAAACTTTTTCACTTGGCCCGGCCGCTCTTTGTCCTCAACGTCAAAATCACCACTTCTAAACCGCACAAACCATCTCTCGCACGTTGAAACCGATGGAACATGACTCGGATAAGCCTCGGAGACCAATCGATGTGCTTCAGCAGCACTTTTCTTCAAATTAAAGAAGTAAATTAAAACTTCCCGCAAATGCTGTTTTGTTGGCACGAAACTCGACATATTGAGAGCTCAAAAAAACTATGAATTTGACACTGCGACAAATTGACACATACTGAAAATTAAAGCTATAAGACGTAGCTTTGACATGAACATAGTCACAGTACTGCCTGATGCGTATAGCGTTAGTAACGCCATCTGTTATCAATCCCGCATTTTCAATTTGTACCCCCAATATATATATATATATATATATAATATATATATATATATATATATATATATATATATGGGTGGGGGCTGGGATCAATAGGGTAGGCGTCTGACCGTTTATGGTGTCATGCACCATACTCCAGCGTTGCAACTATCTGAAACCAGCAAGTGTTTAATTTACCTCCTCGTGGTACCACCCGGGCGACTACAACGATTGCTCGTGGTAGTCGGCAAAACTATTAAATGCGAATACCTCAAAAAAAATATGGCGGAAGATTCTAACAAAAAAAAATTACCCCAGGGGGTACCGATTCACTTCGGGAATCCCACTCCTCTGCGCTAGAGGATCGTCCCACGGATTCTAGGGGGGGGGGGGACAATCAACCGCAAAC
The DNA here is from genome assembly GCA_932526605.1 of Nephrotoma flavescens. Lineage (NCBI taxonomy): Eukaryota > Metazoa > Arthropoda > Insecta > Diptera > Tipulidae > Nephrotoma > Nephrotoma flavescens. The sequence continues at coordinate 160,388,457 of OW052220.1, read as the reverse complement.
ACATAGAAGGACGCTGTTGGTGAGTAACCAGGCCAAAGCATCCGCAACAACTACTGGAACCATAGATGAAAGTTACAACTCCTACTTTAAACCAACAAAACTTTTAAGTAGATCTCCACCACACCACTCATCGGTCCCAGAGCTTTCAATGTGGAGTGGCACAAAACGTCGTTGCGATGCAGAAGACGCAGAACATGATGACAATCAAGCCGAGTTAGCGGACCTAATTGCAGTGATCGAGCAGATCGAGAAGGAAACCGGTGGACTGAGCTCATTGGTAAAGGCTAACCCGACAACGAAAAATCAAATAAAGGATGCGGTGTCGAGGGTAAAGATGGCTGCATATAAATTATCAAATTTTAAGCAGACACTACAGACATGGAGTAATAGGCCCATCGTAACTGAGAAGAAGCGTAAAACTGACAATGATTATCAACGCGTGGCACAGCATAACATAGCCACCCAAACCGATCCAGACCTGACACAAAAACAAACTGCAGCAAAGGAGATGTCCACACAAACAGTGGACATAAAGAAAATTGAAAAGAAAACCGAGGAGCTCTGCAACATGATTCACCCGGAGATGACAACACAAGATATCAGGACGGTTGTCTCAAAGGAATGGCCACAAAAAGTGTTTCGGGTAACAAAAATCAGCCGCAACAGCTTTATGGACTGTGAAACGTCAACTAGGGCAATTTTTATTGACGGAAATAAACCAATCACTCAAGAATTGCATAATTTGGGAAAACAAGTACCAGGCTTTCAGCAGCTGTTAGACAACCAGTACTTTAAGTATGGCGACGTTGCTGTTCGAAGCTCAGACAGGATTGAATTAAATGGCCAGAATCGGCCGGCTAGTGATGGACGTACTTTGCTAGTTGGCTATGTTAATCAAGAGGTAGACGATAATGAGCTAGAAGCACAATTTATCGCGTTAGCAAGAGGAATAAGGACTGCCTCACAGGAATGCACAGAGTTGAGCATCACCACGACAGTCAGAAACAGGTTAAACTTGCGTAAGATCCTGGAGTGCTGTTATAGCGATAGCGGAGTAGGTATCAAAATCTGCGTGGGTGCTGAGAGAGGAACAAGAAATAAATTGAAAGCCGAGACAAAAGAGAAAGATCGTAAGCCGGTCACGCAACCTGACGCAGAGCAAGTTTTCACGGAAGTCAGGCGACGTAAAAGAAACCCACGAAACTGGAAAGAAACAGTTATAGTCAAGGCAGAAGGACGCACGTACGCTGATCTACTTAAAGCTGTGAAAAGTGGTGTTGATATCAAAGAGATAGGGGTGGAGATTATCGCCATAAAAAAGACAAAGACAGATGATCTTATGATCCAACTGAAGGGTGGCAAGAATAAAGCCGAATGCTTAACGGAATCAATTGCCGGAAAGGTAGCCGGCGTCACTGCGATACACCAAAAAGAAATGGCGGTAATACACATACGCGACCTGGAGGCAGGGACTGTTTCTGATGATGTAAAGAAGGGTGTTCTAGCAGCATTAAGCGGAGAGGTTCGATGTGAAGAGATACTTGTGACTTCAATGAGGCCTACTCACTCGGATACGATGAACGCTACAGTAAAATTGCCAATACAGTGGGCGAAGCAGTTGGTGGAGTGTAGGCGCATCAGAATAGGGTGGATTTCTTGTCGAGTCCAATTACGTGCCGATGAGCATCGTTGCTACAAATGCTGGGAAAGAGGGCATACAGCGATGAGTTGCAATGGTCCTGACCGCAGAAACCTTTGTTTTAACTGCGGTAAAGACGGACACAAGAGAAGTGAGTGCAGCCAAACGCAAGGCAGGCGTTTTAGGAAGAGACTGAATAATGAGGGAGAGAGCTCGCCTGTAGATACAAATAATCGAACAGGAGGGGAAAAACCAATATGCGAGTGATGCAAATTAATACGCATCGCAGTAGGCCGGCCAAGGACCTCCTTATAGCTACTGCCAAAAAAATGCAGGTAGACGTGGGCCTGGTGAGCGAGCCAAACCGACGAACACTTCAGAGAGGAAACTGAAAGGTTGACTTAGATGAAGATGCTGCGCTAATGGTGCTTCCAAAGGACGTTCCAGTTGCTAGAATAGGTAAAGGAAAGGGAGTGGTCTGGGTAGAACTAGAAGACATTGGAATCATGAGCTGCTATTTCTCTCCTAACAAATCTATGGAAGATTTCAGCTTAAGGCTGGACGAACTCAGCGTAGTAGTCCGGAACCAAACCAAAGATGTGATTGTAGCGGGCGACTTTAACGCAAAATTCCCAGAGTGGGGCGGAGATATATTAGACAATAGAGGTCAACAACTGGCAGACTGGGCTGCATCCTGTGACCTTTGCAGTGTCAACACGGGGCAAACACCTACCTACGAAAGAGGAAACTATGGTTCGTTCCTAGATGTAACCTTCGTCTCACAAAACATCATAAATCGAATCCAAAATTGGAAAGTTCTGGATGAAGAAAGTCTTAGTGACCACCGATATATTATGTTCGAAATAACCACAGCGACGCCAGCCAGACCTCAGGGGACTAGCGTTCCGGTCAACCGAGGATGGCAGGTTGGGGAGAGGAGTCAAGCACGCCTTCGTAGCGCGACGCAACAGCACCTTGGCGCCCCTAACATAATAACACCGACACAACTAGTAACTACTGTCAGAAGAGTATGCGAAGATGCGCTAGAATCTAGAAGTGGTAATAGCCGAAAAGCTGTCTACTGGTGGACTCCAGAAATCGCTGAACTTCGCAGACGCTGCAATCACCCCAGGCGAAGGCTTACAAGAGAGAACGGGCGCACTAGCGGTCAAGCAGACAGAAGCCTTCACCATAATTTGAAGAGCGCTCGCACCTGCATGAGAAAGGCTATCGCGCCTAGGAGGGGAGATGCATATAAGATCGTGATGAAAAAATTTGGACAAAAAACGCCTACATTACCCGCAGATATCACTAATGCCGTCGTGGCTTCGCTCTTTCCAACGCACGACCAAGTGCAATATGAAAACATAAGACCGGTAGAGATTCCACCTTTCACAACTGAGGAACTCGAGATGGCATGGCGGAAATTGAAAACGAAGAAAAGTTCCGGGCCAGATGGAATTCCATCAGAGGCCGTTAGGATCGCTGCGGAAACCCACCCAAAAAAGGTGTTAGACGTGATGAATTCCATTCTAGAGAATGGGGAATTCCCTCGCATCTGGAAAACAGCGCGGTTGGTCTTGTTAAAGAAAGATGGAAAACCGGATGGTGTGCCGACATCTTACAGACCACTCTGCCTGTTGGACACTTTCGGAAAGCTTTTCGAACATTTGCTATTACGCAGACTGATCGACGAAATTGACAGGGCAGGCGGACTAGCTGATAATCAGTTTGGGTTTCGAGCAGGGCACCCCACAATAGATGCTATAGTGGAGATTATGAAGCTTATAGATTCAGCCGCTGATGGTACACAATATACGCGGCGTATCCCAGTTGTAATCACACTGGATATAAGAAACGCCTTTAATAGCGCATCATGGGAGTTAATTCTACAAGAATTTAATAATTTCCAAGTTAGCCCATACCTGAGGAAGGTACTTCAAAGCTATCTGAGTGAGCGACGAATCATTGTGGAAGCTGGAGGTGTCAGATGGATGTCACGAGCGGGGTTCCCCAAGGATCAATATTGGGACCGATGCTTTGGAATATCTTGTATGACGGCATTCTCCGAATTCCTTTGCCCGAAGATGCCAAATTAGTGGGCTACGCAGATGACTTGGCACTCATTGTTTCCGCCAGACATGAACTACAACTAGTGGAACGAGTGGATGCAGCGATAGAGGTGATTTCTCGGTGGCTTCATAATCACCGAATGCAGTTGGCTCCAGAGAAAACTGAAGCAGTGGTAATGGCAGGCCGCAGAGTTCTCAACTCGATGGATTTCAACGTGGAGGGAATCAAAGTAAAGCCGACTACACACATTAAATATCTGGGTATATGGCTAGACTACCGTCGCTGTTTTCAAGAACACGTGAGGCAAATCGTAGCAAAGGCGATTCGGACGACAAAAGGGCTTATCGTACTGATGACGAATGTTGGTGGACCAAGCGCTAGTAAGAGAAAATTGCTCTCATCAGTGGTTCTATCCGCGATACTTTACGGGGCACCTATCTGGATACGAGCTTTAGACACTGCAAAGGCGCGTGAAAAGTTGGAGCGTGTACAACGGACCCTAGCACTGCCTGTATGCAGTGCATACAGAACAGTTGGAAAGGAAGCAGTTTTCGTGATAGCTAATATGCCGCCGATCACGGTATTGGCGAAATATAGAGTTGCGGTTCTTCAGGGAAGCCCAAGCGTTGAGGCCAAATCAGAATTAATACAAGAATGGCAGATTCGATGGGAGAACGCTCACACTGGATCGTGGACCAGGCAGCTCATCCCGAGGCTAAAGGAATGGGTGGAGCGTAAACATGGCGAGGTGAATTTCCATCTCACTCGGTTCTTGTCAGGTCACGGTTGTTTCAACAGCTACCTATTCAGAATGCATATCAAGGATACACCTAATTGCTTATACTGTACCGAAGAGGATACACCAGAGCACACGATACTCTACTGTGCAAGGTGGGATCAAGTGCGAAAGCAGTGTACAGATGTTGTGGGAGCCATAACAATAGGTACAATCATTTCGAGGATGCTGGCGGACGAGAATGGTTGGTATGCTATAAGTAGGATGATTAGAGTAATACTAACCATAAAAATGAGGGAACAAGCGGCTATGTCGCTCTGAACAAAACTAGAGGACAATAGACATCCCGCGGTCGAAGAAATGCAACAAATTTGTGGTGCCGGTCGCTGGGAGGATTGGAGGTAGGGGGTTTTTAGTCGGTAGAAGTCCGGCACAACGTCCATGAGGATTTTCCCCCTACCAATAAAAAAAAATAATATATATATATATATATATATATATATATATATATATATATATATATATATATATATATATATATATATATATATATATATATATATACATATATATATATATATATATATATATATATATATATATATATATATATATATATATATATATATATATATATATATATATATATATATATATATATATATATATATATATATATATATATATATATATATATATATATATATATATATATATATATATATATATATATATATATATATAACATATAACGCATATAATGAAATTTAATTTAATTTAATTTAATTAAAAAAGCAAAATTCACAAACCATATACGGTTTTAACAGTTTGTGTGGCCTACAGATAACATTTTATCTGTCAATTTTTTTTAAGTAAACAGGTCATATAGAACATTTTCCTCAAATGTAAAAATAACAATATGACAGTTGAACGTTTATGGCAAACCATTAAAATAAAATTGTATTTTTTTATTTTATTCATGTATTCTCATAATGCTATTAAAATTTAACAGTACAATTGTTTGTTTTGAACATTAAACTTTAATAGTTGTGCCATAAACTTTAAAAATTACAATTAAATTTTAGTTTGTTCTTGTTTGCCATACAGCTTCAGCTGTCAAATTTTTTGGAGGAAAATGGTCTATAAAAGATAAACAACTTCAAAGTTTTAGATTTTTGCACTAAGTTTATATCATAGTAATATTAACAGGTTTTATTTTTAAACATAATCAACACATTGGGCGAAGTGAATAAAAAGTTTTTACTTTTAAGTAAAAGTAAATGACCATATTTGTGTGAATAATTTTTTATTTTTACTTTAAAGTATCAACTGGGAAATATTCAAAGTATTTACTTTTTAGTAGTATTTACTTTGAAGAAATTTAATCTCAAAAATATTGTGATTGGAGTGACAAACCAGTACAACATATTTTTTTATTATTAAAAATACAGTGATAATTTGCATATATAATAATAATTTCTTATGTATAAAAATGGATAATTTCGAAGTGGATATTGTAAAAGAGCAATGCGTGCTAAAAACTATCATCATAAAATAGGAAAGAAAAAAACAATAGTGAAAATGATCGATGATTCAAAACCTCAACGTCCGTGTAAATGAGTGCACGAATAACGTTCGGAATCTTAAACATTTCAACCATGGTTCTTTTGCGGGAATCATTTCTCAGTCAGTTTCGGCGAATACTACAAATTCATGCGATTTAGCAATCGCGTTATCTGCCACTTGAGAAAATATTTAGTCTGAAGTTCTATGCACCCAAACCCAAACCAATTTTTCAAATGCTGAAATGTGTTGTAAAAGTATAAGGTAGTCTTTATTCACATAATTTTAAGTAAGTTTTTTTTTTTTTTTTTTTTTTTTTTTACAATTTTCTTTATTTATTGAATCTTTCAAACATGAAAATAACAATAAGTTTTCAAATCTTAATAACTAAGGTAATTATGTAAACCTGCTGGAGCAGAATTTACTTCTTATCAATAAATAAATTAATAATTTTATAATTTATGTTATTACAACAGCCATCGTTCTCTTCTTTAATCGCGAAGACGTAGGTATATCTTTTAGGTTTCGCGCCAGCAAATTCGGATGAGATACCAGTTTCCCTGCATAGCTGATCCGCATCTTTTGTAATTCGTCTTTGACAGTTAGGATGCTAAGGTCCTTATGTATATTTTTGTTTTTTTACGAAAAAGGGTGCTCCTGTAATCATCCTGAGAATTTTTGACTGTGTTCGTTGGACAATATCGATATTCGAATTTGAGGTTGATTGCCATAATTGACACCCATACGACCAAATAGGTTTAATCATTGTGTTATACAGGAGAAGTTTGTATTCCAGGTCAATAGTTGAATATTTCCCCATCAACCAGTGCATCTTATCAATTTTTAATTTGATATGGTCTCGTTTCATTTCAATATGTTTTCGCAAAGTTAACCGTCGATCTAGATGGACGCCTAAATATTTTGCTCCATTTGATTGAGGGATTTGTATTCCGTTCATTGTGACAGGCGGACAAGTAAGCTTATTTAAAGTGAATGTTACGTGGGTCGATTTCTCTTCATTGACTTTTATCTTCCAATTCTTTAGCCATATTTCGATGTCATAAATATGTTGTTGCAGAATTTCGGACGCCGTTTGTGGATTTTTATGGCTACATACGATTGCCGTATCATCTGCGAACGTAGACGTCAGAATTTGCGAAGACGTTGGTAGATCTGAGGTGAAAATTAAATATAACGTTGGGCCAAGCACACTACCTTGTGGTACTCCAGCCAGAATGTTTTTCTCGTTCGATTTAGAGGTGTTGTATTTGACATAATATCTGCGATTTGACAAATACGACTGCATGAGTTGGTAAATTTCTGGCAATTTAAGATTAATTTTATGAAGCAGACCCTCGTGCCAAACTTTATCGAATGCTTGGGCAACATCCAAGAATACGGCGGAGCAGTATTTTTTCTCTTCGTATGCTGACCTTATTTCTGTAGCTACTCGGTGCACTTGCTCAATGGTTCCGTGCTCGGCTCTGAAACCAAACTGATGACTAGGGATGATATTTCGTAGTTCCGGTTTAATATTTACGATAATAGTTTTTTCGAATACCTTCGAGACGATTGGTAGTAGGCTAATTGGTCTATATGACGAGACTATGGTAGGATCCTTGCCAGGCTTTGGGATCATTTTTATAGTTGATAATTTTCAGCATTCAGGGATACATCCTGATTCGTAAATTGAATTAAATATTTGTGCCAGTCGACCAAAGGCACACTCAGGCAGTTGTTTAAGCATTTCACCTGTAATTCGATCATACCCAGGGGCTTTCTTTAATTGAATTTGATGTGCGATAATAAACTTTACCAGTGGTTTCTTTATCTTAAATTTTCTCACAGGCCTGATTGCTATATTTTCTGTTTCAACCACCGATAATCCAAGGTTTGGAGTGAAAACACTTTCAAGGTGATCAGCAAAGGCTTTAGCTTTTTAGCTTTTTCTTTAAGTAAATGCTGGGAAATTTTTGGTTAAATTAGTAAGTACTTGCTACATACTTTGGTAGTAACTTTTATTCACTAACTCGGTAGTATTTACTTGAAAAAAGTATTATTTTTTTATTCACTTCACTTATAGTTTCACTATAATCGTTGTAAGTGTGCTTTCTTCTTAAATTGAATATACATGTGTATATATATACCCAAGAAAGATTGTATGTAACGATCCATACACATTCCATAGCCGTTTCAATATTTTAAGTTTTGCTTTAAAAGGTAGATGAACATTACTATTTTCACGCGCGCCAAACACCCTGTATACTATGTAGTATGTAACTCTAAAACTGTGCCAAACATTCATTATTGAACTATTACCTTACATATTCCAGATTAGCTGTTTTTTGAACAGATTTAGTTTGATCATTTTTTTATAAATATGTAATCATATTTGTATTAGATGGATGGCAAGGACAAGTGACCTTCACATTATATATTATTTAAATTTTTTATAAATAAATTCATTAAATCAACAGATTCACAAAGATTATATCCGTTGAAGATAGAAAAGTCGTGCGATCCTCTCCTGCTCTCCAAATACACTACAATATTTGGATTCGATTTATTTTATTTGTTTTAAGAGAGCCAAATTAATTAACTTAATAACAATCATTACATTACATTTATTTTATTCAAGTATAATTTAATTATATAGAACGATATAATTAAATTATACTTGAAAAAAATAAATGTAATGTAATGATTGTTATTAACTAAATTAATTTGGTTCTTAAATGAATAATGAATCTTTAGCTCATAATAATGACGTTTTATGTCAATAAATTTACCATTAAGATGACAACTTAATTATTAGGAGTACACATTAATCCGGTCCTTTTATTAATTTTAAAAATTCATTTATTTTAAAATAAAATAAATGAACAGATTAATTAAAATATTGTACATCGCTGCTAACGACTTTTTCCCACATCTCAGGCAATTTTCGAATCCCATCTCGGAAAAACGTTTCGTCTTTTGAGGCGATCAAAAGTTTGAAGCAAACTTTCAATTTCTTTGAAAGAAGTGAACCAGTGACCTGTCAAATCGTGTGCATCCGTCGGAACAACCAACCAGTAATCAGAAGAGCTATATCCGGAGAATACGACGGATGCGGTAAAATATCCCACTTGACCGTTTCCAAATATTTTTTACGACTTTGTTACGTGAGGCCGAGAGTTGTCATGCAGAAGAATTACTTTATCATGCCTTTCCTCATATTCCGGTCGTTTTTCCGTAATGCACGGCTCAAACGAATAAATTGTAGTCTGTACTGCTCGCCCGTAATGCAATCTCCAGGTTGTAGAAGCTCGTAACACAACGCCTCTTTGGGCCCGCCAGATACACGGCATAACCTTCAAACCATGAATGTTCGTCTTTGGTGTTAATGTTGAGGTCGATGGCAACGATAAGCCGAGCAAAGCTTAGCATTTTTTCCTCTCGTGCTTATCGTAGAAGTTCCACTTCTTGTCACCAGTTACTATCCGATGTAAAAAACCCTTTCTTGTTTGCCTTTGAAGCAGCTGCTCGCATGAAAGAAATCATCTCTTGGTTTCAATTCATAAGAGACCCAATTGCCTTGCTTTTGAATCATGCCAATAGATTTTAATTGTACGGGAACTGTTTGTTGGGTCACTCCCCAATGTACCGGCACGTTCCTCTTGCATTTAAGTTAGATCTTCATCGAGCAATGCCTCTAATTCATCGTCTACGAGTTTTTTTTGGCTGTCCCAGGCGAGGCTTATCTTCAACATTTAAATCATAATTTTTGAAGCGTCGAAACCATTCTCTACATGATTTATCCGTTGGAGCATTGACACCGTAAACTTCCACAAGCATTGAATGTGCTTCAGCTGCACTTTTTTCTTATTAAAACAAAAAATTAACACTTCCCGCAAATGCTGTTTAGTTATCACAAAATCCGACATATTCAACACCGTTAAAAACCAAAGACTTTAATAATACTATATAGACTGGCAATAACTAAATGTCAAGTGAGTAAATTTCAATGAAAAAAAGAGATTGTAAACAAAAAATAATCAATATTGTATTAAATTTTTTTATTAACGATTGTGAATGAACTTAGTTACTTGTAGAATTAGAATTTTGTCTACTTTAATTAGCAGCATTTAATAATTTTATTACATTTTTTAAACCATACCTGGTTCATGAATGTTACTGATATCACTGTTTACACAATATATATTCACTGTTTACACAATTTAAGTAAATTAATTTTACAAATTATCAATATTCATCAACATTCAACCCTAGAATGCACATATAACTATAATTAGTGCGTGTTTCAATTGGTTTAAATGCCGCATAAAAAGTTGAAAATTTAAAAGAAATCGTGATAATTTTTTTTAACTTTTTATCTGTTTCAATTGGTTAAAATTTTGACATTAACATGGTTGCTTATTTTATGTGTAATTATGAACGTATATAGCAAATTTAAATATGAAAATATTTAAAATAAATACTATTTAAATGTATATTAGTTAATTTTAGTCAGTTTACATCTAAATCATTACGATTTTTCTCAAAATTTGTACATGACAAATTTCTGTTTACAAACAATTATTTTTGTCAGCCAAATGTTTTCCACATAAAAATTTTATCAGCTCTTGAAGCACATAAAAAGTTTGGCATTTTTATTCACCACAATTTTTAACTTTTTATGCTGCATTTAAACCAATTGAAACACGCACTTATACATATTTTATTATTACTGGAAAAAATAAAGTACAGTACAAAAATACAGTAAAAATACTGGAAAAAAATAAAATGCGTGATTTTGTTTCCACATACATAACTAAACATGTTTTCGGTACGAGACTGGCGGAATCTATTGTGCATAATTCATATCATCAACAACAAATAATCTTTCGTTTGATACATTTTATTTTATTAACACACAAATTACAAATACACAAATTTTATCACAAATTATATTCAACACACAAGCTTCATACAAATTATATGAAATTTTCAAATAATTATATTTTGAAAGATAAACAACCAGAACAAAAGCTTTTAGTTGTGGATGATATAGAAATCAGAGAGAGGGGGTCTATTTTTTAATTAAACCCAAGCAAGCAGGCTTGCCCTGGGTATTGGACACCGAGCACAGGTTGCGCAGTGCCAAATGATCCACTGTGCTTAGAGTAATAATTTGTTTTTACTTGCATACTCAGTTCAGAGTAAAATTTAAAGAACCGAATATGCTCGGTGCACAGTTCACAAATAAAAACACAGTGTGCAGAGTAAGATTACTCAGGTTGCATAAAAAACAGTATTTTTTGACAGCGCACTGCTTGCTCAGATGGAATTAAAAAATAGGCCCAGAGACAGGGCATTGGAGCCGACGTTACAAGCTCCCGCTCCATTAAAATTGCCGGCTCCGGCTCCAGCTCCGGCTCCGGAGCGGCTCCGAATAAAACAAATCCAAATAAATTTACATATTTCATAGTAAAATATATTTTATTTTATTTTATTTAAAAGAAAATAATTAATTATAATATTTTATTAATCAGCAAAATCTTAATTCACTCGTAAAAATAAAATATTTTCCAAAATATCAGGTTTAGGGGAAGAACGCAAATCGCTTACTATAAACTTAAGTGCAGAAAACAACCTCTCTTGACACTTGCTTGCGAAACTGGCAAACAAGTGACTATTCTGCACGCCTCTTGTATATTTTTCGGATAGTGTTCAATTCCCTCGAAAACGGATTTGATTAAGCGCCCTTTTTCTTCCATTCTTTCATTTTTATAATTTGATTCTGTTAAAGGCTCAACCAGCGAAAACTTAAGAGCTTAAGTTGTGCTTCGTTTGGACCACTTAGGGGAGCGGTACGACCACCTAAATTTTTCGAGGTCAATTGTTATTTGTGACTTATACAATTTTGGTGATTGTAGCACTAACCGAAATAGTATAAAGAACGTTTATTTAAATACATTTTTACAATATATGTTTTACAGTTATTCGAAAGGAATAACATGAACGATACTTTTTGTATTGTGTTTTATTGGTAGACCCACCCGTTAATACGAAACTATAGAAAAATAAAATTTTGGTCACAAATGGGTTAAATTAAAGAGCAATCACATTCGTAGTAGAATAGATATCCTACGGATCTGGAGCAAATCTGGAGCCAAATATTTAAGCAAATATTTCGGCTCCAGCTCCGGCTCCGCTCCAAGTGAAAACACTAGCTCCGGGCAGCTCCAGCTCTTGTCCGGAGCCAGCTCCAAAGCCCTGCCCAGAGATATAAAAAGTTTTATATACGCATCCCGTCCAAATGCCCACACATGAAAAAGCACATTACCGGTCTATGTATATAGTATTAAGCTATGAAAAAAACGCAAGAAATACAAACAATGGAAATCAGCTGTCACTATAAAAAAAATTATTAGTCAGAGCCACTTTTTGACAATGGACCGAATTAATTTGTATTCACAACAATTATAAATTTTTTTTAAGATGCTGATTGTTCAATATTAACAAAAAAAATCTTAAATAATTATGCTGTCTTGTGCTAACTGCCTTGCATTATATTTCAACTAACTAACAATTTACTAAGTATTGAGTAGGTGTCTGTAACCGGGTCGATTCAGTCATATTTAACACGTCTATCCTATCCTTCGATTTTGTTAAATGTAATAAAGGTGTATGGCTTGCCCAGCGTCGTACAAGAGAGTCGCTAAATTGCCTCCTCATACGTTTTAAACAACCCATCTATTACCTCAAAAAACAATATATTATTTATAAGGCCTAGAACTTTCCCCCGATACATTATAAGTGTTTATAATGATAGACGTTTCCCTGCAAACCCAATTTTGAATACCGATTAATTGCTACAACTATGAATATTTTTTAAATAGTCGAGCAGGCAGTGTATATGTTGAGATAAATTCAACACGGTGCAAGCTGGTTCAAACAGTAAAAACCATGGTGTCAACAGATGTAGGGAAATTTGAAAAGTTTAAAAATTGTATCTGAAAATTTATAAAATTTTGTAATAATTCAAAATCATCAAAAAATCACTTAACTACTTTCTCAAAGAACCTATTGATGTTTACATATTTTTCACAAAAAATCACAAAAATTGTATTGTGGAGAAGAAAAGCATACAAACTACGGCTTGAGATATTTAGAAACACACACATATAACACATTAAAAACCAATACTCGTAACTTTTTGTGTATTGTTACCACCGTGTATCGAACCCGGGACCCTCGAATAACAGCAAGCGCTCTACTTATAGAGGGCGGCAATGTTGGGCGACCGCTACTGACGATCCAACTTGTCCGACCAACTGTCTGTCCAACCAAATTGGATGTTGTATGCGCACTACCCAATTTACCATCCAATTTCTACGATTTTTGTTTTAGTTTTTCTTTCTTGTTTTTTTTTTTGTTTCTCTCTAATTTGTATGTTTTCAATGCGATTTTTTACATGAGTGCGAAATATCGACCAACATTACTATACACCATTCAATTTGGTTGATTGGTTGGTCGTTTGGATGGAATTTCCATCCAAATAATGTGAGGTTCCATACGAGACTTGATTTTGAAATCGGCTTCTGGCTTCAAAATAAGTCGTCATCGATAAATGTATGTATTACATCGCCTGAAAAGTTCCCGGTCTGACACATAGATAAATTTAAAACCTATATTATTTCTAAATTCTACCAACCTTCAAACGAAATGTGTCAACATTTTATAACAATCTAACCATTAGTTTACAAGTTACAGTTGTTTTAGTGATGATAATTTTGTTGATTTCAAAACAATGGAAAAAATAAAATTTCGTGGGTTGATTAACGCTGTTTTTTGATAGGAAAAATAGGGTTCAAGCAAAGCAGTGGCTTGATAAGTATTATCCGGACTCCGCACCAGGAAAATCAACCGTCATTGACTGGTATGCTAAATTTAAACGTGGTTACAACCACCGATGAAGCACCACGCTCTGCACGCCCAAATAGCGCTGTTACTCCAGAAAACATAACAAAATCCACTAAATTGTTTTGAAAGACCTTAAAATGAACTTGCGTGAGATAACTGACATTGTAAAAATATCAATGGAACTTGTTGGTCATATTTTGCACGAACATTTGTCCATGAGAAAGCTGTGTTCGAAATGGGTACCGCGTTTGCTCACAATGGATTAAAAACCACAACGCGTCGATGATTCCGTGCGCTGTTTGGATCGGTTTAAGCGGAATAAAAAGATTTTTTTATGCGGCAGGACACATACCTGCGGGAGCGAGAGCGACACAAGTCCTTCAGTATCGCGCAGAATGTATTAAAACAACGACAAAATTAAAAATATTTCAACTCGAGTGTGGAACTAGTAGGCGGGGCATAAAGCATTTCACGAAATTAGATTGATTGTGAGTGCGGGAGTGAATGCGACAATTTTTATTTCCGCATGTATGTATTCAGCTTCATCGAAAAATTATTGGTGAAAAATGAGTCGTAATAAGAACCGGTTTTATAGGTAAAGGGAGGAAGATTCGAAGATGAAGCCGCTTATTTGAAGCCTCGTGTGGAACCACTCAATTAATTAGTTTAATTTTAGGTCACTAGGTTAATTTTGTTGACCAACTTGTCTACACACCATCCAATTTTGCATCCGATACAACTAAATTTGACCAACCGCCCGATCAAATTGGATCGTCTGCAGCATGTAATAATAAATAAACCAATTTAATAATAATAAACAATAAATCGTTAATAATAAATAAACAAATGCTACCATACGCTACTTTCAATCTAAAGGCAATTTTGAAGAATAATTTGTGTGATTTACTGTATAAACAAATAAAATATTTTTTTATGTGCATATCCACACAAGGGTAACTTGAATCCAGTAACTTCTTCGTTTCCCTCTTTACATACAAAATCCATTTTATAGCGACGCAAAAAAACAGTTTTATAGGTAAAGTGGAAAGAGACGAAGAAGTTACCGGATTCAAGTTATCCTAGTCTGGATATGCTCTATCTGCACTTCTTCGTTTTCCCCCTTTACATACAAAATCGATTTTATTGCGACGCAAAAAAAAACAGTTTTATAGGTAAAGTGGAAAGAGACGAAGAAGTTACCGGATTCAAGTTATCCTAGTCTGGATATGCTCTATCTGCACTTCTTCGTTTTCCCCCTTTACATACAAAATCGATTTTATTGCGACGCAAAATAAACCAGTTTTGTAGGTAAAGTCGAAAGTGACGAAGAAGTTACCGGATTCAAGTTACCCTAGTCTGGATCACCCATACTACACACGATTTTGGTTTCTGGTTTTAAACTAAGTCGCAATAGATTTTTATTTTTAATTTAAACCCTTATTTTATATTAAAACACCAATTTTTTTGTATTTTTTTATTCTGTTCTCTCGAAAAAACAAAAATCTACATTTCAAAAATGCCCTTAAATTTTTTTATTATCATTTCTATTTTTTTATTTCGGGCTCAAGGACAAAAATTTTATGTCGCAGGTGCGACAATTTTGTTCTTGAGTCCGAAATGGAAAAATAGAAATGAAAATAAAAAAAATTAAGGGCATTTTTGAGATGTAGATTTTTGTTTAAATTTTATTTTCGAGAGAAGAAAAAAACAATACAAAACAAATTGGTGTTTAAATATAAAATAAGGGTTAATCTATTGCGACTTAGTTTAAAACCAGAACCCAAAATCGTGTGTAGCATGGGTGGATATGCAGTATGCACTATGAAAATTTACATCAGACCAATGCATTGCTGCGAGAAAGAGATATATATTAAATTGTTTTATTAATTGTATTGTTAAATTGTATTATATTAAATTCTTACTATGTCTACTCTAAATTCCATCGAACCCTATTATAACTGGGTGTGCAAATCGGAAATTTATTTATTCATATATATCAAGATTGTCGAAGATCATTGTTTTAATTCTCTGTGGTTATAGCACATAATAACATTTTTAATACATATATGAATTTTTTGTACGAGGAGAAAATGAAGTGAATGTTTTTATCATTATTTAAGTGTATTTCGTCGTGGCCGTCCTCCATTTTGCATTATTACAATTATTTTATTTTTCATTTAAGAAAAATCCGGAAAAACGAGTGGTTACATTGTTATGTATTATGTGGTATTATGTGTTCGCAATTCATTATTGAAGAACTGACATTAATATAAAATAGTCAACCAATATAGGACTTTAATAATATTTTATTACAATATGTAAGGCCGATTTAGATTTAATACACAATTTTTCCCTGCACAAAATGAAGATTTTCGTTTTTTCCACATGAGGACAGAAATATAAAAATTCAAAATTTCGCAGTTGTCTCTTTCTTTAACAAATGTTATCATAAAAATGAGAATACGACATAAAATATATTCAGCCAACATAGTTATATTATGGTAACGCATCGAGTTATCAAATATTCAATTTACTATTTCCGGGGTAATTGTGAATCTCATAGATATATTTCTATAATTTATCAAAAAAAAATTAATAAACCAGTAACGCTCTGGGGGTCTATTATGCAACATTATTCGCTTTCGAAAAATTCGACATCTAAAAATACGATACGCTTCGAATATTGCTATTATGAAAGAAAGCGAATCGTCCTTTTGTTGTGGACCTGTCAAACCAATTTTATATATTATTAAAATACATACGTTCTTGTAGTAAATTATTTTACAACTTACATCTTGGTAAATATATCTATTGGTTTTAAAAACATGTTAATTTTAATTGCCTTAATTAAAAAACATAAAAATACACGACCGTATTTATTTACACGATAAAAAAAAATATTATTTTAAAACAACATTGACACAATTACGGTCTTACTTTGGTACCGGTTAAATCCATGCTGGAATAGAATAAATATTGTGCTCAAAGTAACAACTAAAAATTGTATTTACTTATTTTTATTAGTTGAGAACAATTACATTTTGCAGTTAAACAAAACGTGAAAACACAACTAAATATATCTAATTAAATAGTAATATGACCGAATAATATTGAATATTATTACAAATCGTAACTAATTTACAACCGGTAGAATAGAATTATTCTACCGGTTTACCAGCAAAAAAGTTGGTTTAAAACAATTCCAATTTGGAATTACATATATGGGATTGTTGTTGTAAATTTCTCAAAGTAAGACCGTAAATACGACATTCGCCACCTCCCAGCAAACAAACGCTGATAGCAGAATGAAATAGATGGAAACATTTGCACACGTCGAAGCGAGAAAACAAATAAATTTACTTCGGTTTCTTCTATGTACTGCATTTTTACCCCCACCTAATCTCTTGTTTATCAATTTCATTTCAAAAATTGTTATTTCATTTCTATCAGTCTCCAGATTTCAGCTGAAGGTAATAGACGTTTGTAAATGTTTTTCAGGTGGAAATACATGGATAACATATAAAGTAAGTACTTACATATACAAAATTGAAAAAAAAATGTGTAGTTGTATCTGAATGACAATACACATTTGGTACATGCAACCCAAACCAAACACAATCAATAATATATGATTGTGTTTGGTTTTGATACAACAAAATACATTAAAAAATAATATTTTCTGGTAAACCAACGGTTAACAACAGTTAGATATTATACTCAAATCAAAGTGAAAGAGAGATAAATTAATTTGTAGGGGAAATAAAGCCGAGTTTTCGGTCGACAACAATACGAATAGCATGGAATTAGGTGCATCAGTTTGAAGTAAAAATTGAGCGCTCTAATTATATGCTGTTTATGCGCTATTTGTGCGCTGATTTGTACTACTGGGCTAAAGACCAATCGGATTTTGACGTTACTTTTTCGTTTGATTCGTATTTTTTTTTTTGTTTCATAACCTGGCGAATTTGTCGATCGAAAAATCATAATACCAAAATACGCCGCGAATCAAATTTTCTAAAATCGAATAAGTTTCATAATAGACCGCTTCATACAAAAATTTGCTGACGAAAATGTCTGTGTCAGAGGGCGCTTTCAAGACACCCAAAAGTTAGGAGTAGGTTGAATAAAATCGCGGCCAACCTTATGAAAACGTTTAGCACTACAAATATTTTAAATCAATTTGGCGATGATTTCACTAATCATAATTTTGAGATCTGAAAGTACTCAATGAATCAGCTTTTAATAAAAAAAGATTGCAAAAATATCACCAGAATGGATTAAACTCGATTATTTATAAAAATCTAGTACATAATTAAAAACAAAAAATAATATATACAAAGATGTTTTTTACCTTTTTTCCTGACATATCCAATATACTATAATGCACTGTTCCCTGATAACTATTAAGAATTGGTGGCGGCGTTAGAATTACTTCACATATCTGCAATGCTATTGGCGTATACTTTTTACCAGATCTCAACAATTGAGCATAATATTCTACATATCGTATCTGTGACGGAATCGTGACACCTTTTTTATCGTGGGTTCGTTTTTCATCGTAGAAACGTAATGCTTGTGCGGCTGTTTCAAATAAGTTATCATGTAACATAAAACAGCATATCATTGTCCCTGTGCGGCCTTTACCAGCTTTACAGTGTACTGCTGCTACATGATTTGGATCGGCGTTTAACCACTCGTGAACATCATTACAAAATTCTTGTATTAATTCTATTCGCGGTGGATTATGATCGTCAAATCCATATTTGCCCACCCTCTACAGAAATAACATTTTATAAATTTTAATAGTATTTATATAATATTTTTCTAATATTTACACTATGGAATTTGTTACAATCGTAACTCCGTTCAGAACATAAATTGTAAATTTTATACACATCGGGATGTTTGTGTTCTAAAAATTTGTAAACTTCATCTATGTGATTGCGATAAACCCCTTCCAGTTTTTCAGCAGGAAACCCCATTGCTATTAGATTAGGTTGAATATCTGAAAATAAAAACAGAAATTTTATAGTTGTTAAAATGCGTTCATGTGTATTTTTTATTTTAACAGCAATAATTTGATAATACCCTACAAACACAATTTGAAATTTGTTGTGAAAATGTAGAAATCATTTTCTGAATAGCGTTCAAACAATATTTAAATGCCAAAAAATGAAAAGTAAAATAAAACTAGCCAAATCTCTAGAGTTTTACTTTGAACCGGTAAGGTTCAAAGACTTACATTCTGTGAAGAAAGTAACGGGAATTGGTCATTTAAAAAGCCCGCTTAAAGGACATTTTTTTGTCGATAGGTTGGCACAACTGTCCTTTATCTTGACGTGAAGTTTGAGCGCGATCTGTTATTTATTTTATTTACAGTGCTTTACTTTGTCAGTTCATCTGAAGTATGTTTCCCGATTTTTATAAATCGGATTTTTAATTTTAAAATATCGGACAAAGAATTTGTCTCAAATTTTGAATTGCAAATAGAATTTCGTGTGCCGCATCGCTGAAAATCTTACAGAAGGCTTACGCTGAATCAACTTTATCAAAAACACGTGCATATGAGTGATACAGTACATTCAAAATCTCAGCTGAATTTAACATCAGTAAGCTTGTGGAAAGAAAACTCAAGAATTTTGCAACAGACAACGCACCATCTCACAAGGCTATCATAAGGAACAAATTTCTGGCCAAAAACTCAACCAATATCATCGAACAACCACCGTATTCACTTGACTTGACTCCGGTTGGCTTTTCCCTCTCTTTTCTTTTTTTCTATTCTTTGTTCGATATTTTTATTCATATAAAAAATGGGAAACACACTTGAGATGAACTGACAAAATATAGCACTGTTAACAAATAAATGACTGATCGCGTTCACTTCACGTCAAGATAGAGGACAATTGTGCCAACTTAGCGACAAAAAAAAATATTTACAATCACTTTAAGCGGGTTTTTAAATGTCCAATTCCGTTACTTTCTTGGGAGAATGTATGTTAACTAAATGATAGAAAAAAATTGTTCATTTAGTTAATTTCAATGTTTGTATCATTTATTTGTATAGTGTCAAAAATATCTCCAAATGTACATAGTAACATAAAAATGTAAAATTAATATTTAAAAACAGTTTATATGTCGTTACTGCCCCTTTCGTGTTCTACGATCTGATTTCGTCGGTTTCAGTATCATGCTGTTTTTTACAGGTTATGCACGCTGTGAGGCATCGCCGACAGGGACGAAATCAACGCTTTGCACATATTCATTTTGCCAATTCAACTTCATTACTATTATACTATGAGCTATTACAATTTGCATTTGTAAATAGCGCAAGACAAGTATTTTTTATTTAACTTTTAGAGAGCACACTTACTTTTGTTTTGGATTACGTAAGGTAACTTAATTTACATTTTGACCAAAAATATTGTGTTGAAAATTATAGTATGTGGCTTTTAATTTTTCCTTACTCCTCATACGAATACCTTCGACCAGTTTTACGGAAACGTTTGATGTATGTTTTACAGTTTCCCAAATAACAAAAAAGTTAGAATTAAAATGTGTCATGTAATGAAAATAAAAAACAATGGCTTAGCTTGTTAAATTTTTATTATGTAAACTAACCCTGACTTTCAATCGGTTGCGTCACTCGTATTTAGATTTTCAATAGTTGATATTTCCGAAAACCAACGCCTCTCTATTGCCCCATACAACACTGTGTATCGTAAGATAGTATGTATTATTATTGAGCAAGTGGATTGGTTCATATCACTCGCGATTATTGTAATTATGATTCAACCATTAGTTTCATGACCGAAATAAACAGGCAACATAAGGTTTTCTAATGCTGAAATGCCCGTGCTTATAAAATATTATAAAATCACAATAGTTAAAAACAATTTTGCTCGTATAAAGTAATTATGCAACACAAAAATTTTATGGCACCCGATTTTCTCTTATTTGAGAAACCTCAACAAGCATATCAAATGTTATCATTTGGACTATCAAGACTTACTTGACTGACCGTTCCCAATATTTCTTTATTTTTCAAGTACCTTCACATTATCTAGACATTCTTCAAATGTGATGCACCTCTTACTTTGGTATTTATTTATTTCTATTAACATACTTATGTCGTTAAACCCTTGTCTAAAAATTGTATATTATAGGCTTTGTTTATTTGAAAACAGAAAATTGAATATAAATTTTCATTAGCTTTGAAAAAGATGTCCGAAATGCTTCTAAAAACCAACAAATAAATTATTTAAAGCAAATAGGGTATGTTATATATGCCTGGGTTATTAAGGACCACCCCACCTCCACAACCTGCTATACCTAACCTAAGATATATTTATCCTACAACTCCTCAACGCCCGATTCTTTATAATCAGAAACTGGGGTTTCTATCAAATACAAAGTAAAATGTAAGTTCAAAACATCACATTTTTTAGATAGTTGATATTTAAAGACATATTTCTATGATAATTTCAAATTTTCGACTTTACTTAGAGTCGAATGAACTAGTGCGATGACAAGGAAATTCTTGTCCTGTGTTAAATACAAATTAGCTAGAATTAATTTCTTGGGTTTTTCTTGTTAATTTAAATTTTATATGTCTATAAATAAAGTTTATTACAGTGTTTAGCATGATAAATAAAAGATGAGAATATCGTTTTTCTTTATATGATAAAGTTTGATTTACTTTTATTTTTATTTAGTACTAGTTTTGAGTTCTCTTTTCGTCAACTATTTCTTTATTCTAATTTTGATTCACAAATTTAATTTTCCTTTATATATTCGTAAATTTCGTATTACGGCATCCTATCGTTCAATAATTGTGGGTTGATCCCTCTGCTGCTGAATTTTATACTCCTCTATTCTACTCATTTTTTCACCTTTTTTCATTCTGTGTAGGATTTATAAATTGCTACCATTTCCTGTGTATGTGTGCAGTTGATGATTTAGGTGTTCTGCGTATTTGGATTGTGTTATGGTTATACAATTTTTCAACACAGGAAAAAGCAAAATTTGTTAATCAAAATTAGAATAGAGAAATAGCTGAGCTATCGATACTAGTACTAAATAAAAAAAAAAAAAATATCACACAAAGAAAAACGATATTTTCGCCTTTAAATTTAAAATTCGAAAATATCAATTGCATATAGGTTTTGCAATTTGTCACGTACAGACCACGCGATTTAAGAGTATGGAAAAGTACTCAAACCAACAACGTTTAATAATTGTAAAAACACATTAGAAAAATGGTGAAAGTTTTGCGAAAATAGTTCGCCAATTATGTCAAGTTTTCGATCGCAATAATAAATCGACAGTGAGGCATTTAATTACAAAATTTGAGACCAAATTTACGCTGATGGATCAGGTCATTGTTCGTCGTCGTCCTTGTGCATTTTGGGCTGGCGGAGTAATTGGGCCGTATTTCTTTGAAAATGCGTCTGGAAATACACTAACTGTTAATGGAGTACGGTATCGCGATATGTTAACGGAGTTTTTGTGGCCCGAATTGAATGTAATCGATGCGGAGGACATGTTTTTCCAAAAAGACGGTGCGACTTGCCACACAGCACGTGAAACAATGGTGTTACTGCAGACCAAATTTCCAGGCCGTGTCATTTCTCGATTTGGCAATCAACATTGGCCACCAAGATCGGGCGATCTAACACCGATGGACTTTTTTTTTTGGGGCGATGTGAAGGAAAATGTGTATGCGAGTAAGCCTGAAACATATGAACATCTTAGAGGAAATACGGCGCGTTATTAGTGAAATACAGTCACATTTATGCGAAAAATTTATTGAAAATTTCAACAAAAGAATAACCCTGTGCCAGAGGTTTCGTGGTGGCCATTTGCCTGATGTTGTATTTCACGTTTAATCGGAACTATTTTTCTTTATGTTGAAATAAAACTGTTTGCTTAATTCAAAAATAAATGTGTTTTACTTTAAAATTAAATCCGGCGCTCTTGTTGGAACACCTTTTATCATGTTTGTTTAACTCATTTAAATTGCATACATTTGTTTCCTTCGTTTCGTTACACTTTATAACATTAGATACTCTTTGATTAAAGTATCTACAAAGCAAATTCATCTTTTTGTATTTCAAATTGCAGCGATTTTACAAATCAAATTTAACCTTATACAAATCAAAATAAAATTATTGCTCTTGAAGGATTTGAACTGTCATTGGAAGATTGGAATTTTTACTTGATTGCGTTCACCTCTCTTAGATTTATCTCTCTTTCTCGGTTTTGTTTTTATTATTTAGTGGTAATCAAAAGGATACTTGCTGATGAAAACAACTAACAAAGAAATATGAGTGAAGAACAAGATCAGTTACCATTATTAATGTACACTTGGGTGCAAAACAATCGCACATTGCTCAATTTTCCACAAAAGTTCAAAAATATCAAAAACAATCCAATATTTGTTTAATTTTTTTTAATGCAGAATCAAAGTCTACCTCCATTGGTATCGTTTTTGTACTGGTAAATGTCAACAAAGTGATTTTTGTCAAATGCATATAGCAGGCTTTCGAATTAAATTATAAAAATAATTCAACAAGATCAATACAATAGCATGCCATGAAATATCTCGCTCGGAACGGTGATCATTCGCATATCGACGCTTACCCTGAGCGATCATCTATTGATTACGTCTTCAACCGGAGCAAAGAAATGGTTACCACACCCCAGGTCGCCGCACAAGTGGTTGCACTAATTTATGCGGGGCAGCACCAAAGTGAAGTGGCTCTACAACTAAATTTGAGGCGATTCTCCATTCGTCGGGTGTGGCAGAGATATCAGGAAACTGGTGGCTTCAGTCAGCGACAAGAATCGGGCCGACTTCGTGTTACAGCACAGCGTGATGACAGCTCTCTGCTAACAACTTCGTTGCGAAATCGCTGTATGAATCCAGTTCAACTGGAATGGCGGCTCCAAGAAGTTCGTGAAGTCGAAGTCAGTCGGTGGACAGTTAAAAGACAACTTCGAGAAGTCAATCTGACTGCACAGACCAGCAAACGGGCCGAAATTGACTGCAGCACACCGACCAGCCCGTCGTGAGTTCGCTCGAGAGCATTTGAATTGGATAGAAGAAGAATGGAGGACAGTCCTGTACTCTGACGAGTGCAGGATGTGTTTATATGGCACCGATGGACGCGGAAGAGTATACAGAAGACAAGGAGAGCGATATGCACAATGTTGCATTGAAGAACGTGTCTCGTATTGCGGTGGATCATGCATGTTCTGGCGAGGCATATCAGGCGATCGTAGAGGAATGGGAGGCGATACCTCAAGATTTTGTGAAAATAAGTATTGAAATAAACTTTGAATCTGCATTAAAAAAATTAAACAAATATTGGATATTTTTTTGATATTTTTGAACTTTTGTGGAAAATTGAGCAATGCGTGTGATTTTTTTGCACCCAAGTGTATTTATAACGACACTGTTCAGTTTCATCAAAAACCATCACTGCAGAGTGAACTACTCAAACGATCTTCATAAACGTTCTATTGTATCGAAACACAGGAAAAAATCAATAACATTGCCAGTCGGATCGAAATGTCAAAATTAAAGTTGATGGATTCTAATATTTTAGTACCAGATGGAACAGCAACGATCGCCGCACGACCTAGCGTAAACGATGAAAACCACTATTAGTACATCATTACTGCTGTGGAGAAATTATTTTTAGTTGGTACTTTGCGACAGGGCAGAGTGAATGTCAAATTCTGTTTTCGTTCAATAAACCGGAATAAAAAACAAATTAAACAAAATCAAAGTTTTTTATTGTTAAGTGCAATCAACACTTTCATTGGCCCTTCGAGCCGGATACCGAAGCTAACCGGCAATACCATATCATCAGCTTCAGGAGATTAACAAAAAAAAACTTTGCCACCGCGTGGGCTATGTAGCCGCCATTAATCAAGTTTGTGTTGTGCATAAAATGGACAAGCTTACTAAACGAAAGGGAATAATAAAGGGCCAGCTCACTCGCCTCAATAATTATATTGATACGCATGGTGCAGGACTGGCTTACGATGATCTCAAAACTCGATGTGACAATACGCACAAATTATATTCGGAATTCATTGCAACCGAAGACGCCATATTTCAAATTGATGCAACCGCACCATCTGAAATGGATACCGTCGATGATCATTACTATACGATCATCCCAAAATTGCAGGCGCTAATTCGGATGAAATCTGGAAGTCATCAAATCATGAGCAGTCATTCGATGCGACCGCTAGTGTCAACCCCACGTCAGACTTTAAGCTGCCGTCTCTAACAATGCCAACATTTGATGGAGATCTGAAAAACTGGCAATCATTTTACGTTATATTTTCATCCACCGTTCATGAAAATATATCATTGTCACCAGCACAAAAGTTTGAGTACCTAAAGGGGCTCTTAAAGGGCAACGCCTACAGCTTGATCAGTCATTTACGCGTAGACGATGCTAGCTACATTGAAGCAATCCAGCGGCTAACCAAACGCTACGACAGGAAGAAACCGATAGTCGAGGCTCACATCAAATCATTCTTGGACCAACCAAGAGTAATCAAGGCAACCGCTATCCACCTTACGGCATTTATACTTTTTACGCTATTTGCCAGTAGATACTCCTGATGATGACCTAACAAGTCGAAATCGATCGAGTGATTTTTTAAAATTTTTGAAAAATATTTAAAATATTCTGCGAAACAAAAAACAAGTGATTAATAAAAATGTGTTTATTAAGTATTATTAAGTATTACGGCATTTGATGATAATTTGCACGAAGTAGTAAGAGGACTAATGGCATTGGGCAAGGACGCAGAATCACGCGATCCGTGGATCATCTTCATGGCGATGGAGCGACTTGATGACGAGACAAGAAAGGCTTGGAGATACAAATCTGCTGAAGAGGATTTCCCGACGTTACAGAGCTTCCTAGATTTCCTGTTAATTCGCGTCGATGCCCTAACAGAAGTAAAATCAACGGTAAAGAAACCTGAGACCAAAGTTCAACCAGTTGCGTGTGTTACACACTGAGTGTGGGTTCACGGAATGAGATAAAAAAAACTGGCTTTTTTTTACCAACTTTTGCTCAAAAAATTTGTCTACGGTTGTCTATCGCACATCCTTTAAAAAAATGTCATAACACAAAAAACAATTTTGTGATAAATGCATTTTAAATTGCTATACTTGATTATTTATTTTATAAAGCTAATAATGAATAATCTGAACATCATCCCAGTAACGTTAGCAATTAAAAAAAAAATAAAATGCATTTATCTCAAAACTGTTTTTTTTGTGTTGACAGTATTTAAGAGGATGTGCGATATGTTTTCTGTTGTTTTGTATTTTTTGTTTGCAATTTCTGCTTTGTTTACGATTAGATGGGGCTTCATTTTAATTTAATCGAATAAACGTATGTCTGGGGATTACAAATACACAATATTCGGTTTTATACACACATCACAATTTATAAATTATCAAATAATTTATAGCCCAACAGTTTGTAACAAAATAAAATTTTTGGTTCTCATCCTAATTGTTGTTTGTCCTAAATGCATCTCGCATATTTATTCCATTTATTTTATATAATAACTTTAAATAAAATTATCTAAGGCGATAACCTAACAAATTCATTCAAAAAATGTCAAAAATAAACAATAACAACAAATATTTGAGCAAAATTATTGCTCATACTTCCGATTATTTTTTGTTACTATGTTGGTACGACTAAGATTATTGCTCAAAAGATGGATATATTTTAACTAAAGCTGGATTAAATTGGACGGGGTTTAGTTGAATATGAAAGATTTGATTGGCTGAAGAGTTGGATAAAAATAATCCCGTTCCGTGAACTCAACATGAAATATCACAAATACCCTGCAAATTATATAATGGAGATCGTCATCGTCTGTTTGAATGCACACGGTTTAAATCCATGGCATTACCTGAGCGCAGAAGATTTCTAAAGGAACACCAAAGATGCTTCAACTGTCTTGGAGACAATCATTCCGTCTACCAATGCCGCTCAAGTAGGACATGCCAAATTTGCAGGAAGAGACATCACACGTTCATGCAGAACCGGATGACAGTAAAACGGGCAATCAAATGAGCTCAATCGAGACCAGTTCCAGCAGCGAACCCAAAGCGTCAACGAGCGAAACCTACACTGCGACTGCAGAAGAAATCTACACATCAACTGTCGTCCAGCATGCAAATATCGCCAGTGAAAATGCAATGTCACCAACCGTGTTGGTCGAAATTAAGGATAGGTTCAACAACTGGCATAGTGTAGGAGGGTTGCTGGATTCTGGTTCAACTCAATCATTCCTCAACGAATCGTGTGCTAATAATTTGAATCTAATCAAAACAAATGCAAGAGTTTTTGTCAGTGGTATCGGTGGAACCAAAGCAGGATTATCAAAGGGACGCACACAACTCATGATAAGATCGAGAGTCAATCGTGATGTCACATACCAAATTACAGCTCTAATCGTGCCCAAACTCACCTCACACATACCATCGAACCCGGTAGATGTTGACGTACCAACGAGCGATGTGGTTAGATTAGCTGACCCTACATTTAATAAGCCGGGCCCAGTAGATCTAATAATAGGTAGCGATTACTTCTTCGAATTACTGGACCATGGCAAAATACCACTAGGCAATCCATCGTTAATGGCACAAAACACCACACTGAGGTGGATAGTAGGAGGCCGATTCTTGTCACGGCTCAAGACGTTAAATGAGACGGTACACATATCGGAAAATCAAGAGGTGAATATCGACAAAAATGGGCTGGATTAAGGTGTTATGCGACCCGTGCTGATCGGAGCCCTCTGGATACCTGGCGACCTCCAGTTGTATTTAGCCTTACCTGCGTACGAGTATACGGATCTCTGCGCAGGTGGGCCTGTATTTCTCCGATACTCGTGGGAAAAACATGGAAGATGTTACAAATAAAAACAAGGGGATTGGTACCCACCAAAAACCGGAAAGTTTAATGAGAGGACTAACTCTAACCAGAAAGGTGGGGCTCGCTCATCTGAGGCAGGGGTAAGTCACACCATGGTATCGAAACCAGGTGGAAGCGGAACCGCCAAACAGAAGAGCGGGGGATTGAGAGAGATCCTTCCAGCGAAGCGACGGTACAGGGAGAGACGGTCGGCATTTAGAATTCTGGAGAAACTGGCTGCGACCCCTGAGGGGCAGCTTACAGTAGAACAGAAGAAATCTGTAGCATGGGCTAAGAAAACTGTCGGCTGCGATAGCTCGGAGAGCGTCTTTGTGTTTAAAAGACACAGTTCCCAGGAGGAGCTTGAAGCGGGCGGCAGTAAGCTGGCCAAAGTGCAAGCAGACACGACGTCGGGTGCTCCTGAAGTGGAGAGTAGTGTACAATGCACTAAACTTCTTATTCTTGAGGATCCTAAGAGAAAATCCGCGATCCCCCTCGTCCTGCAGAGATGCGGGATGGCACCAAGGGCGCGTTAAGTTAACTGCATGCTCGGACCAGAGATCGGTCGATCTCTATAAAACGGCGGTGGCCGAAGTAGGCGAGGTGTGGTCGGGCGCGAGGCTTGATGCGGTCAGCAGAGGGGAAATCCCGAGCAGGCCGAGGGCACGCGTCTGGTTACCAATCGAGCCGGATAAGCCAGAGCAGATCATTGAGGTCATTCAGGCCAGTAATCCCGATCTTCCGACGGAAGGATGGAGGATTGTGAAGCAGGAGGCTAAGAGGGGCTTTAGATTGGCAATCATGCTGATAAATAAAGAATCCCTGGCTTCCCTTGCTAGATCAAAGCGAGTGATCAACTTCGGTTTCGGGTCGATCACTCTTAAAGTTTATAGGAAAGATGAGGTCGATAAGGGCGCGGAAGATCAGCCTGAGAGCGACGGTGAACGGACCCAGTAGGAGACGGTCAAGCGGGCCGAGCGCGACCAGGGTAGCCGTTCTGATATTTCGGACGAGTAGGTTGGTGAGGAAAGTTAGCCTCCTCTCTCTCGAGTCCGATGGGGACAACCCGTCGAACACACGACTAGAGGGGGCTGGTGACCAAATCAATGCGCCAGATGACACTATCCTGATGCAGGGAGTGCAGGGAGAGGTGAGTAAGGTAGACTACAATGGTTAGCATTGTACAAATAAACCAAGGCTGCCTCGGCAGCTCTCGTGCTCAGACTGACTAAGTCAGATGAGGGCTTGGTGTTAATCCAAGAACCTTGGATTAGCAATAGCAGGATCTGTGGCCTCAGAATGAAAGGGTATAAACTATTGTACTCAAGCAACTCTGAAAAGATCAGATCGTGCATTCTAGTGAAAAATAATTTGAATACTGTTGGAACTGGAGAAAGAGGTGATGTGGGTTGTAGTGTATGCAGATGATCACGTCGATTATAGAACTCGCCCGATTTACTGCGGCGAGAGTCCGAACTCCATATAAAAAAAATTAAAATCATTAATTTCAATCAAGATCGTGTTGAAAACAGGTTTATTTTCATATAATTCAGTTCTTATGATTCGCAAACCATTCGTAATGTTTTAGCTGCGGATTTCGAATGAATGTTTTTGTTTGATTTGTGTAAAAATAAAACCAGTTTTACATGCAACCTTGATCCAAATTCAATTTTTTTATATGGAGTTTGGACTCCTGCCACAGTAAATCCGGCGAGTTCTATAATCGACGTGGATGTAGCGATAGCTGTCTCAGGCAAATATCTGGATACTATTAGGGACGTCATGCAGAATGCACCCCTGATCGTTACGAAATGGACCGGCAAGTGCGGATTAGGGATTACCCCTTCCAAGACAGAGCTGGTACTATTTACTAAGGTAAAATTCCGGTAGTTAGCCCCCTACCGTGAACGGCATTAGACTAGCTTTTGCTGAGAGCGAGATTTTTGGGCATAATCTTGGACAGTAAGCTCAGCTGGAAGCCTAACATTGTAGAAAGGGTGAGTAAGGCTAATGTAGCCATTTACTCGTGTAGGAACGCCATAGGTAAGAGATGGGGTTTGAAACCAGAGCTGATACACTGGCTCTATGCCGCAGTGGTAAGACCTATGCTGATGTATGGGGTGGGCGTGTGGTAGCCGGCTCTGGAAAAGGTAAATTACATAAGGATGTTGGAGAAGGTGCAAAGAACGGCCTGTATGCTTATAAGCGGGGCGCTTAGGACAACACCTACACGCGCTTTAGATGTTATGTTCCACCTTATTCCAATCGAATTTGTTGGTAAACAAATGGCAGCCAAGGCAGCTACGAGGCTCTCGGCTGTCTTTCAGTGGAAGTGTCTTCGGGCAGGACACTTGACAATAGTTAGATCACTAAGGGAAGAACTGGTGAATCTAGATTATATTAAACCAACGTTGTGCTTCGATAAAGGTTTCTGGATCATCTGCCCTTCGAAGGAATCCTGGAGGAACGGATCAATACTGGAAAACGAGGCACTTCAATTTTTCATGGACAGCTCTAAGCTAGACGGCAAAGTAGGAGCCGGAGTCTTCTGTGAGAAGCTGCATGTTAATATTTCTGTTCGTCTCCCTCACTACTGCAGCGTGTACCAGGCTGAAGTGGTGGCGATAGGGAAAGTCGTGACATGGTTGAAGCATAATGTAGTAGTGAGGGATATCGCGATTTATATAACAGTCAAGTGGCACTCAGATCACTAGAGGCGGTTTCCCTGAAGTCACGGTGGCACTGGATTGCCAATCATCTCTTAATGAGATGAGCGAGTATTTCAGTATCCAGATAATCTGGGTCCCTGTGCACTCGAACGTCACGGGAAACTGCAGGGCAGACGAACTAGGTAAAACGAGAGTTAGGATTGGTCGTAGGGATATTGACAGGACACTGCCTTTTTGGGGAACATGCGAGAAGTTTGGGTCTACAGACGAATGACTTTTGTAGAACTTGTATGGACGAAGAGTAGAAGAGATTTTAGAACACTTCCTATGTAAACTTTTAGTTTTTATAGATAACATAATATAGCAAATATAACAAATATGTAGTTAGCTTTTCTGAAAGCAGGTGTAAAAAAATAGAATTCAAAAACTTTTGGAATTTCCTTTTAGCTAAGTAGTCATAATTATTATACCTTATTTAAAAGAGAATGTTCTCAGCTTTTTAATGAAATTAGTACTTAAAAGTAAAAATGGGTATTTCTCAATATATTGAAGTTCCTTTAATACAAGGTGCTGTGTTGGAAAGCTCCTCTGTAAACATCTGTAACTTCATAGCGTGGTTTTAACGTGCGAAGTGATAGAAGTAACCTCACCTTCGTTTTGATCAAGAAATCCAAAGGTACTATTCGTGTCTACTTTAGAGGCACCTCGTATATATATATATATATATATATATATTATATATATATATATATATATATATATATATATATATATATATATATATATATATATATATATATATATTATTATATATATATATATATATATATATATATATATATATATATATATATATATATATATATATATATATATATATATATATATATATATATATATATATATATATATATATATATATATATATATATATATATATATATATATATAAACAAAAAAATCAAAAATCATTTAAGAATCCCATTATCGAGTTCCGTCCCATTTGACCATATTCCAGAAATTCATTCAATAATAATTTCAGAATCCCATTTCCATCTAACACACCCAATCCCATCATAATCAGATAAAAAATGCCTGAGTTCCTTCCCAGATGGCCATATTCCAGAACTTCTTCCAAAAACTGTTTATGAATCTCATTTCCATCCAACAAACAAAATCCCTTCATAATCGGTTAAGAGATAAACGATTTCTGCCCTAGATAGCCATATTAAAAAACAAGTGCAAAATCTATGGTCGATTAAATTTAAAAACATTCAAATTTAACGGGCATTCGGATTTAACGGACTCCCCAATTAATCAGATACAATGTAAAACATCTCAAATTAGCATTTAAAAAATAAAACAATTATATTTATTTAATAATTTTAACATATAAATCACAATTTTGCAATTTTACCATTTTTAGAAACGGCAACACCAACAAAATATTGTCCTTTTATTAAATTGATTAATACTTGAAAATTTATTATTTTGGATGCAAATATGTGATATTTTACATTATAGCTGATTAATATAATTGAAAAATATGCAGCCAATTATTCATAAATGAGAAATCTGTTAAAAATAACATTTATATTTATTGTCATTGTGGCAATATCGTTCCATAAAAATCGTTCCATAATCCAAAAATTCTCCTTTCATTCCAAAAATCTAATCAAATTGAAGTTTTGTCATTTAGAATAATCGTTACTTATTTTAATCTATGTTGATCGAACATTAATAATTATATTTCTGTGGTGAAGATATAAAAGGTAATAACTCATTTCTTCAGTTTTTCAGTAGAGCATATTTAAAACTTTCTGGCGTTTCTGAAAAAAAATTTCAATTGTAGAGAACTTAATTTTTGGATGGTTTTAGCTTTATACTTATCCAAATTTAAAATAAAATAAAATTTACCGTTACAGTTTTTTATAGACATTTAAAATTATTGAAGAGATCTAAAAAGTAACAAAATGTCTTATTACCTTTTATATCTTCACCACAGATTTGTAACTAATTTATAATCGTTTCCCAATTATTTGTAACCGAGAATCTTTCAATATTTCTTAAACTACATGAAATCTATTTAGTTGCATACGTGCATATAATAATCGAGCTAACCAATTTATAACTCGAGAACAAAAATGTATCTATATTATATGCGTATATTCATTACGGGATAACAACCTTGAAATTTTTGTTTGGACACAAGCTGTCTTTATACAATACGAAAAAAGAATGAATCGAAAATCAAAAAACGAAAACTACACAAATATAAAATATGTAAAGCAAAATATAAATAAAAAAAACTCGTGTACAAGTTCGTACGATGTTTATTCGGCTATACGGAACCAACGAAAATGTATTGTACAAGCCGAACTGTACTCGAGTATACACCGATCCTATCAAATATTTCAGTCATCTATTCATTTGTGTTAGTATAAAAAAAAATCGTAATATATATATATATACGAAAACATGATACTCGCACACATTAAATAGAAGTAAAAACAATACCAAACAGAAGAAAAATGTAAAATAGAAGTGGAAGAGGTGGAGCAATGCCTCCTAAACTACAGGCCTCTTACTACTCTCATTTTTCGCACATGACGTCAATTTATGTCTAAACCGAGACTGCGCAATAATAATGTTAAGATATTTACACTAACAAAACAACTAGAGAAAACAACAAAAACGTCGACATAGCGTGTCGTCATCATTTGGTGTAAGCGGCCTGTAGTTTAGGAGGCATTGGGTGGAGCCAGATTTCATTATAATTTAAAATTTGATTTTTTATTTTGTTATTTGTTTAGTGCGGATATTGAACCGAAGGCGGAAGGTTATCAAATTTCTGTTTGGTGCCGTATTTTGTTTTAAATCAAGAAATAAGCCTTTTTTATAATGCACCATTTTTCACAGCATTCTCCAGATAAATGTGGTGCATTTATTAATGAATTAAACATATGGACTATTTTCCGCTTAAGTAACAATTTTATTTAAAAGGAACGATAGAAAACTGTATAAGGATAATAATTACGGACTTGTCACTTTAAAGCTTCTACAAATTTTCTCAATGATTTTCCATTTAAAAATAAAACTACTAGCCAACGAAATTTTCTGGTATCAAATATACAAGAGTGTGTACATATCAGATATGTAAGAGTGATTAGTGTCTCAATTAAATGAACACAAATGATAATAAAAATCATTTATATACATATTTTAAATTTAGTTAAAAGTTTTTATTCCGGTTTGTTTGTTTATATACAGTAGAATCATTAACGAGACATAGGACATTATGAGTACATACGTTAAAACGTTGTATCAACAGAACTCGATATTCCGGTCGTACAGTAGCCATTGCAATAGTTATACAATCGAGTCGACTTATCTTTCTCAAACTTTGTCTAAATTGAATTCTTGTTATGTCGAATTTAAATTAAAGTACGTTGCGATTTGGTAGGAAAATAGTATTTCTTATCTCAAACTTTTTCTAAATCAAACTGCGAAGTAATCTTGGAGGAGTAATCATGTCGAAGTAATCTTGGAGGAACAAATCGAACAAATTCCTCTTTCTATTTCGAAATATCGGTTTATGGGCATTCGTTACACTCTTATAGTATACTATGTATGTATAATTAAAATTGAAAAGCCGCTAACTCACCTAACTGTTAATTGTCGTCTTTAAATTTGCTTTCATATAGGGAGGCAATTCAGAAAACAGATGATAACAAAATCGGGGAATACAGAGGGGGAAGCACCGCCATTTTAATTGTCGCCGTTTGTATTGACTGTATTTTCTTAAGCGATTATGATGGGGTTGGGTATGTTGGATGAAAATGTGATTCTTAAATGGTTTTCGGAAGAAGCTCCGGAATAATATGGCCACCTGGGGCAGAACTCGGTAATTTCTTAACGGACTATGATGGGATTGAGTATGTTGGAGGAAATGGAATTCTTAGATGTTTTTTGGAAGAAGTTCTGAAATATGGCCACCTGTGGCACTATTTTGGTAATTCCCCGGGAATAGGGAATTGGGGAAAGAATTTATATGTAATTTTTATTAAAACATTTTTTTTCTGGCGTGCTGAGGTAAAAAGTTAGTGTTAATTTTTTTGAAATCAAAGTTAAATGGGGAATAATTTTCCCTGCCAATTTAGATATGGAAAAATTATTCCCAATTTTTAAATAATTACATCAAACTTTTATCCTTAGTATGCAGGAAAAAAAATACTTGAACAGAAATTACATATAAATTTTTTCCCCAGTTCCCTATTCACGGGGGATTACCAGAATAGTGCCACTGGGGCGGAACTAGGTAATTTCATTACCGATTATGATGGGATTGTGTATGTGGAATGGAAATGGGATTATTAAATGATTTTTGGTAGAAGTTCGGGAATATGGTCACCTGGGGCGGAACTTTGTATTTTCTTAACCGATTAACGTTCACCAGAAACATTGTACGTATTCACGTGAAATATCTGTACACGTGGTACAGACACCTACATTTTTTAATTTCCTTTTTTGTTTGCAATAATTTTACTTATATCTTGGAATCCCTTATTTGAGGGTTTAAAAATTCTCTCGTGAAAATGTATTATTCACTCTTTACTGATCGAACAGTGTTAGTTGTAAGTATTATAATCTAAGAATAATGAAAAGAAACAAAAACAATGAGGTTTATTATACCACGTGTACGGACATAAGTATGACGTGAATACGTAGGTATGTTTCTGGAAGGAAATGGCCTACGCAATATATCGAGCTTTCTGGTGAACGTTAATCGGTTAAGAAAATACAGATTACCACCCAAGGCGGTCATATTCCAGAAGTTGTTCCAAAAATCATTTAAGAATCCCATTTCCATCCAACATACCCAACCCAATGCCATCATAATCGCTTAAGAAAATACAGAGTCAATACAAACGGCGACAATTAAAATGGCGGTACTTCCCCCTCAACCGCAAGCAATGCGTCATAGTCCCGCATTCCTTGATCTTTTTGCTATCGAGTGGTGTAATTAAATTGTGGTTATACATGATACGTATAGTTGCAGCATCAAACTGTATCCTCCGATTTTGTTATCATCAGTTTTCTGAATTGCCCCCCTAATTTAAAGACGTATTCACGTCAAAAAACGGATTTCTCGATTTAAATAAAATTGTTGCAGGGACAACAATTAACATTTCAGTGAATTAGCGAATTTTCAATTTTAATTATACATACATACAGTTAATTATACCCAATTCTCTTTCTATCTCGGATTTTTGTTTCGGTCCCTTGGAACTTTGAGATATTCAGGATCAACACTAATCGTACGAGTTATCGATTCACTTCCCTATAAATAGAATAATATAATAAACCTTATACATATAACTAAAAGAACTTCAATTTTTAAATTATGAACTTTTTTAATTATTTCAAAAAAGGAAAAGCCTTATGGAAGCCTTTTTAAAAGCAGGCTTCCATTAGGCATAAAAACCTCTGCTAAAACAAAATTAACAATTCATATAATAACAAATAAAAACAAACAAACTATAAAATAACAAACAATAATTCTAAAGTTATAACAGTAAATAAAAA
Source organism: Nephrotoma flavescens (assembly GCA_932526605.1). NCBI lineage: Eukaryota > Metazoa > Arthropoda > Insecta > Diptera > Tipulidae > Nephrotoma > Nephrotoma flavescens. Next base: position 160,352,316 of record OW052220.1, on the reverse strand, counting down.
AATATTAATTCAAGTTTTCTGCTAAATCACAGCCTTCCGGTACAGCCCCTCGGAATATTGGTTCGATGGTGTTACATGAAAAAAAAAAGAAAAAAATATGGTTAGCAAGGTCTTAAATATTTATTTGAACAAGTTTTTTTATTTATAGGTAAGTATTTTCCGATTTGTGACTTCGTTTAATACATGGCGCTTGTCATTAATTTTTTTTACATAATTGTTTAGTAAAATATTTGAAAATCGTTTACAAATATTGAAATATGTCTTAAAACTAGAAGATCCACAGCCGCATTCGTAATCTAAGTCAATCACTGTTGCATCATCTTTTCTTAAGCTGTCTATTGTCAAATATATTAATATACCCTTGTGATTTTTTGTTTCGAAAAATTTTACTTTTAGATCAGGACTGCGTAAAATTTCTTGAAATATGGCGGACATGTGGAAAATTATATAATTCGTTTCATCTGATGCAACAGATAGTCCTCCACGCTGAAGGTAATTAAAATAATTAGAATTAGTCAATGCTCCATTTTCATTAAAGAATAAAAATTGGTATGACTCACAATTCTGTGTCTTTAACTCACTATGAGCTGCGTAGCCACTTACATACAGTTTTGCGTCGTCGTCTATTTCTACGTTTTGAAGGTAAAAGTCATTATCTAAAATAACGTCAAATTCGGTTAAGTCTACTTCCTCGTATAGTGAGTTTTCATTAGTTGGTTGCAGCAATTTTTTGTAGTCTTTTTTGTTGTGAGCAAAAATATTATCTATCCTAATATTTTTTTCACATTTTACGACTTCTGTGTAGGATACTCTATAACTGCAACCAGCTAATGAACGATACAGCCTAAATCTACCTTCTAAGTCGTCAGTTTGTAATTTGCCGAGTAAAACATAATCTACCTTGCAGTGAGAAAATGAAAAATGAACAAAGTCAATTAAAGTTCGAGTGGTAAGTTTCAGGGCGTTGGACGTAATTTTTGTTAAACTTGTTTTGGAACTGGGGCCCCATACATCAAGCCACACCAAAAAATTTTCTAAAAATATAAAATTGTCGTCTGTAAACGATTTAATTGGGACGGCCGATTCAGTTCTTTTGAATTTACCCTTTAGTGTTCCTTTTGTATTAACAATATTCCACCATTTTCTAATTATTACACAGAAGTCAGCAGTTTCTTTCATTTCATCGAATTTATACAATGAAGCTATGGTAGAATCATGGAATATGTTGTCTACTAAGGTAACATTCTTTCGCTCCAAACTATTTGGATAAAGGGTTTTATGATTTAGTTTATAAGGCTTTGAAATAAGATCTACAGAATTTTTTTTTTATCGTATAGTTTGTAAAAATTTGTATACGATGCCTGTTTAATTGAAAAATCTTCAAAGTCAGGAAAAACAAAAGTTTTATTTTCGTTAGATAAACTGAGCCAATTGTTTCTTATATTTTTAAATAGGTGAACTGAATCATATTGGCAAAATATTTTAATGTTGGGAAAATAGGGATTAATGAAAAAATTATTAACTCCACAAAATCTCGCAAACATATTTTGATTTACTCGACTGTTATCGGTGATGGTTATCACTACTGTGAACCCTAGTTTTTGAACAAGTTCTATGACAGCTTTAGATAAATCGTACAGGAGTTCTCCAGTGGGGCGTAACACTGGTAACAGACGAACAATATGTGGGGCAATATTAAAATTTTTTAAAATGTTATATGTATGTTGCGGCAGAATGTGCGTATATTAAAAAGGCAAAAACTATGGTCTCTGAATCATATCGTGGTCTTACAGTATTTAGAAGCTCCACTTGATTAATCAAAATATCGAGTTTACCGAAATGGGGGAAATCTTCGTCGACATCTCGAACTTGTACCAAATAGTGCAATGCTCGACTTAATAAGTATTCGGCATTTTCGGTAGGTTGACTAATTTTTTCACGAAATTTGTTTAATAAATGTGAAATTTGAGACCATTTTGATATTTTCATATTTCGCGGTAACTTATCTAGATCCCCGCTAAATATTTCGGTATTTTGTACAATAACCTTGACGTAAAGATTTTTGGTAACACATATGCGACTTGAAATATCGCATCCCACATCGTCAGATTTTTGTAATTGATAAAAGACCACTTTTTCGGAATTTTGAAATAAGATTTTTCGTAGTATTTAATCGTTCCCCAAACTGATTGACAAATATTTCAAAATTACCAATATGGTCAGGTATCTCATTATGTTCAATTTCTTCATCTTTTATAAATTGAACTGGTGAAGCAGGTCTATAACAAACGGAAGGTTCATTTTCGACAGGTGCAGGTGGCCCTAGGAAAATAGATGGAACAGCATCCTCAGTTAATCTAAGACGCTGTAATTTTCTGTCTGGGTGAGAAGTAAAATCTTCTTTTTTAAAATGTTTGGCACATATCACCGAATATTTAGTAGGTTCCCAATTGAATCTACGAATAGCATTTACCCATTTTAATTTATTTTCCTCAGAAGATGGAAATTTAAATTTGGGAACGTTGGTGCCTGATGGATCTAAGTATTTGCATAATTCAATGCAACACTGAGCTGGCATTTTGATCCAATTATTGTTTAAATTATCTTAAAAATAAGTTACGTAAATGAGTCGTCAATGAATTATTTATAAAATAATACTTTGTGTTCTTAAAATTAGATTTACCAAGTCATCTGAGTGCTTTAAGGAATTTTTATTCTAATATCACAGGTTCTAATATCACAAATAATAGTCCTTAGTCTAATATCACGGGTTCTAATATCACAAATAAAATTAAAAATATCACGGTAGCACGTTAGATTTGATTGGATTTAAAAATGACTAGAAATGTAAATGCTTATTTTCAAGCGCAATATTATGTGCAAGCAATTGTACATTACCAAAACTTATTAAAACTGATGTCACAAGTCAGAAAACCTTACACTTTAACCTTAACCAAAAGTTCAAATCACTTACCTGTTAGGCACAAAGTCGATTAAATAAATCCCAATATATATTGAAATATTTTAGAGAATTGGACAGCTAACCAATACGTCAAAGTTTCGCGCTAAAAAACAAAAACAAACGTTTCTTTAATCCGCTGTATTATTAATATATACTTGTGATGCAAATTAGCCAAATTGGTTTATCAATTTAATTATAATTAATTTCCGTACCTTTTATTTGAGTTACACAAAATTTTATTTCCAAAAATAAAACTGCAATCCTCTCTCCTTGACTGTGGGTTCACGGAATGAGATAAAAAAAAAACTGGCTTTTTTTACCAACTTTTGAGATGAGATAAAAAAAAAGCTGGCTTTTTTTACCGAATTTTTGTGCGACAAGAAAGTATGTATGATGAAAACATAACCTACAAATTATGCATTGAAATTTTTCTCGATATGACAAAAAAGAATTATACGGAAAACTTTTGGAAACCATGAATCCATCAATGCATTACCTTAAGTATGTTGGTTGATAAAATAAACATAGAATCAAAGAAAGTAGATTGCTGGATTGTGACTTTAATTCGTAATGTTCGACTCGATGCTAAAATTAACTCGAAATTGGGACCAGTTGTAATGGGAACGCGACCTTTGTCATCGTATCAACAGCTAGTTGAAATATTGATTCCCTCTCGGTTCGTTCGGATGCTCCAACTGGTACTGTAGAAAGAACATAAAGCTAAAGCATAAATGGTGAAAATTGGAAGTACTACTAAACAATCTGTGGAACGCATAAACATTTTTCTTTTTATAGTCACCCCATAAAGTTGAGAATCCAGAAAATCCGAATTTATGAAAAATAAATTTTAATAAAAAGCCGGAAATTTCCATTAATCAACAGTAGTGTTTTATGTTTTAAAATTTCAGATAAACTACATGTGTTGTTCTGAACACAATAGTAATTGATCATGTACCGTCAATTTTACTCGATGTGCAGTATATTGGGTTTTTCATTTCTTCGTAAGTTATAAATTGAAGTGCCCCATGAGAAACGCCAAACATTTCAGGAGCGAAATCACGATTTAACCCTTTCTGGTTCAGAAATATTTTTATTTGCACCATAATTTTAGTCTAACCCACACAAATGTGTGAGTAAATACGTAATTTGGTCCTAAACTTATCTATAAAATATTTTTTAATGTTACTCAATAGAGTAATAACAATTTACCCACACAATTGTGTAGGCAGGTCAGGAAAGGGATAAACGGGGCATATCCATATTGTCCATAAAATTTGCCCATTTCTTATTAATATTTCATCCGACTCGGCAATCGGCATATCCGCAAATACAACAGAAAATATGAAAATAAAATGACACTTCTGTCTCTAAAATGAAGTAAGAAACAATCAAAAAATTGTGTACTAAAAAATTTCCCTAGTTTCGGCAGTTCAGGAATTATTAAGTTTTTTGATGAACTCGGTTGTACTCTATATAAAATCAAGAGTAGATCAGAGTTGTTGAGTACAAGCAAATATAAACTTTATTCAACAATATAATGCATGATATGGACTTAATTTAAGTTCTTTAGGATTCGATACAGTGAAAATGAAGCACAAATATTTTAAAATTATAGAAATTGTTTAAAAAATCAAAATATAATTTATCGCGGTCTAGTGCAGCATTTTCAAAAAACGCAGCTATAATTGTATTTACGAGTTATGCACTTACACATCTTTGCGACTTTGCGTATATTTTTCTACTTCTAATTTTTTTTTTTGTATAGTCCGGAACCAACGAAAATGTATTCTACAAGCCATATTATTTGAACACATACACAATTTTCGGTCGGCTGTATCATGGTATTGTGTATAAATAAAGAAGAAAACATTTCGTAAGGAAAAACGAAACAATGTGTAAAAGTGGAACCAGTCAGAAATAAGAACATAACAAAAAAAAATACGAATTTTACCGAACCCAATTGTTTTTATTTTTTGTGGTATTCCAACCAGCCAAAAATAATAATTTTAAGTAACAGCTGTTCGTTTACAAACAGCTGTTTGGTATTGTGAAATGTCTTTTAGAGAAATTTCATATTTGTTCATGTTGTTATAAATTTTTAAATATAAATTTCGTATTTGAAAATGTACACATACACGAGATGCTTTTACAACACAAAGAAAACAGGAAATAAACTAAACAAAATTAAAATATTATAGTAGTAAAATAGCGTTTACACTACACTACGACTATAATATCATACCATTAACAAATTAATTTTTAACAAAATTCACTAAAACACCACTTTTACTTTATCACTCAATATTAAAACTAATCACATAATATGAAAAAATATTAAAATAGTTTTATTTAATAAATAAAATAGTAAACAAAAAAATGTATACAAAATAAATATGGCTTCCACCCGTATCAAAAATTTATCTTCTTTTGCTGTGTATAAAACACAACAACAAATCGTACATATTTCTTATTTTCGAGCGAAAAATAGCGCGCACTATTTTTTTATTAATAGCAATTTCTTTCCAAAAATAAAAAATAAATTGATTTTTTGTATGTCAAAGAACACGATACACGATTGATTTTTATTGGTAGTGTATCTGAAAAAATGACATTCCAGTTTGACTTGAGTTTGTCAAAATATCACGGTCAACTAGTCAAAAAAATTATAATGTTTATGTTTATATTTGTTGAAGTGTTTATGTTTATATTTTTGACGTAAACATATTTATGTGTTTGTAAACGTCCAAAATAAATCTAACGAAATGTTGAGATTTTTCAAAAGTAATTGCGATCAAAAAAAAATCAATTTTTTTACTTGGAAAGAAATTGCAACGGTATTTCGATCAAAAATTTTTGATATCAAATCAATTTTTTTGATTTATAAATCAATTTTTTTTTTTGAAAAGAAATTGCTATAACTGACAACTAAAATTTAAAGAAGGCGAAATTCGGTTTCTTTCGATTTCTAGCATGAAAATTAAGTTTGACTGGGTAATAACATTGAAATGCTATTTATCGCATTCTTATTTTTTTATTTAGTTAAGTTTTTATTTTCTGACTGGTTCCAGCATAACATGAAAATTAAGTTTGACTGGGTAATAACATTGAAATGCCATTTATCGCATTCTTATTTTTTTATTTAGTTAAGTTTTTATTTTCTGACTGGTTCCAGCATAAACAAAAAATAAAATAAAAAATTGTAGAAGCTTTACAGTAACAAGTCCGTAATTATTATCCTTATACAGTATGCTATCGTTTCTTCGTTTATCATAAATTTAGAACTAAAATTGTTACTTAAAAGGAAAATAGTCATTCATAATTTTATTTCACTAATAAATGCACCACATTTATTTCAAGATTGCTGTGAAAATGGAGCATTATGGGATTGTTTCTTAATTTTAAAAAATTACAGCACCAAACAGAAATTTCATAACCTTTCTCCTTCACAACAATATCTACACTAAACAAAATAAAAAATTGAATTTTGAAAATATATGAAATCTCGTCTCCTCCTATTCCCCTTCCATAAGTTCCATTTTATATTTTTCTTTTATTTATTATTGTGTTGTGAGCGGATATTATACGTGATGTGATGTGCCATGTCGGCGGTATATAATAATATCGACATTCATGTTGAGTTCACGGAACGGGATTATTTTTTATCCAACTCTTCAGCCAATCAAATCTTTCATATTCAACTAAACCCCGCCCAATTTAATCCAGCTTTAGTTAAAATTGCTGTCTTACTTTGAGAAATTTACAACAACAATCCCATATATATAATTCCAAATTGGAATTATTTTAGACAAATTTTTCTGCTGGTATAGAATTATTCTATTCTACCTGTAGTTTTAATGTTCACCACCAGGGCAATTGTATTGAATACTTTTATTTTTAAATGTTGGCAATAAAAATATAAAAGTGATTTTTGTTATTTTGACATCGCATTTTTCTAAACAACACGAGCAATTAGTTACGATTTGTAATAATATTCAATAATGTTCTAGCACATTACTATTTAATTGAATGTATTTAGTTGCATTTTTACGTTGTTTTCAAATTTAAAATGTAATTGTTACCAACTAATAAAATTAAATTAAAAAATATCTTTGGTTGTTACTTTGAGCACAAATTAATTCTATTCCAGAATGGTTTTAACTTTTGCCAAAGTAAGACGACAAATATTTCCATCTTTTGAGCAATAATCTTAGTCGTACCAACATAGTAACAAAAAATAACCGGAAGTATGAGCAATAATTTTGCTCAAATATTTGTTGTTATTGTTTATTTTTGACATTTTTTGAATGAATTTGTTAAGCTGGCTTTTTTTACCAACTTTTGCTCAAAAAATTTGTCTACGGTTGTCTATCGCACATCCTTTAAAAAAATGTCATAACACAAACAACAATTTTGTGATAAATGCATTTTAAATTGCTATACTTGATTATTTATTTTATAAAGCTAATAATGAATAATCTGAGCATCATCACAGTAACGTTAGCAATAAAAAAAAATAAAATGCATTTATCTCAAAACTGTTTTTTTGTGTTGACAGTATTTAAGAGGATATGCAATATGTTTACTGTTGTTTTGTATTTTTTGTTTGCAATTTCTGCTTTGTTTACGATTAGATGGGGCTTTATTTTAATTTAATCGAATAAACGTATGCCTGGGGATTACAAATACACAATATTTGGTTTTATACACACATCACAATTTATAAATTATCAAATAATTTATAGCCCAACAGTTTGTAACAAAATAAAATTTTTGGTTCTCATCCTAATTGTTTCACTTAAATGCATTTCGCATATTTATTTCATTTATTTTATATAATAACTTTACATAAAATTATCTAAGGCGATAACCTTAACAAATTCATTCAAAAAATGTCAAAAATAAACAATAACAACAAATATTTGAGCAAAATTATTGCTCATACTTCCGGTTATTTTTTGTTACTATGTTGGTACGACTAAGATTATTGCTCAAAAGATGGAAATATTTGTCGTCTTACTTTGGCAAAAGTTAAAACCATTCTGGAATAGAATTAATTTGTGCTCAAAGTAACAACCAAAGATATTTTTTAATTTAATTTTATTAGTTGGTAACAATTACATTTTGAATTTGAAAACAACGTTAAAATGCAACTAAATACATTCAATTAAATAGTAATGTGCTAGAACATTATTGAATATTATTACAAATCGTAACTAATTGCTCGTGTTGTTTAGAAAAGTGCGATGTCAAAATAACAAAAATCACTTTTATATTTTTATTGCCAACATTTAAAAATAAAAGTATTCAATACAATTGCCCTGGTGGTGAACATTAAAACTACAGGTAGAATAGAATAATTCTATACCAGCAGAAAAATTTGTCTAAAATAATTCCAATTTGGAATTATATATATGGGATTGTTGTTGTAAATTTCTCAAAGTAAGACAGCAATTTTAACTAAAGCTGGATTAAATTGGGCGGGGTTTAGTTGAATATGAAAGATTTGATTGGCTGAAGAGTTGGATAAAAAATAATCTCATTCCGTGAACTCAACATGAATGTCGAAATTATTATATACCGCCGACATGGCACATCACATCACGTATAATATCCGCTCACAACACAATAATAAATAAAAGAAAAATATAAAATGGAACTTATGGAAGGGGAATAGGAGGAGACGAGATTTCATATATTTTCAAAATTCAATTTTTTATTTTGTTTAGTGTAGATATTGTTGTGAAGGAGAAAGGTTATGAAATTTCTGTTTGGTGCTGTAATTTTTTAAAATTAAGAAATAATCCCATAATGCTCCATTTTCACAGCAATATTGAAATAAATGTGGTGCATTTATTAGTGAAATAAAATTATGAATGACTATTTTCCTTTTAAGTAACAATTTTAGTTCTAAATTTATGATAAACGAAGAAACGATAGCATACTGTATAAGGATAATAATTACGGACTTGTTACTGTAAAGCTTCTACAATTTTTTATTTTATTTTTTGTTTATGCTGGAACCAGTCAGAAAATAAAAACTTAACTAAATAAAAAAATAAGAATGCGATAAATGGCATTTCAATGTTATTACCCAGTCAAACTTAATTTTCATGTTATGCTGGAACCAGTCAGAAAATAAAAACTTAACTAAATAAAAAAATAAGAATGCGATAAATAGCATTTCAATGTTATTACCCAGTCAAACTTAATTTTCATGCTAGAAATCGAAAGAACCCGAATTTCGCCTTCTTTAAATTTTAGTTGTCACTTATAGCAATTTCTTTTCAAAAAAAAAAATTGATTTATAAATCAAAAAAATTGATTTGATATCAAAAATTTTTGATCGAAATACCGTTGCAATTTCTTTCCAAGTAAAAAAATTGATTTTTTTTTGATCGCAATTACTTTTGAAAAATCTCAACATTTCGTTAGATTTATTTTGGACGTTTACAAACACATAAATATGTTTACGTCAAAAATATAAACATAAACACTTCAACAAATATAAACATAAACATTATAATTTTTTTGACTAGTTGACCGTGATATTTTGACAAACTCAAGTCAAACTGGAATGTCATTTTTTCAGATACACTACAAATAAAAAGCAATCGTGTATCGTGTTCTTTGACATACAAAAAAATCAATTTATTTTTTATTTTTGGAAAGAAATTGCTATTAATAAAAAAATAGTGCGCGCTATTTTTCGCTCGAAAATAAGAAATATGTACGATTTGTTGTTGTGTTTTATACACAGCAAAAGAAGATAAATTTATGATACGGGTGGAAGCCATATTTATTTTGTATACATTTTTTTGTTTACTATTTTATTTATTAAATAAAACTATTTTAATATTTTTTCATATTATGTGATTAGTTTTAATATTGTGTGATAAAGTAAAAGTGGTGTTTTAGTGAATTTTGTTAAAAATTAATTTGTTAATGGTATGATATTATAGTCGTAGTGTAAACGCTATTTTACTACTATAATATTTTAATTTTGTTTAGTTTATTTCCTGTTTTCTTTGTGTTGTAAAAGCATCTCGTGTATGTGTAAGGTGACTCCCAAATCTGTAATCTCGTATACCCTTTGAATTTCTACACCATTGATGTTGTATGCGGTAATTATTGTATTCCGTTTGCGATAAAGACATAATTTTGCATTTTTTGATATTCAAATCCAATGAGTTTTGATCACACCACCTACTAAGTCTATTGAGGTTTTCTTGTAGATCGATAGAATCGCGAATTTGTTTGATTGTAAGAAAAAATTTTACGTCATCGGCAAATATGAAAACATTTTAGTTTTTTATTATGTCCGTTATGCTGTCAATGAAAACAATAAAAAGCCATGGTCCAATATGAGATCCTTGGGGAGCATCAGAAGTCACGTTGATAACTTTAGATTTCTTATTTTCAATTATTACATATTGCTGACGACTTGTTAATACGACTCGAACCAGTTTATATATTCCATTTAAAATCCAAATGTATACAAGCTTTGGAGTGCTTTATGATGACAGATAGTCAAATCCTTTACTGAAATCTGTATATGCCACATCAACTTGGTTATGTTTCTCAATCTCGTGTATAATTATGTTAGTGAATTCAACCAAGTTGGAAGAAGTAGAGCGACATGGCATAAATCCATGCTGGTTAACAGATATATGACGTATTAATGTTGATATAAAACTATTGCATACGACCAGTCCAAATAGTTTAGGAATTGATGATGTTGTTGATATTCCTCTGTAGCATGTGACGTCATCTCGTTTACCTGATTTGAAAATTGGTGTTATCTTAGAGATTTTCCATTTCTCGGGAAAAACAGCCGATGTTAATGAATGATTGAAAAGCTTACATAACGGATTTGCCAAAATATTCGCAAACCTTTTTAACATAACTAAAGGAATGTCGTCTGGCCCACATCCGTCACCAAAGTCTTTCAAGGCTGTTAGAATGTTGTCAACGGATATAATTGGAGGAGTGATAGAGATGTTTGTATGTCTGGTGTTTCGTCAGTGGATCCGGTATTATTCATTGGTCGGTATACAGATTGAAAAAAATCGGCGAACATATCTGTTATCTTTTTGGCGTTCGAAGTGCGCAAATTATTATATGTCAAAGTGGCCGGGTACCCTTCAGTTTCACGTTTAGTTCTGAAGTTTTTCCTGAATTGTTTGGGATTTGATTTAATTTTGTCTTGAATGCCAGCCAAATAAGACTTGTACTTTAGCTTGAAATACGTATTGAACTCCTCGCTCTGCTTTAAGAATGCCATCTTGTCTGTTTCTAGATCTGATTTTCTCATTTTAGTGTAGGCTTTGCATTTGTGATTTTTAAGGTTTATAAGCTGGTCGTCGAAACAAGGAGGGTGAGTATTTGGAGTTTCGTTGAAAATAGGCACATGTAGATCAAATCCTCCATGTATGACGTCATACAATTTGTGAACATTATCATTCACCTCCTTAGCGTTTAAAATTTGATCCCAATTCACTGATGCAAAAAACTTTCGAGACCACAGTAGTTTGCCTTCTTAAAGTTGTATTTGATATAATTCTGGAGTTCCGCCCCCCTATTCCTGAATACGAATACGAATCGAAAATGTACGAATTCGTATAATCGGTATTAATACGTGTAATTTTAATACGAATACGAAAATGTACGATCCGTTCTAAAATTTCCCCTATTCCGCAATACGAATTCGAACAGTTTTTGTACGTTCATGAACGAATTTTTGTACGTTTAGTTAACGACTCCATAGAAAAATCAAAAATATATTGAGTTCTAAATAAAAGACATTGGGGTCGATTCAGGGATCTAAAATTGTATGTTCTTATTTTTGTTTTTTCAATACATACTCCATTAGGAAGCGGGGAAATAAAAAACATAAAATTTTTCCCGAAATTTAATTAATTAGAAATTAATTAAATTAATTCAATTAATTAATTTAACTAAGTTAACTAAGTTAACTAAGTTAACTAAGTTAACTAAGTTAACTAAGTTAACTAAGTTAACTAAGTTAACTAAGTTAACTAAGTTAACTAAGTTAACTAAGTTAACTAAGTTAACTAAGTTAACTAAGTTAACTAAGTTAACTAAGTTAACTAAGTTAACTAAGTTAACTAAGTTAACTAAGTTAACTAAGTTAACTAAGTTAACTAAGTTAACTAAGTTAACTAAGTTAACTAAGTTAACTAAGTTAACTAAGTTAACTAAGTTAACTAAGTTAACTAAGTTAATTAAATTAATTAAATTAATTAAATTAATTAAATTAATTAAATTAATTAAATTAATTAAATTAATTAAATTAATTAAATTAATTAAATTAATTAAATTAATTAAATTAATTAAATTAATTAAATTAATTAAATTAATTAAATTAATTAAATTAATTAAATTAATTAAATTAATTAAATTAATTAAATTAATTAAATTAATTAAATTAATTAAATTAATTAAATTAATTAAATTAATTAAATTAATTAAATTAATTAAATTAATTAAATTAATTAAATTAATTAAATTAATTAAATTAATTAAATTAATTAAATTAAATTAATTAAATTAATTAAATTAATTAAATTAATTAAATTAATTAAATTAATTAAAATAATTAAAATAATTAAATTAATTAAATTAATTAAAATAATTAAAATAATTAAATTAATTAAATTAATTAAATTAATTAAATTAATTAAATTAATTAAAATAATTAAATTAATTAAATTAATTAAATTAATTAAATTAATTAAATTAATTAAATTAATTAAATTAATTAAATTAATTAAATTAATTAAATTAATTAAATTAATTAAATTAATTAAATTAATTAAATTAATTAAATTAATTAAATTAATTAAATTAATTAAATTAATTAAATTAATTAAATTAATTAAATTAATTAAATTAATTAAATTAATTAAATTAATTAAATTAATTAAATTAATTAAATTAATTAAATTAATTAAATTAATTAAATTAATTAAATTAATTAAATTAATTAAATTAATTAAATTAATTAAATTAATTAAATTAATTAAATTAATTAAATTAATTAAATTAATTAAATTAATTAAATTAATTAAATTAATTAAATTAATTAAATTAATTAAATTAATTAAATTAATTAAATTAATTAAATTAATTAAATTAATTAAATTAATTAAATTAATTAAATTAATTAAATTAATTAAATTAATTAAATTAATTAAATTAATTAAATTAATTAAATTAATTAAATTAATTAAATTAGTTAATTAAATTCCTGGAACAATTTTATGTTATGTTATTTTATTTCTCCGCTTCCTAATGGAGTATGTATTGAAAAAACCAAATTTTAGATCCCTGAATCGACCCCAATGTCTTTTATTTAGAACTCAATTTAATATATTTTCGATTTTTCTATGGAGTCGTTAACTAAATATTCATCGTACAAAAATTCGTTCATGAACGTACAAAAACTTCGAATTCGAATTGCGGAATAGGGGAAATTTTTGAACGCATCGTACATTTTCGTATTCGTATTATAATTATACGTATTCAGGAATACCGATTATACGAATTCGTACATTTTCGATTCGTATTCGTATTCAGGAATAGGGGTGAAGATCTAGCATCTGTCCAGATTATTTGCAATACTGTTAATTTGGTTTAAATTATAACTCAACATGGTATCGACGAACAGTGATTCTGCATCCGACTTTATGTTGCTTGGGAGTATGCAATTTAGTTCCTGATCAAGATCTTACAAAATGTTTGGAAGATTGAAATCACCAAGTAGAAGTACTAAATCGGATGGATTTGATGTATTAATGACCTCATTGATCGAATTAAGGCATGCTGCATAAACGTAATCGTATGGATTGGATGGTATGATGCAGTGTAGATGAATAATCTGTTCAATTCTTGATGGGAGTATTTTAACTGCATAACTCTCCAGGTTAGAATGAACGTATATTAACACGCCCAACGTTCCCGCTAAGCTGGGCACATGGGCGGCCGCCCAGATTTAAATTGTATTTTGCCCATCATAATTTTTAGTCCGCCCATCTGCAATATTGCTAACATTTTTTTCGTGTTAGTTACAAAATTTAAAAATTTGTAAACCCACGCAGTTTAATTTTTTTTTACACAATTTATAAAAAATTTACTCCATTTACTGTAATGACAAAACAACAATTAGAGGAAAGCTCAAGCTCCACAAAAATATTATTAAGGACGAAGCTGTAATTACTATGGCTTGAAAATCTGAAAATGGTCAAGCATATAAATAACATATGACCCGTTAAAAAAACACCCAGTCGCAAGTTCTTTACTTGCTACCACCAGGAATCGAACCCGGGATGCCCGAATAACAGACCCCCGAACAAACAAGACGGCTTCATAATTTAGAGTAGAATGGTTAAATGAACTCGTTAAAACAAAAGTCCTGTCGTTATCAATTAAACAAAATGTTATATTATATGAAATTTCTAGTTATCAAATTGAAACAAGTGTTGTACTTTGTAAAATATGTATTGAAGCAAAAGCTGACGGTGATTTTTATAAAAGGGGAAAATCGGAAATTATATTACAATGCGTAGATTCCACAATGAAACAAATTTTTCCAGTAAAAAATACTGAGAAAGAGAAGAGTATATTTAAATTACGTTAGAGCGATAAGGACAGCAACTTTTGTTTATTTTTATAGCATTATTTATAGTCAAAATAGTGACAGATTGGGGGCAATATAACTAAAAAATTTGAAAATAAACGAGTTTAACAAAATAGAAAATTTTTAAAAATTTGAACGTAGTAGCACAAAAAAATAATACCACTTTTCATTTTTCTCTTGACATTTTACATTAATATTTTTTCAACCATAAAATTGGCGTAGTGTGCGAAAAATATTTCCCATCGCATACTATTGTTTGAAGGTGTATCGAAAATGTTGCCATAAAAAGTATTGAGTTTCATACTTTTTATGGTAACATTTTCCCCACTTATCCTATTATTTGATAGTAAATTTTACTGAACAATTTTTTTGTTTCTCTTTAACAAGTAAAGGATTTATATTTTTATCTCGTGTTAATTTTACTGAAAAATTTTGTTTTACTGTGAAATTCACGCATTAAAGTTTTTTTTTAATATATTTTTAAATAAAATTTTATGTAAAAATTGTTGTATTGTAATTTTGTTTTGCTCGAAATTTGCTATATTTAAAATACTTGCCCACAATGCAGTTATGCCGCGCATGATTTTGAATAATTAGATGGAACGTTGAACACGCCGCCGCTTGATTCCTTAAGAGCTCGTATCAGGTGAGCGATCTCATCTATTACCAACGTAGTCATGTCCAAAATATTCCGAACTGTGAATTCCCGGATGGAGATTGGTTTCATTAATTACGTAAATCAAGTAGTGTGACTGCATTACGAAAGGGAAAAATTGTGATGATTTGGATGCCATTTTGTTAACATTTTGATAGTAGATGAAACATATTCCTTTGAACGAATTACAAGATCTTAATAATGGTTTAGTATTTTCACTTAAGTGTTTTGAGTGTTTCACCGCAAACGTAATATATTACAGACGAATCATTGCGAAAGAAATTTTGGTCGAATAGACAGTGGCTCCACTTTGCATGATACATTATTTTTTGTAATCTAATCGAGGAACCCAATATTACTGCCATCTATATATACATAGCAGAAACTGCCTAAAAAAACGTTCGTATTTTTTTACTCAACTAAACCACATAGTAGAAAAAAACTTTATGAATGAATGAAACAATAAGAAAACAATACGATGATCATACTGTCGGTCGGCTTATTAAAAACGAACTCTCTTATTCACGATATAGTTGTTTTGTGTGTATGTTTATTGTATAATGAATATTTATAAACAAAATATGTATTATATATGTATATCGCACACGGGTAGTGAAGCACGTGGAGCCATGTGCGCTATACATGTACAGAGAAAAATCGATTTTAAATAAATTTCGTAAAATAGATACATAAGATAATTCTTTTTTCTATATGCTGCTGCATATAGTTTTTTTGTTCCTATATACCAGTATGGTTGTGTTGTATGTGTATATGTAGTTTTAATTTTTTATGAATTGCACAGGCATATTTTATATCCCTTTTTCAACCAATAAAAATAAAAAAATGGCTAAAATAAAGTCCAAACCACACAAATGTGTGAGTAAAAAATCATAGTATGTAATGGCGTTTTTGATAAAAAATTTCGCTTGATTTGAAGTACAACCAACACAATTGTATGTATAGTTATAGTGTTTTTTTTTAGGACGAAATAAGTTTGAAAGGAATGCGAAAATGTGTAAGTTGGTTCAAAACACATACAAAAATAAATTTTTGACATGGTACTTTTGCCGTACTCGCACAATTGTGTTAGTAAATCACAAAAGGGATATAGTTTTTACTTTTTGTCCTTCGTTTCCCATTTTATATTTATGCGAGCCATAATTTACAGGAATATAAATGTATTAAAATGTTAACTCGCACAATTTTCTTTAAAACGAGTATAAAGTATACGTTATATTATTTATCATAGATCATCGTTTTTTATTTTGAATTCAATTTCATTGAGAAATTTTCCTTTTCCACGTAGGTAGCTATATTTATTAATTGTTGATAAATAAATGTTGATATAGTCACCCTTTAGTCGGTTTCGATAGTTATATTATTATGTACATAAATGATAATCAAAAAATGTAATTTAGCTTAGAGAAAATGAGGAATTTTCAATGCATCATATGCTAGAAATGAATACCATTGTCACAAGATATGATTTAACTCTCGTCAGGCGGCATAGGTACAATTGTACCTTTTCTGTTTTTAAATACTAATAAGTCTTCTTGTAGAAGCCGGAGAAAATTAAAGCTTTGTGAGATCTCTACATTTTAATAATGTGGAAATTCCAAATATTATCTATTAACAAAAATTATGACTACAGTGACGATTTTCATATAAAATATATGAAAGTACAATTGTATGTCTCCCGCAGTAAAATTATGCCGCCGGACGAGGATTAATAAAGTAGAAAATAATACGAATTAGTACATTCATAAATTTGTAAATGTTAATTGAAATTGATTGATTGAATGGACTGTAGGACCAACTACTAGACAAGATGAGCCGGATAATGCCGGTCCTATTCATACAGCTTTTTTACATATGACAAGCAGGAAGGATAGGACAGGTACTTCAATTTTTATAGAACGGAACGACCCGGTTCCAGACACATAGCGATCCTACGGCACGAGACAATTCAATTCTAATCTACTGGAAGGATGGATAAAATTTTAGCAGGTTTAATCACAGACAAGACACAATGTCTTGCCTGTGATTTAATCGAGGTTAATGATGATATTGGTCTTCAACAATTGCTTCATTAAATCAGCACCTAAGGAAAAAATATGTATATTTCAGATGCAACTAGAGATTTCATGAAATTTAATTCTAAATTAATACTTTTCGTATAATCATAAAGAGCAACAACATATAATGGCATATTTGGGGCTTGTAAATGACTCCAAATTTAAATGGAATTTACATATACATAAACTAAAGAAATCCATTATACCATATATATTTGCGATAAAAACACGCGAAAGTATTTATTTACCCAAACCAATCCCCAGTATGATCTACATATCATACATACATTCACATATAGTGTATTCAAATCCAATATGGAGTGGGGCACCAGTATATTTGTTAAACAGCATCTTTGTGCTCCAAAAAAAGTTATCAAATATCTAATGATTGTACCAACCAGAACACCTTCAAATGTATTATTTGATGGTTTTTTGTCATTTAAAACTATAAATGATAGAGAATTGCTAATGGTTGCATACAAAATAATTAAAAATCTTATCAAACACAATTTCATATTAGTTCAAATATCAGATATTCGAAAACAACCAACAAGGCCAGTGTCTCACTATAGAATAGAGCTTTTTAAAACAAAGATCTCCTCTTATAACAATGTTTTATGCAAATGTCTCAAATTAATTATTCATTAAGCTTCGCTATGGAAATAACTTAAGGACATTTAAATCATCAATTACTGAAGTATTAACTAATACGCAGATATTAACCGGTTAACTGAAATTTTAAAATATTAAATATCTGCGTATAGTTCGATGAACTCATCAGTGAAATAATAAAAAAATAAAAAAAAAACCAACGGGGTTCAAGCTCCACATGAACCACAAATGTTTGGTAAAACATAAGGTCAAAAATGAAAAATCACGTATGGCATCGCTAATTGCAAGAAGCCGATGGTTATTCAAACATTGCAGTTCCTTGCGGAGTTAGTGCACTTTTGCCATGTTCCAGAATTCCTTCTAAAAATCATTTAAGAATCCCATTTCCATCCAGCATACCCAATCCCATCATGGTCGAGTTTCATTCCTCGGGGCCATATTCCAGAAATTCTTCCAAAAATCATTTAAGAATCCCACTTTCACCCAACATAATCGGTTAATAAGTGATCGAGTTCCATCCCTCGGGCCATATTCCAGAATTTCTTCCCAAAATCATTTAAGAATCCAGTTATATTTTTATTAACGTTTTAAATAAAAAAATTTTACACACTCGAGTAATACTCGAGTGTTCTTTTTTATTTATTTTTATTACAAGTTATTAATATAAATTTATAAATTTTTATTTGGTTTTACAACTTTAACAACAGATAAAAAAAATGTTAACAACTAGAAAGCCAAACTGAGAATTATAAAAATTAAAAATTAACATTCCTTTTTTTTTTTGATCAATTTGCAAAAAGGAAAATGATAAATTATTTCTCACGTAATGTGATCTACATATACTTATTATGTTGATTATGTTTCTAGTTCTGATTAATTTGCAAAATACAATAAGAAATAAATTGTTCTCATATAATGTGATCGACATCACATTGCTGGTCGTCGACATCACATGGTCACGTTGGTTGTGACATATAACATACTTTGTTGGTCAGGTTGATATTCGTTGTTTAACAAGAATGCAGTGATGTTTTATCTGTATCATGGTACTTGTCTGTCAATAGCGTGAATTCTTTGGATGTTGTTGTTGTAACGGGAATGGTGAACGGGTATGACTATCCCATTTCCATCCAACACACCCAATCCCAAATCGGCTAAGAACTCCCCAATTAGTCCGTTAACCCTAATGTGAGTGACGTGGGTACCCGGGTACCTTTTCTCCTTTTAGACGTCTATTTTTGTATGTTTTACTCCCAATAAAAACTAAAAATTTTATGAGAACTTTTAGTTCAATTGGTATAGAATACGATCATACTTAAAAATGAGAAATGTTACAACTTAGACGAACGTGGAAAAAATAAGTTAATCACTCAAATTAAAATATTTTTTCTTCATTCACATAAGGGTTAAATCGAGGTTTTTCTGTATAACATTTTACGTTAAAATGTCGCGTAATCAACGCAACATTTAATGCAACAGTTTAACGCAACATTTAACATAAAAGTATTTAACGCAGCGTGTAACATAAACGCAAAACTAGTCCCCTAAATGTTTTACCAAACATAATAAATACAACTTTTAGCGTATTTTGAAACAAAACAAAATTATGGCTTAATGATTGCTTATTCATTGAATAATATAAGTATACATATAATAATTTTTAGTTATACACGTTAAAAAGCTACCTATATAGTTAAGTTTTCATCTAAAATAATCAAGGTGAGGTTACCAAGACTTTGGGGAGGTTTGGTTTCGAACTAATGAAACATTGAATTTTTTGTATTTAAAAAATTCGGCCGTCTCATCAGACTGCAGTGACCAAACTACAAAAATTTTGAAAATACTTTGAACTAATCAAAGTATAATCACAATGCCTTAGCGAATTTTAATGATTCGCTACGCAATTCCCAACCCCTTCATTACGAATCACTTAATAGTAAGAATATCACACCTACCGACAAACATGGTGGAGGAAAAGTCATGGTATGGGGTGCAATGGGTACCGAGGAGGTCGGAGATCTGGGGGGCTATTTGGGAATTCGATTCGATAACGAGTGTACCAGATTCATATTTGATTTAAATGTGATTCGAACGATGGCGTGGCGACGAAAGGGTAGCACACAAATTATTAATTATATTTATTAGTAATAATACTATGAACCGTATGTTTTTTTCTTTGGCTACGTTTTGTTATATCTTTGTTAAGTAAATGAATTAATTATTATATATTTTTTTAAATGTGATATTATTGTTAATAAATAAAAAAAATCAAATGCTAAAGATACCGTGTAAAGAAAATATATGAATTTATTGAAAAAAAATAAGGTGTATTTTTTTTTTTTTATTGAGTGTAAGAGGTTCATACTTATTAAATAACAATGCGTATCGTTACATCGGGGAGTCTTAATTTAATATCATCCCCGATTGTCAACTAATTAAAGCCCCCACCCACTATACCGATATATAATAACAAGTAAATTTTGTAAAAGTGAATATGTTAGGATTTCAAAAATTTGAAGAATTTTAGTCGAAAATAGATGTTACGTATAGTAAAAAAAAAGTTTATTTTTTGCGTCCAAACACAAATAAGTATTTACTTAACTAGACATATTAAACTACAATACAATCCATAAATAATTAAAAAATATAAAATTTACTTACATGCCAAATCAAGATTATATCCATCTTTTTGATATCTTTTCCTTCGTTTGCTGACAAGCCCCCGAAGCGGGTTTGTCATTTTTATATTGGATATTGTATTAGCCATTCTCTTTCGTAAATTTGAAAGAGATGGAACTAATTTATTATGAATATATTCAGACACTATTGTAAACTATTATGGAATAATTATTATAATTTATATGTACTTCTCGCACTAACATGTGGCTATTTTCCAGCATATAACCGAAGCACAATAGAAATTAGTAGATTTCTTTACATAAATACGACTATACGGCGACCAAATATATTCGAAGCTTAAATGGAAAAATTAAAATGACATTACATTTTCAGTACAATTAATCTAACGACGTCACAAAAAATTTGTACATGACTGTCAAATTGAGTGTCACAAATATATAAATTGAAATAAAATACAAATGTATATATAATTTTACTATAGTAACGCATTCCATTTCAATCCTTAAGGAACGCAATTTCATTAAAGTAATCCTCTCCACCGTGTTTTAAAAGCTAAACTTGCTTGTCACAAAATTTAATTATAGTTCAAATAATTGAGGATAACAGTTGTTCTATCAAAAAACACGTAAGCTGTTAAAAAACACTTGGCAGGAACTTTATCTTTTGATATTTGACAAAATAATTGAAACTTTGACGGGACCTCAGTAACGAATATGAGGAAAAGTTAACTCTGAATTTTTGTTTTATTTCAATTTTAAGATGTAACGTTCAGTTTGGAGCCATCGGTTTACTAAAAATTAATATACAGAGGACATTTTTTAAAAATCGAATTAATTTTGTAGAGCTCACCGTTCAGAAATTCAGGTGTGAAAACATGGAAACGATAAAAAACTGACTTTAAACGTCTCACCTTTCTTTAATCCTTTAAAAAAAATTTAATTTTCTGTGTAATTTAAATCGCTTTAAAATGATATACTATTCGTCAAAGCAAAGATTATAGAGATTTTTAAAGATTGCCGAAACAGAAGAAAACATTTCATCAAAAAACACATGGGTTATACAATTCAAATGGGTTATACACTCACAGAAGTTTATTTATTTTATATAATTATATTTACGGGTTATGCACTTACACATCTTTGCGACTTTGCGTATATTTTTCTACTTCCAATTTTTTTTTTCTGTATAGCCGAATAAACATCGCACGAACTCGTATACCCCCATTACACGGTCAGTAATAATGTCATTACCAGTAATGTCATTACTTGCATCATTCCTCTCTTCAGTTTTGTTACCATTACACGGTCATTCCTACGCGTCAATATTATCGTCATTACTTGACTTCTATTAATCGATTTGTATACAAATTTAGTTTTACTCTAAATATATAAAATTGTTTTTCAAGAGTTGCCGACGGCAAAAAAAAATGTCATCGGCTAAGTTTTTTTTTAACAAGTATAGATAGCTAATATGTATATCAAAATGTTGATAGAATATTTACATATTAATATTTATGTTAAAATTATATTTTTTTATGACGACTGAATTAAAATATAATATAGTATTTATATGCATAATCCTGAACTTGTCCCAAAAATTATTTAAGAATCCCATTTCAACCCAACTTACCCAATCCCATCATAATCGGTAATCGAAAAATGGAAAATAAAAAATTGTCCATTAAATCGAGGGTCCATTAGATGTCCGTTAAATCGAGCTTCCGTTAAATTGGGGTCCATAAAATTGGTGGTTTACCGTACCGAAATAAATACTACATTATATTTCCATTTATTTGTGATAAAACAAATATAATTTTAATATAATTATTGATATATCAACATTTTGATATAATATGTATACTCGTTAAAAAAAAATTTAGCCAACGACAATTTTTTTTTTTGCCGTCGGTAATCTTGAAAAACAATTTTATATGCATATTTAAATAGTGTAGAACTAAAGAAAAGTATGTAATGATGTTCAATAGTAATGACGAAAACCCTACACTATCATTAATAATGACAGTATTGACGTCACACACAAGTAATGATGTCTCGAAATCAGAAAATCCGGATTTCCATCATTACTAAGCATCATTCTTCAATATCACACATTACATGATCATTATTAATGTCATTCCCAGCAAGTAATGACATTATTACTGACCGTGTAATGGGGGTAGTACACAAGTTTTTTTTATTTATATTTTGCTTTACATATTTTATATTTGTGTAATTTTCGTTTTTTGATTTTCGATTCATTCCTTTTTCGTATTGTATAAAGACAGCTTGTGTCCAAACAAAAATTTCAAGGTTGTTATCCCGTTATGAATATACGCATATAATACAGCTATGCTACACACAATTTTGGTTTCTGGATTCAAACTACTGCGCAATAGATTTCAATTTTTAATTTAAACCCTTATTTTAAATTAAATCAAAAATTTTTTTTGTCTTGTTTTATTCTTTTCTCTCGAAAATAAAATTTAAACAAAAATCTACATCTCAAAAATGTCCTTGAACTTTTTTATTTTCATTTCAATTTTTTTCATTTCGGATTCACGGACAAAAATTTTATTACGCAGCTGCGACGTAAAAATTTTGACCGTGAATCCGAAATGAAAAAATTTGAAATGAAAATAAAAAAATTTACGGACATTTTTGAGATGTAGATTTTTGTTTAAATTTTATTTTCGAGAGAAAAGAATAAAACAAGACAAGAAAATTTAATGGTTTAATTTAAAATAAGGGTTTAAATTAAAAATTAAAATCTATTGCGCAGTAGTTTGAATCCAGAAACCAAAATTGTGTGTAGCATAGCTGATATAGATACATTTTTGTTCTCGAGTTATAAATTGATTATTATATGCACGTATGGAACTAAATAGATTTCATGTAGTTTAAGAAATATTGAAAGATTCTCGGTTACAAATAATTGGGAAACGATTATAAATTAGTTACAAATCTGTGGTGAAGATATAAAAGGTAATAAGACATTTTGTTACTTTTTAGATCTCTTCAATAATTTTAAATGTCTATAAAAAACTGTAACGGTAAATTTTATTTTATTTTAAATTTGGATAAGTATAAACCCAAAACCATCCAAAAATTAAGTTCTCTACAATTGAAATTTTTTTTCAGAAACGCCAGAAAGTTTTAAACATGCTCTACTGAAAAACTGAAGAAATGAGTTATTACCTTTTATATCTTCACCACAGAAATATAATTATTAATGTTCGATCAACATAGATTAAAATAAGTAACGATTATTCTAAATGACAAAACTTCAATTTGATTAGATTTTTGGAATGAAAGGAGAATTTTTGGATTATGAAACGATTTTTATGGAACGATATTGCCACAATGACAATAAATATAAATGTTATTTTTAACAGATTTTTCATTTATGAATAATTGGCTGCATATTTTTCAATTATATTAATCAGCTATAATGTAAAATATCACATATTTGCATCCAAAATAATAAATTTTCAAGTATTAATCAATTTAATAAAAGGACAATATTTTATTGGTGTTGCCGTTTCTAGAAATGGTAAAATTGCAAAATTGTAAATTATATGTTAAAATTATTAAATAAATATAATTGTTTTATTTTTTCAATGCTAATTTGAGATGTTTTACATTGTATCTGATTAATTGGGGAGTCCATTAAATTCGAATGTTTTTAAATTTAATCGACCATAGATTTTGCACTTGTTTTTTAATATGGCTATCTAGGACAGAAATCGTTTATCTCTTAACCGATTATGAAGGGATTTTGTTTGTTGGATGGAAATGAGATTCATAAACAGTTTTTGGAAGAAGTTCTGGAATATGGCCATCTGGGAAGGAACTCAGGCATTTTTTATCTGATTATGATGGGATTGGGTGTGTTAGATGGAAATGGGATTCTGAAATTATTATTGAATGAATTTCTGGAATATGGTCAAATGGGACGGAACTCGATAGTGGAATTCTTAAATGATTTTTGAAAGAAGTTCTGGAATTAGGCCATTTGGAACGGAACTCGATCAATTCTTAATCGTTTGTGATGGGATTGGGTTTTTGGAAGAAGTTCTGGAATATGGCCATCTGGGACAGAACTCGTTCAATTCATAACGAAATGGGATTCTTAAATGATCTTTGGAAGGAGTTCTGGAATATGGCCACCTGGAACGGAACTCGTTCAGTTTTTAAATGATTATGATGGGATTGGGTATGTTGGATTGAAATGATATTCTTAATCGATTTTTGGAAGGAGTTCTGGAATATGACCTCCTAGAACAGAAATTGGGCGTTGTGGATGTAAATGGGATTCTTAAATAATTTTTTAAAAAGGTTTTGGAATATTGCCATGTGGATTGTGCGCTCTTGCATTGCAAGTACCTCAAAAGTGTAAATTTTCGCTTGGTTCTAAAGGTTCTGAAGATCTCATGATCTTAACAGACATATTCCATGTTTCCGTGAACAGTTTTCGAGGTTGTTGTTGATGAGAATAATATAAATTTATCCGAGCCCGTTGTGTAGGCCGTAGGGTTCATAACGTAATTTTTTCTGAGAGTAATTGCCCTGCCGCTTAACCCACTAACCCCATGAGTGGGTTACGCCCAACAAACAATTTTTATTTTATAGTATTAATTGTAATATTTTCATCACCAAATTATATAACCAGTTTTATAGGTTATTGTTCGAAACTTGATTGTTAATTCTATAAACCACTTAAAGAGCTTAAATGGAGGAGTTTATAAGGGTTGCTGACGCTTGATTATGGTAACATTATATAAATTCTGGTTTTTTAATTAAAGTAACGAAAACATTCTTATTACCTTAATATAACTTTAAAACATTCTTTATAATAGCATTAGAAAAGTTTCCATAACCTCTCATAATTGTCAAATTTTACTTTCGTCTTTCACTATTGTTACTTTTATAAAAAATATTTCATAAATACTACAATACATTTATTTTTTACTAGTTTTATAAACAAACAAAAAATGCTAAAATAGTTCTCCATCTTTTTATAATTTAATTTAATATTTTCCACCCATTACGCATAATTATGTAGATTATGATTGCGATTTATGGGCCTATATGATGGAAATCAAATGCGATTTAAATTTCACTGTGATTATTGTTGCTGATAAGACTAAAAATAAGAACGCGCCTCAAAAATAAGCAATATTTAAAAATTTTAATTAACAACGATAAATAAAAGAAAATTTAATTAGAAGATATTACATCTTAAAATTAATTTTTTTATTTTTCTAGTATACTAAACACATCAAAATAGTTTTTCTCTTTGCATTATTAATTAATTTGAAAGAGATATTTGAATTTTAAAAAATGACGTCTAGCCTACATTTTATAATGGACATTGGTAAAAAATTAAAAAATGACCGAATGAATGGAATACCTCTATAAAAACTAATGTAGTACAATATAAACTGTGAGTTCATTATATAAACGGAGTTACTCATATAAAACATCTAGAAATATTATAAACACTAAAGGCACCGTCTGTGCCTCGAAATTGTGCTCTTATATACCTTTTGGAAAATGTTGTTATCTGTAGTCGCGTTATATAATTAATAGTAACATGCACGCTTTAGCTGTGCTACTATATAAGTAGTTGTGATGTATGTTACATAACTACTCTTTGTATGTTACATAACTATTAGTAACAAAAAAGTCCATTATTGACATGCGCATTAAAAAAAATCACCACTATAAACATTTATTAGGTTTAATATAAACTGGGTTTATATTAAGTAAACTGTATTACCTTTTTAAAACTTTAAAACATATTATTAAAATGTAAGGTTAGGTTCCTCCTCGAAAGTTAAGTCATAAAATTGTTTGGTATTATTACCTTTATATAATATTATTTTAATAATGGTAACTTCCGAATATGGAAACAAATCGTTATAAACAATTATAAAATTGTATACAAACCGAATTTGTGCATGGTCCCGACAGATTGGACAACATGAAATTTGAAGCATATTAAAACAGAGGCATTTTTATAATGGCATGATTTATTACTAAATGTTCGCAATTTTTGTTAAAGGCACTGATGATTCTAATAGTAATCGAGGTTTGTAAAAGTAACCGTCCATACTTCTATAAAATATGGTATCAGTTAGTTGTATAACGACGGTAACGTTACCCATTATAAAACTTTCTAATGCATCATATGGTAACAGCTACTTAAAGTTTTGTAGAACGGTGATAGAAACCGTTTCATCACCAATAATAAAATTGGTAAATCTCGTCTTTTGATAGCTTTAAGTAATTCTAAAGAACTTTAAAAAAACTTCGTTTCTAATGGTATTACTAAAATACACTTATATAAACACTAAAAGTTTTATACAACAAGGAAACCAATATATACCCCTAATAAAATGGTTTGTGATTTAGGGTCACCAAAATATGGAAAAATTGTTTGTTGGGCGTACTGGTGATAGATGTTAAGGCATCCAACCTTACCAGAAACATATTAGCATCATGAGCCGCTTACTTAAAAAAAAACGCCTGGTTATTATCGAGTTCGGCCCTAGTTTAAATTACCGAGTTTCGTAGCGATATTAAAGTATTTCTTAGAAAAATCATTTAAGAGTCCCTTTTCCATTCGACAAACCCAATCCCATCATATTCGGTTAAGAAATGAACGAGTCCTATCCTAGGTGGCCATATTCCAGAACTTCTTCCAAAAATCATTTAAGAATCCCATTTCCATCCAACATACCCAATCCCATCATAATCGGTTAAGAATTGAACGAGTTCCGTCCCAGGTGGCCATATTCCAGAACTCCTTCCAAAAATCATTTAAGAATCCCATTTACATCAAACAAACCCAATCCCATCATAATCGGTTAAGAATCGAACGAGTTCCGTCCCAGGTGGCCATATTCCAGAACTCCTTCCAAAAATCATTTAAGAATCCCATTTACATCCAACATACCCAATCCCATCACAAACGATTAAGAATTGATCGAGTTCCGTCCCAGGTGGCCATATTCCAAAAATCATTTAAGAATCCCATTTCAATCCAACATACCCAATCCCATCATAATCATTTAAAAACTGAACGAGTTCCGTCCCAGGTGGCCATATTCCAGAACTCCTTCCAAAAATCATTTAAGAATCCCATTTACATCCAACATACCCAATCCCATCACAAACGATTAAGAATTGATCGAGTTCCGTTCCAGGTGGCCTAATTCCAGAACTTCTTTCAAAAATCATTTAAGAATCCCATTATCGAGTTCCGTCCCATTTGACCATATTCCAGAAATTCATTCAATAATAATTTCAGAATCCCATTTCCATCTAACACACCCAATCCCATCATAATCAGATAAAAAATGCCTGAGTTCCTTTCCAGATGGCCATATTCCAGAACTTCTTCCAAAAACTGTTTATGAATCTCATTTCCATCCAACAAACAAAATCCCTTCATAATCGGTTAAGAGATAAACGATTTCTGTCCTAGATAGCCATATTAAAAAACAAGTGCAAAATCTATGGTCGATTAAATTTAAAAACATTCGAATTTAACGGACATTCGGATTTAACGGACTCCCCAATTAATCAGATACAATGTAAAACATCTCAAATTAGCATTGAAAAAATAAAACAATTATATTTATTTAATAATTTTAACATATAAATTACAATTTTACCATTTCTAGAAACGGCAACACCAACAAAATATTGTCCTTTTATTAAATTGATTAATACTTGAAAATTTATTATTTTGGATGCAAATATGTGATTTTACATTATAGCTGATTAATATAATTGAAAAATATGCAGCCAATTATTCATAAATGAGAAATCTGTTAAAAATAACATTCATATTTATTGTCATTGTGGCAATATCGTTCCATAAAAATCGTTTCATTACCCAAAAATTCTCCTTTCATTCCAAAAGTCTAATCAAATTGAAGTTTTGTCATTTAGAATAATCGTTACTTATTTTAATCTATGTTGATCGAACATTAATAATTATATTTGTAACTAATTTATAATCGTATCCCAATTAATTCAATATTTGAGAATCTTTCAATATTTCTTAAACTACATGAAATCTATTTAGTTGCAAACGTGCATATAATAATCGAGCTAACCAATTTATAACTCGAGAACAAAAATATGTATCTATATAATATGCGTATATTCATAACGGGATAACAACCTTGAAATTTTTGTTTGGACACAAGCTGTCTTTATACAATACGAAAAAGTAATGAATCGAAAATCAAAAAACGAAAATTACACAAATATAAAATATGTAAAGCAAAATACCCAGTTGTACTTTGCATGAGTGACCGACGAATTTTGTTTGAAAATGCATAAAAACGATGAAATAGACCGTATACGTATACTTAAAAGTATAAAACAAATGTATTCGGTTTTCTATTTGCGTGAGTATGCATAGCAATTCCCATAATATCGGCTTTTGTTCGTAACGTTTACGCGAAATATGGTGTAAAATGATGCTCACGGTGATTTAAAATGGAGCGATCACCGTGATCAATTAAGTAGCGCTATCAAAGCGCTCAATCGTACAACTGGGTATATAAATAAAAAAAACTTGTGTACGAGTTCGTGCGTTGTTTATTCGGCTATACAAAAAAAAAAAATTAGAAGCAGAAAAAACATACGCAAAGTCGCAAAGATGTGTAAGTGCATAACCAAAACCAACAACAATATAAAGCCATGCTAATGCAACAAATACAGAAAAAAACTGCACTGTAGATGGTTGTATTAGAATATATGCCTATATCGTATGTGCGCACTAGTTTAATAAGTAGTGGTGAGAAAGAAAAAAATTAACATGGGATTGTTAGTGTTACCAAACAATCTTCTGTAGTTTGTTGCATATTGGTATCTGCGTTTCAGACTTTGTTCAGGGCTTTTAATTGTTGTTGGTTTTGGCATAACCCGTAAATACAATTATATAAAATAAATAAACTGGTGTATAACCAAAACCAACAACAATTAAAAGCCCTGAACAAAGTCTGAAACGCAGATACCAATATGCAACAAACTACAGAAGATTGTATTGGTAACACTAACAATCCCATGTTAATTTTTTTCTTTCTCACCACTACTTATTAAACTAGTGCGCACATACGATATAGGCATATATTCTAATACAACCATCTATAGTGCAGTTTTTTTCTGTATTTGTTGCATTAGCATGGCTTTATATTGTTGTTGGTTTTGGTATAACTCATTTGAATTGTATAACATATACATATGCGTGTTTTGATGAAATTTTTTCTTCTGTTTCGGCAATCTTTAAAAATCTCTATAATCTTTGGTCAAAGTGTCTTCATACGAAACGATAAAACTGCACAGTTTAGCTCAATCAAAACCAACAACAATTAAAAGCCCTGGACAAAGTCTGAAACGCAGATACCAATATGCAACAAACTACAGAAGATTGTATTGGTAACACTAACCAGTGCACCTAGATACTAATGGCCTCACTGCTTTAAAAATTTTGCTATATGACGTCATTTTATGTCGACGATTTCAATCTTTGTTATGGCATTAAAGTCAAATAAATGATCCGAGTTTTTTATATTTGCTAAAAAATTATTTACATATTATATTATTATCAAAATATGCATTAAACATTTCGTTAAATCCTTAAATGTTATGTATTTATTTAGACATAAATTTGATGACGTAACAAGCAGTATTGCCTTGTATTCTAGGTGCATTGCACTAACAATCCCATGTTAATTTTTTTCTTTCTCACCACTACTTATTAAACTAGTGCGCACATACGATATAGGCATATATTCTAATACAACCATCTATAGTGCAGTTTTTTTCTGTATTTGTTGCATTAGCATGGCTTTATATTGTTGTTGGTTTTGGCTCAATGCAATTCTGTGCAGTTAAAATAGAAAAACAAAGGCGATTTTTCCTAAACACATCCGTAGTGGGTGTGTATGTTTGGTCTTATGAAATAAATTTTATATACAAATATGTAAAGCCCGAATACTCGAAGCAACCTTACGCAGTAATATTTGCAATCATGATTATTTTGATTGTATTTTCTATGTTAGATGTCCGAACAATCTTAAATATTTTTTTTTTTAAATAATATATTATCGTTAAATGTAAATTTCTATAATAGAGCAATTTTAAGGCCAAAGTCGGCTGAAAGGTTAAATTTGTTTGAGAAACAATTTTTACGAAATTCAGATGGAATTAAGCCATACGAATTTAATTGAGTAATATTTTAAAGGAAATTTAATTGTCTTTCGAATGAAAATTATATTTGAAATTTTTTTTTGATTTTTAAGATATTTCTTCATAGCATTACCAAAAGCATTGTTTATCGTTAAATATGAATTTTTGTAAGGATAGAGTGATTTGAAGATTAAAGCGGTCTTAACGCCAAATTTGTTTTAGAAACAATTTCTGTTGTACTAAAGTTTAATTGAATTTCAGATAGAATTGAACCACGCGAATTTAATGGTTGAATAACATGAAAGGAAACATATAATATAAATTATATAAAAACATTTTATATGATTTTTGCTGTGGCTTTATCACTATTTTTATATTTTACACAAACATATACTTTTTAAAAATATTTATTTTATATAAATTATGGTTTAAAAATAAGGATTAATCCATGATTTTGGATAATTTTTTTTTACTCGTTTACGTAAGAAACTAGTTTCGGACGTTCGTCCTTCTTCAGTGCAGTCTTTGTACAATTAGGTAATACTAATTTTTGGAACAATTGAACGTTCATTGAATTTTTTTCTCCATAGTATTATTTTTTTAAATAACTAAATATATAAGTGTTGGAGCAGAAACAAAATATATGAAAAAGAATAATCAAATTTACGTTGCATTGTTAGTGTACACCAACACACTCTTTGTTAGTTTTATTTAAATAGGTATTTGTCAATGAGAGGAGTAAGCATTTAAGTAGATTCTGTATAAACTCATAATTATTAATTATTCTATCCCTTTTTTGCCGTCGGCTTGAAAAATATATCTCGACCACCATACTAGAGTAACTTGTAACTTCTTCGTTTTCCCCCCTTTACCAACAAAACCGGCTTTGTTGTGGATTCTTTATTTAAACCAAAAATTTTTGTAGATTCAAAAATTTTAGCACACCAACACAAACAAAAAATGAAATAAAAAAAAATTCTCAAGGACGATTTTTTGTATTTTTTTAGTTTGATTTTGTTTTTGAGCCGTGCGCATCACGAAACAAAAATTTTAATTGTGGTAAAAATTCGGATACGAATAGTAAAAAATAAAATAAAATTTAATGAAATGATTTAAACGGTCGTTAAACATGACTTAAATGAGTAATACAATGATGATAAATAAAATTAAATGATTAATAAAATGTTTTTTGCATTTTACACAAACACATAGAAAATTATAAAAGTCCTTTTACCTTAAAACTGGTTTTAATTGCGAAACATTTTTAACCAAAATTTTTTCGATGAAGCCGAACTAACACAAACATAAATGAAATAAAAAAAATCAAAACTATTTTTGATATATAAATTTTACTTTAAATTTGATTTTCGAGAGAGCAGTAATAAAACAATACAAAAAAATTTATAAAATAAGGTTATAAAGTATTAATAAACAAATCCAATTTATTTTTGACCTGTATTTTTTTTATTTTATTTTTCGAGTGTGTAATGATAAAACAATAAAAAAAAATGGGGTGATATTGTGATATTTAACCCGGGGTCTCAAACTCTCCACTATGCAAAATTTCTGATATTTGCTATGCTAGTAATTTTGTCAACGTATTAGTGAGTATATTATACATTTGGTTTGCTAGCAGCAAATTATAAGGCTGATATTTCTCTGAAAAATAATCATGATATTTTTATGAAAATCGCATTTTAACGCCTGTTTTGTCATTTTAAATTATTTTTATTAGTCAAATAACATTTTTTTAATCAAAATGGGTTTTTGGTTTTTTTGCAAAAATTATTAGTTTAACTGTTATATTAGGTGTAAGAATTTAACACAAACAAACATAAAATTCATGATAGTAAATATCAGTAATTTTGCATAGTGAAGACTCTCTATAAAATAACCGTTTCAAAATGGTAATAAAAAAAAACTGCATTTATGCCCTGTATTTTTGTGTAATATATGAGTATAAAATAAACGTTACAAAGAAGTAAAAATTCTCAAGTACATTTTTCGCTTATTTATTATAATTAAATAATTAATTATTTTTTTTATAATATAAATAATAAATAAATTTATAATTATTTTTATTTATAATATGTGTAAAAATCAATATTTTTTGTGTAAATTATTTTCGTTAATTTATATTGCTATACAAACTATGCGAAGGCATTTCAAAAATGTTTTGTACACACCCACAGACATTACCTATTACGACTTATTTTGAAGCTTATTTCAAATCTTTTCCAATTTAAAATTAAAAATTTAATTTTTTTTTAATTAAATAATTTAGATTTAATAGAAATCTATGTATAACCAAAAAATCCATCATAAAAGTTGTAAGGTTTTCTTGTAATATCGTTGTTCTGTATAGTTCAGAACTACTCCGTTATTATACAGAACTATACAGAACAACGATATTACAAGAAAACTGTAAAACTTTTATGATTGATTTTTTTGGTTATACATAGATTTCTATTAAATCTAAATTATTTAGTTTAACAAAAATTAAAGTTTTAATTTTAAATTGGACAAGTTTGAAAATAGCTATCGCGAACTCTACTCTATTGTTTTAAAAAAAACGCAGCTACTGTGGTTCTTTGAAGCAGCTTCATTTAGTCTTTTTACCCATTTATCTATGAAACCGGTTTTCCTTGCGACTAATTTTTCAACCAAAATTTTTTCGATGAAGCAGCACCAGCACAACCAAAAATCAAATAAAAAAAATCAAGGCCATTTTGACATGAAGATTTTAATTTAAATTTGATTTTCGAGACAGCGGTAATAAAACAATACAAAAAAATTGTTATGTCTAAATATAAATTAAGGTGTTACTGTGCGTTTATACTTGCGGAAATTAGTGCGCCACTAATACTACCACTCGCTCTCGCAGGTACCGATATATATCTGCGCAGGTGAGTGTAATGAATTACTACCGCGCTAATTTCCACAAGTATAAACGCACAGTTATAATTGCGGATTTCGTGCGACACTAATACATCGCACTCGGTCCCGCAGGTATGAATATATACCTGCACGAGCGAATGCGATGTATTAGTGACGCACTAATTTCTGCAAGTAAAAAACTGTGTAAAAACAACAACAAAGTTAAAAATATTTCAACTCGAGTATGGAACTAGTAGGCGGGGCATAAACCATTTCAAAAAGTTTCATAGGTTTTGAGTTCGGGATCTCTTTAAAAATTCTCAAGTACATTTTTGGCTTCTATTTTATAACTAAATAATTTATAATTAATTATTTTTATTTATAATATTATGTATACATTTTGCCATTTATCACATACATATACATATGTATTTGTGTAAATTATTTTCGATAAACTATATTGCATACGATGCGAACTATGCGAAGACATTTCAAAAATGAATTTTTTTGACATTCATACATCGGCTCGTTACACACTACTTCTTTGAAGTATTATTTCTTACTTCAAAATAAGTCGCAATAATTTTTTATTTTATTTAAACACAAAACTTTTTTGTGTTGTTTTATTCTGCGCTATTGAAAATAAAATTTAAAAATTATGTATCAATTAAACTTTATATAGATTTATATAAAATCAATATATTCATAAGAAGTAAGATCGCTTACCATAAAAATTGTACTTGGCATTTAAATAAAAAAATTTAAAATATATAAAATTCTTAGAGCATATAAGTAGCTCTAAGTTTAAAAAAAATAAAATTGTTTTAATTGCAATTGCTAACACTTTCGCCAACACGACGGGAAATGCCGTCAAAAAAAATTCGTTTAGGACATGACGGTATATACCGTCATCGAAAATAAGTTGCTTGGGGCATGGGCTGTGTAAACAGTCAAAAAATATCATTTTCATATTGGATCTACATCAATCAAATAGTCCTTTTAATTTGCTTTTATAGAACGATTTTTCGTAATTTTGTTTTGTTCAATAATGTTTTTGGCGATGACGATATATACCGTCATGTCCTAAACGAAAGTTTTTTCCACGTCCGCGAAGTGCAATTTTATATAGAATTATATAAAATCAATATATTCGTAACAGTTAAAGAAGTAAGATCGCTTACCATAAAAATTGTACTTGGTGTTTAAATAAAAAAAAATTTTTTTAATAAATAAAATACTCTACGTAAGCTCCAAGTTTAAAAAATAAGATTGTTTTAAGTGCAAGTACATAACTACATAACATCGGGAGTTACACTAGGCTAGGGAGCAATTGAAAGTTGACAACAGCAATTTGTGAATCTAAAATCAAATGGCTCATTCATATTCAGTTAACACAAGTTTTTGCAGGACTTCGATTGGTATTTTTTCCCATTGTTCCTAAAGTGCCGCCCAAAAAGTATTTTTATTAATTCTAGCACACAATGGAATTTTAGAGTCTAATATTGAACACAGGTGTTCTATCGGATTTAGATCTGGTGACTGCGGTACCGTGGCCAATCCAGCGTTTCAATACAACTTTAAGTAAAATAATTTTTAGCAATTCGAGATGTATATGCTTAGGGTCATTATCTTGCTGGAAGATAAATTGACCTAACCCCATTTTGGAAGCTGACTCTGTTAAGTTGTCTTGTAGTACGTTTACGTATAAACTGCCAGTCATCCTTTCGTCAATTTTGACCAGCTTTCC
Source organism: Nephrotoma flavescens (assembly GCA_932526605.1). Taxonomy (NCBI): domain Eukaryota; kingdom Metazoa; phylum Arthropoda; class Insecta; order Diptera; family Tipulidae; genus Nephrotoma; species Nephrotoma flavescens. The sequence continues at coordinate 160,316,884 of OW052220.1, read as the reverse complement.
CATTCCTGCTTTAGAGAAACATCCGCAAAACATGATAGAAACACCTCCATGTTTCACAGTTTTTTGAATGTAGTCATCTTTAAGGCGATCCTCTTTCCTCTGCCAGACTCGCTCTCTTTATTGGGATTTTCAATTCGAACTTGGATTCTTCACTTCAAATTATTTCGTTCCAATACTCGGGTGGACCGTTTTCATAAACCTTTGCAAAATTCACTCTCGTTGTTTTATTAACAACGCTAATTAGTGGACGTTTCTTGGCTATATATTTATTTAGATCACTCTTTTAATCTTCGTCGCACTGTTCATACCGAAACATCTAGCTCTGTATCTTATTTTACCATTCTCGCAGATTTACTAGGATTCCTCCTTGCTTCAATGTATAATTGTCGATCGTATTGGTTGGTTATCTTCCTTTTATGTCCACATTCATGTAATGTTTCAACATTTCTTTCTCTCTAATATCCGTATCTACATTTTTTTGCACCTTGCTTCGCAATGTTGAATTTTAAGGCTAATTCACCGTAAGTAGATCCATTTTTATGATCTTTCACAATTAATTTGCGAATTTCTTCGGATTTTCTCTTTTCGGTATTGTTGTCTTCAATTCGGAATATAAATTTTTTATTTGCATTTAATGCATATGTTATTTTACATATTAAATATATACTAAATATTTACATTAATCCAAAAGCTTTAAAAATAATTATTAATTTAAGTTATTTTCACGATTCTTTAATGTTTTGTTTTGTCAACTTATATTTGCACTACTATGTCAACTTTATTATGTACCGAAAAAACAAAGCAATTAAAAAAATTCGAAAATTTTCCGTTCATCGTACTTTTGTTTTTTATTGTTAAAAGTTATATTAGTCGCAATACAAATATGTTCATTAAAAACAATCGATAGAATCAGGTTTGTTGCGTCAACTTTCAATTGCTCCCTAGTGAAGTTCGGAAAAAATACCATGGTATCGTCCCAGTTGTACTTTGACTGAGCGACCGACGAAATTTGTCTGAAATGGCATGCTGAACACACGAAAAATTTGGTAAACTGATGCTCAATTTGAGTAAAAAACAGTATCAATTGTACAAAGACTGGACTGAAGAAGGACGCACTAGTTTCCTACGTAAAATAATAAAAATAAATTATCATTTTAATGTTAATGTGTAAACCATAATTTTTATAAAATAAATATTATTAAAAAGTATATGTTTGTATAAAATATAAAATATGAAAGGAAAATAAATAGTCTTTCAAATTCAAATAGTATTTTGATAAGTTCCTCAATTTTAATCTTTTACTTCAAAACAATAATGGTGAAACAAATTTAAATTTAACCAAAATTTTCGAGTAGTATATCATTTTACAAATATTATGAGACACAATCCATAAATTAAACTAGAATTAAAATCTCAATGATAATGATACTGTGGCTTTCAAATCCTGCTACACAATTCAACGTTTCTTCATAATATTGCTATTTAAAAATTTGGTAATTTCACCTTTCTAGACAGTTAAAATTAAAAAGATAATAAGGGAAATTTTCCCAAGCAAATAGAGCCACTCTTATATTTAGAATTAATAAACCGCAAGTTTAACAAATATAAACTACTAAACTATTTTATGTTTAATGTTGAATAATTTTAATTTGTTATTATTATTTCTCGTGTTTAATATTTTTTTAATATAAAAAAATTCCTTTATTTTCGCACACATTGTAGTCAATTTTTAATTTTTCCAATAATTAAATTAATTAAACTATACAACATATGATTACTATTTATAATTATTACAAAATAACACAATTAAAAACAAAAACTCACTAATCTACATAGAAATAGTGTTTCTTTATTTTATTGATTTCAGAACAAAACATGATGAAGTTTTAAAATTTGTTTTATTAAAATTTTTTTAAAAATTATCGATACTAAAGCCACTTATTTTTTATCACAATAATTTTATATTAAATTTATTTTGTTGGTTTTATTCAAAATGTAATTCTGAAATGAGAAAAAAATAATATTTCATTAATTTTGTACAAAAATGTAAATAAAGCTTATAAAATATTTCGTAATAAAGGTATAATCAATAAGAAAAGTCAATATTTGGTAACGCTGTCTTGGTTATATTTAAATTGAAGACTTGCCACTCTATGAATATCTAATATGATTTGACTCTTCTGGGTAGTTTATATTCAGCCCACAAAATATATCAAAACAGGGTTTTAAACAATTATTTGGGTTTTCAATATAAACAATTTTGTCTGCAACAGTAATGGCTGCTGTTGGATTACACAATTGTGCGACTAATAGTATTCTAGGTTGAGTGAAGTTTTGTTTTGGTTTTTCGACATCAGCTTCCGACTAGAATATAAAAAATGGTTGGTTAAAATTGACTTGTAAAGTTAATATACTTAAATTTGTTAATATTACCTGCACGTGTTGAATGAAGCTTTCTTGGACTTCTATTTTACTTGAACGTTTTTTCCTTTTATAAATGACGTTTGTACAATATGAGGTAAAATTAACAAACTAATCAGTTCCTTAAATCGTGTATCTGTTAAATAAAACCAGAAAAATATTTAAAATTTGCAAAAGTTATCTGCAACAATAAGTTAATTATACCTTCATTTTTTAAAATATTGAGATAGTATTTGACTGCACCGCTTTTGGATTCGGTTCCTTTTTTAATAATTTTGCCGGCCAATGTACTAAATTGTTCTTGTCTAAGTGGTCTAATCAGAGGATACTGTAATTTGGTATCAATAGCCAAGAGCTGCAATCCCCTTGGTTCTAATAAACATAAAAATTTGCTGACATAGTCACTTGTGCTAATTTTTGAGTCCAATATAAGATTACGATGATGTGTTTTTCTTCATTCTTCCTCAATTTTGGTGCATGGTTCAACGTTTTTAGATAAAAAGTCAATTCCTAGTTTAATATCATCATTAAGTATGACATTTTCTGCATGTGAGTTAGATCCACTAATACTGGTAAATTTTGATAGTTTCCGCCTAGTTATAATCCCAGCTTTCGATAAAATATTTTTTTTTATTAAAATAGGCGTTGAAAAGTTTGCCTTTAGCTGCTCTTCCAAATTCCGCAGGAGTTTAATAGACACCTTTACACTCCGTGTTTTCATCAAATATGGTTAAGATAATATCGCCCAATTGGTTAAAATTTTCTTTGTTCAAGCTAAAACCCAAAATAGTGTTAAACCTTTAATATTTAATAATTAATTTAATAATATATAGCATCTCAATATTTCAGAAAATTTGTACGTAATTCTCTTTGAAAATTTTATAAATATATATATAAAAAAAATAAATTTTTTGGAACCCAAGCCGATTTCACACTCAATTCCATATTGGGCCGATGGTGCTTCATTCACAATCTGCACACCTATTCACCTATTCATACAATTATCACCTGCACGTTGCAAGTTCCATGTCAACCTGTACATCGACATTAACGGTGGGTCGGCACTAAATTCTGCACTCCAACAGAGGGTCATAGTTAGTTGTATTTATTAACATCACCGACCGAAATCGATGATGAAAATTTGCTTTTTTTGGAACCTGACTCTGCTGGGATTCAATAAAAAACCGGCAATTTAATCTAAAATTGACGGTAATTAACACGAAAAACGAAAAATTGTCAATATAATTTATGTGGTATTGCTACTATAGCTAGAAATGATTAAATGCACCATTCATTTTATTGTGATTTAAACTCTGCACATATCGACTTCGACGGTTTTTTTAAAATTACCAATGTGTTGGAATTATACATTTATTATTCTAGTACATAACCTAATACTTACGTTCTTTCTGGTGCTTCATCCAATATGGAATGGATAACTATTTTGGAGATTTTCACCCTATCGTGGTTGTTTAGCGACTGCGGATCTTTTTGATATTTAAATAAAATATCTTTTGCCGATTTGTTTAGCAGCGAATAAATACCCTTAAATTAAGAAATTGTGAATATTTAATGGTTATTTAAAAATGTGTTTTATTGTTAAAATGTTATTTCTACGATGAATTCTGAATGGATGATTTTGTTGTTTTGATTAAAATTAAGAAATTCGCGCTGCCTTCGCAGGAAATGGTTCTAAATATTTCTGTACTTGGAGGGTCGCTATTATAATTTATAACAGTAGTTTGTGTCATTGGATTTTCTTCTAAATGAAATACCTCAAGACCGTTGTCTTGTAAATGTGTATTATTATTGTCACTAACTAAAAAAACAGGCTCATCTTCCATGACCAAATTTTTTTCTTTTAATTCTGAGACAACTAGAATTAAATTCTGTTGGTACCGATTTACATACGATACAAACAAATCTTTTTTAACTTCAGCTCCACTCTGCATGGTAAATTTAAAATTAGTTTTAATTTTGAAATGAGACGTAACTAAAGAAATAAAATACACATATGATTATTCTATAATAATTAATCTAATTGAATTTTATGTGAAATACCCGCGGAATGAAATACATCGTATGAAAATTCGTCCGTTCCTACTACAGGCACTATTTCGATAGTATCATTGTACGATACTTGAATGGCCTCAAAGTATTGAGCCATTTTTAATTGCACAATTTTTTCTCAGAACTTCACTTGAATATGGTTTATATCTTATTTAACACTCTTTTTACCTTATCCAAAATTTATAAAATCACGAAGTAAAACACTAAAACTTAATTTTTTATTTTTACACACAAGCACAACATTAAACTCTGATATCAAATGAATATAGAACAAAATTCGTATAATGTGTTTTTTCGCAAACACTATTTATTTATGGTACGTCGTTTTTATTCACCGTAAACATCAATTATTTAACCCAAACATTTAAGTGTTTGTCATGAATAATTTTGTTGTTCAGGAGCAATATTTTAAATCAAATGTTTTAGTTGTTTGCAATAAAGATATTTTTTGTTTGAGATAAATGCCTAGCTGTTATTTACTAACAATGGTAGGCTAATAATATTCCGAAGTAATATTTTTTTTATAGCTATTGAACAGTGTTTATGATAAAATAATAAGTGCGAATTATATATATATATATATATATATATATATATATATATATATATATATATATATATATATATATATATATATATATATATATATATATATATATATATATATATATATA
>OW052220.1:160162089-160311519 GCA_932526605.1 Nephrotoma flavescens | reverse complement strand
TATATATATATATATATATATATATATATATATATATATATATATATATATATATATATATATATATATATATATATATATATATATATATATATATATATATATATATATATATATATATATATATATATATATATATATATATATATATATATATATATATATATATATATATATATATATATATATATATATATATATATATATATATATATATATATATATATATATATATATATATATATATATATATATATATATATATATATATATATATATATATATATATATATATATATATATATATATATATATATATATATATATATATATATATATATATATATATATATATATATATATATATATATATATATATATATATATATATATATATATATATATATATATATATATATATATATATATATATATATATATATATATATATATATATATATATATATATATATAGATATATATATATATATATATATATATATATATATATATATATATATATATATATATATATATATATATATATATATATATATATATATATATAGATATAGATATATATATATATATATATATATATATATATATATATATATATATATATATATATATATATATATATATATATATATATATATATATATATATATATATATATATATATATATATATATATATATATATATATATATATATATATATATATATATATATATATATATATATATATATATATATATATATATATATATATATATATATATATATATATATATATATATATATATATATATATATATATATATATATATATATATATATATATATATATATATATATATATATATATATATATATATATATATATATATATATATATATATATATATATATATATATATATATATATATATATATATATATATATATATATATATATATATATATATATATATATATATATATATATATATATATATATATATATATATATATATATATATATATATATATATATATATATATATATATATATATATATATATATATATATATATATTATATATATATAATATATATATATATATATATATATATATATATATATATATATATATATATATATATATATATATATATATATATATATATATATATATATATATATATATATATATATATATATATATATATATATATATATATATATATATATATATATATATATATATATATATATATATATATATATATATATATATATATATATATATATATATATATATATATATATATATATATATATATATATATATATATATATATATATATATATATATATATATATATATATATATATATATATATATATATATATATATATATATATATATATATATATATATATATATATATATATATATATATATATATATATATATATATATATATATATATATATATATATATATATATATATATATATATATATATATATATCGACGATACTTGGATCGAACAGCACAAGCGACAATTTTTCAAATTTGTGTATTTTATATCATTGGAAAGCGCTGACAATATCCTATACGATAGTTTGAATTGATTTTATATTTTTTAGAGAAAATCCCGCTTTTTTCTAAAAAAACGTTTTTTCAAATAGACCAAGCGACAAAAATCACAAGTTTAGTTGAACCAAGCGACGTAAACCAATGCAATATTGTAAAATGAGAGTGTTGTGTTTGCTCCGGGTTAATATTAATTTGTTTTGGTTGGACAGTAAGTTACTTGATTGAATACGATTAATAAAAGTGAGAAGTGTTTATTATATCTAAATGTGAATAAAATTATTCACAATATTTAGAATAATAAATAGTTTAAAATTGTTTAATGAATGAAAAAAAATTGTCGTTTGTGTCCTATAAAGAAAGTTACTAAAAATGGCACAAGCGACCATTATTGTTCATGATTTTAGCGCAACTTTACTTGATGTTTTAATTAGTTTATAAATATTTTTAAAACAATTAATTTTGTAAATTAATCACAAATAGCAAATATTTTTTGATTTAACGCTTAAACATTTGATTTGATGCTTAATTTGATTTAAACTTAAAGCTCAAACGACAATTTTCGTTTTTCTTTTAACTTCTTAAAACACAACTGCTACTCAAGCGACAACTTCTAAAATTCAATTTAAAATAATTAACACAAGCGCCTTAGCATAAGCGCCAAATTAATAAACATTAAAACCCAAGCGACGAAAAACATTTCTTTTTGCAATAACTCAATAAAAGAGTTACCAATTGGAGAAAAAAGTATATATTTAACTTCCTCTAATAGTAAATTATGCAATAAAAATCAAACGAGTGTATTTTTAATTAAATATCAAATTAAAATCGATTTTATCTTCTGCTGTAAAATTTGTACGATGTCGCTTATGTTGTTCGATCCAAGTATCGTCGATATATAGTTATATATATATTAAACGAATAATTGTCACATATTTATTAATGAACGATTAAAATATATTTCAATTAAATTTAAAACACTTGCTTTAATTTATTAGTAATTTAACACACCAATTGACGTTTCTACAAAAATTGACGTTTCATTTTGTATTGGTATTTATCCATCAAAAAAAAATTGACGAAACAATTTACATTTTTTAATGTGAAATTCTATTTACCAAAATCCGGCAAAAAAATTGATGTACATATATACATCAAAAATTTTGTTCTATTTGACAGAAAACATCAATTTTTTTTGTTGATATACATCAACCTACAGGATTTGTTTGTGTAGTAGACGGATCATTTGGCAATACAATTAGAAACTTAATTAAAATTAAGTGTCGTGTGAAAATGTGCCGAAACACGCCTAAAAAATTACAGAAAGGAATATCTAACCATCGGCGAGTTTATAAAAATATTATATAAAATAAAATGTAAATTATATCCCTTTTGTGATTTACTAACACAATTGTGCGGGTAGGGCAAAAGTGCGGGTAGTTTCAAAAATTTAGTTTTGTATGTTTTTTAAACCAACTTACACATTTGTGAATTCCTTTTTAACTTATTTTCGTCCGAAAAAAACACTATATCTATACACACAATTGTGTTGGTTTTAGTTCAAATCAAGCGAAATTTTTATCAACAGCGCCATTACATACGATGGTTTTTTACTCACACGTTTGTGTGGATTGCACGAAAATTGAGCCGATTTTTTGTTTTTCTTGGTTGAAAAAGGGATATACCATATGTATGTTAAGAAGAAAATGATTTGTGGTAAATATATCCTTTGTTTATGTTAAAAAATCACAAAAAAATAAGAAACGAATTTTAGTTGTTGCCGTGGGGTTGCTGGTTTGTTGCTGTAAGTTTTATTACCATTGTCGCATTTTTCTTATTACATACTGTGGTTCGAAAAGATAGTGTTGATTGTTTCATGTACTACGTGCTTTTCTTTTCATAATTATTTTTATTTTTGAATACCATAATTATTATTACTTTTTACAGAAATTATATGAAAAACATATTTTGGTTTTTTTTTAGGATAAGCTGAGGAATTAAAAAAACAATGGTTGAACTCAATTGACTTCCGACGTACAAGATGTAAAATGTAAAAATGAGTAAAAATTCAATTATTTGCTCGTTACATTTAGTAAATAATTATCGTATGCCACAGGCAAAAGGGAATCGGTAAATGTTTTTAAGAAATAAGTCATTCTCTTCTTGTTAGTAAACGACTAAATTTGACGGCAATGAAAATAATATTAAGTTAAATAGCACCAATAACTATTTGGATATACACACTTTTAAATCTACAATATATTGTATCAATACCACTACATACTTCTTGAACATTTATATGGATTAATGAATTATGACAAAAAACGATAATCATAAATGTCAAAATGAATAATTTAAGTTTTTTTTTTTAATTTGAACAACTCTTTCGGTTTCGTTCCGCCTCTAATTTAACATTGTGGCAATGGACGCATTCAGGTTCGCCAACTGTTGCCATCATGATTAGTGAAATCATCGCCAATTTGTTTTGAAAATTTTATAGAATTTAAAATGTACATAACGTTGGCTGTAATTTTGATTGAATGCGCCGCTTGTTTTCGGTTTTCCATACATTTTGACAGTACAACTAAAAGGACGGAACGAAACGAAAACTATGTGCCTCGGAGTTAACGCCGAAAAATTTGTTGAAAAAGTTCACATCTAAGGCTGTTTTCCAAACGGATACTTATTTCAATCTTATTGACTTATTTGACGCCATCTTGAATAAGTAAGTAAACCCATTCCAATTGAGTTTGCATAGTTATTTTGACATCCACATGAAAACATTGATTGTTTTCATCGCAAAATTCTTCGAGGCACAATATTTTCGCTTACAATTAATTAAACTATTTATTTTAATAAATTAAAAATTATATTTGTGCAATTAAAAGGATTGGCGACAATTTAAAAAAGAAAAACTTAGAAATGATTATTAATCTACAAAAATGTTTATATGATTTTTAGGTATGATTCGGCAGGATTTTTTATTGATGTGTAAACATCTTTACGCGCGCCTACCAAAATTTTTTGTATTAGAGTAAACTTGTAAATGAAACGAACGGAAATGACGTATACCTACTTCGTTTTTAAAAAAAAGCAAGAAACTCAACAAAAACAATTTTTACTATACATGGCATGCTTTTATGTATATGTATAATAGTAGGGAAAATGAAAAAATTAATTTAATGAATGAAATAGAAACCGACTATACGACTAAAACACAGTCAACAACTGCTGTATATTGCTTTATTACGAGTGACGAGTCTCTAAGCGCTGTTCATCACGTCGGCTATCAATGATCATGTCTTCTACTGAATGGGGTTATAATGACATCTCGTTTTTAACATTGAACTGCCAGAGTCTCAGGTCACAGTCACGCAGGTATGCTCAATTCATTTGGTTTTCGAGACCTGGCTGCGCAATGACGAACTTGTTAATATTCCTACGTTTGAATGCTGTTTTCAGTTCAATAGAGATGGTCAGTGGGCTACCGGAGTAGCAATTCCCTCAAAAGATCCATAAAATTAGCATAGTGGACACAAATAATTTACCATACTTTTTCAAAACCAATATTGACGTAACAAATGGACTGGCAAATGGAACTATGGGCTGTCTAAAGTATATGGAATGCATAGGCATCCTAACCAGGACAACGAGAACGATGCAAACGTCGACAGTAAAAAATGTCAAACGACTCTGGATGGATTTTGGTTCAAATTCACAAGTTGGCAAGAAGGTCAGGTGGCTTGTAGCCGGATGGGCGCAGAAAACGAATATCGACCGATGTTTGGTGCCCATTTCTAGAAAAAGCTCAACTATTAATCGAAACAACAATTAATGTTAAGCATAAACAACAATTAATGTAAAGCGTCGTACCTTCATGTGCCACCACAATTCATGCATCACACGGTGGTACCTACAACGAGATAGTCAGTATATACTCTTACGATAAAAGACACAGTTAACAAATTGTGTATATTGCTTTAGCACGAGTAACGAGTCTCGAAGGACTGTTCATCACGTCGGCTATCGATGATCATGTCGTCTACCATGGACGTAAAAATAGGACCTCAATGGGTCTTCTTCAAAATTAGCTATCGCGCCTCACCACAAATCCGCTTTATCCGTTGTAATGGCGAATTTTGTACGAGATAATAATGACGTCTTGTTTTTAACATTGAACTGTCAGAGTCTTAGGTCATACACATCACCTCGACCTAACTGACACAGTCACGCAAGGATGCTCAATTTTCTTGCTTTTCAAGATCTGCGTTCAGTTCAAGAGAGACGGTGAGTGAGCTGCCGGAGTAACAATATATAAAAATTCAAATAGAATACTCATACCATACAGTCACCTCGCATAAAGAAATCATCGTTGGACAAACAACTGGTATGAGCGTAACAACACAACTCATTGATGATATATATACGGCTGAACTTCAGCTTCTCAATGGGAATAAGATGCTTTCTGTAGTTGTATTAACCTCGCCGAATAAATCTTTCGAAGACATAATGAAGTTCATACATTTCGTCCTTGCCCCATATCCTAAAGAATTTCAAAAATTCTCCAAGGAGACTATCATCTTTTGCCGGTGATTATGAGCGGGGATTTCAATATAATTGTTGCTGTTCCTCAAGCTGAACCACTTATAAACTTCCTGCGAGACGAATTCGATTTGCACATGAACTCAGATCGAAATATATTTACTACTAGATATGGGACGACCATATTGTGCAGTTTTTCAATGAAAATTTTTAAAGTTAGAGTCGACAGTATATAATATATCTTATTTTAGCTACCAAAATCCAATTGCGTCGATTATACCGAAAGAGAAATAGACCAATTTAACGATAATAAACAAATGAAAAACTCTGGTTAGTAAAATTGCATTCCTTCTTCCTTCAAAGTAAACTGTACCCACGTACTATACACACGCCATGTTTACACATCTCCTTGAGAGTACTAATGGACTCACTCATTTTTTTTTCAATTCGTTTAGACAATCAAAGAAGTTCGAATGGGTCCCAGTTAATAGGAAAATATATATTTTATGTAAATATATATTTTATGTCTGTCTAATCAGCGATCCAGCGTTAAAGGAAAGAAAAAGTATGGAGTGGTTGGGAAGTTGATTGTGTATAAATAAGTATGAATTATCATAGTCGTTGTCATACAGATTTGACGCCAAATGGAAGAATTTCCTACGAATGTGTATTTAATTCGAGATGTACTGAAATAGACCAATGTACGGAACAATCACAACAAAACCATTACAATACAACAACAACGTAAAAATATAAAAAAGTAATTCGTACACAACGAAAAGTTAATTGGTAAAAATGAAGTATAGATGGAGAATATGAAAGAATCGAATTTCGTACGCTATGCAGTAATTCGCTAGTAGTACAACTACATGGTATTGTTCTATATATAGACAATATTCCTATGTAAAAATATCAACGTTAGTCGCCGCGGCCTGATGAGATGACTGATTTTTTCAAATCAATAATCTCATTAAGTTCGAAACTGATTGTTGCGATTCTTGCAGATCTTCCATCTATAATTCAAATTAAATTCTAATTCCCAGTATTAATTGTTTCGTAAAGATAGAATATATTAATACATCGTGTGGTCTTGCTAGTTCTGTAGCTGACCTCAATTCATTTGTGAGACATGCATACATTACGTAATTAGGATGCTATATCTTTATGATAATCAATTTTTTTTTATCTTAATTTTGATTTTAACCACAATGATCCAGAAATAGTTATTAACCAAATTCTAAAAGTCAAAAATTAATAAAAATTACAATAAAAAATTGACAACCAATTTAGATTTTTCGGCTAGAAAAGGACAGAAAATAAGTCACCTCGCTAGCTTACTTATTTGAATAAGTTAGGTCCCACAAATAAGTATTCGTTTGGAAAACAGCCTAAACACACCCAATAAAGTGAAATTTATTCAGCACTCAGCAAGCTGAATAAATGTAGCTGTCACTTTTCAATTTGTTTATAATTCAAAGATTGTTTATAATTCAATGAACAGTGATGTCATCATAGCCGATAATGTCGGCATTATGATATATCCCAAGTATAACAAAATTCGACTTTTTTGTCATTTTTCGAAGTAAAAACTTATATTTAGTTTCGACTTTGACTTAGTTTTGCTTTCGACTTAGAATAAGATCCTGTATGAAAAGTGTCGCGATTATTCGAAACTGGACGAAACTCAATAAAGGAGAATTGTATACATGTATGTGTGAACAGGAAAGACAAAAAACAAAATGGCGGGAGCGAGGTTGTACATGAATGTAAAAAGCTATATTTGAAAATGTTAGAAGAAAAAGATGGCGGCATCCAAATGTTACAGAGCAAAATACAAATTTAGGTTTAAAATGAATACTTTTATTTTATTAAATTTGCGGTATAAAAATATAAATCCATATATACGAATCTAAATTATATTTTAGTTAATTTTTTAATTATTTTTTATTATTACACCAAGTAAAGTAAACTTTAAAAGTTTAAATAATTTTCCAAATGGCTACTATGATTATTGCACATCGTTTATTATTTTCACATTTGTTTTCTACCTAAAAATGTAAAACTGAACTAGAAATTAATTAATTTATGAAAACAGTTTTTGAATAGATATAAAATATATTTTGATGTAATTTTATTTAAATTAACTCACATCTATAAATTTTTTTAACAAAATCTCTTTTATAAAATTACCAAACTCATGTCGTGAACCAAAACCAACAACAATATAAAGCCATGCTAATGCGACAAATACAGGAAAAACTGCACTATATATAATTGTATTAGAACATATGTGTACATTGTATGTGCGCACTAGTTTAATAAGTAGTGATGCGAAAGAAAAAAATTAACATGGGATTTTTAGTGTAACCAACACAATCTTCTGTGGTTTGTTGCATATTGGTATCTGCGTTTTAGACTTTGTTCAGGGCTTTTAATTGTTGTTGGTTTTGCGTGAACATGAAAAATAAAAACAAACCATGTACATACATGCTATACACATTACTACGAAAGAAAAATTGCGGTAACACAGTTTACAGTAGTAACAACACAGTATACATATACGCACCACTACTAAAGTATTAATTCTTCGACTTTTTTCTAATATTTCGAAGGCAAATACGATAGCTCAATTTTGTGTTTCGTCTTGTTATACTTGGGATGGGGACAATTTAGAATCTGGTGAAGTGAAATAAATCGTTACACCTGGCATCGGAAAAGTATCATGCATGGCGTTTGACTATTTGGACAATAACTTGCATTGCACCAATGCCTTCTATACTACTGGCCGCTTACACCAAATGATGACGACACGCTAAGTCGACGTTGTTGTTGCTTTCTCTAGTTGCTTTGTTAGTGTAAATATCCTAAAATTATTATTGCGCAGTCTCAGTATAGACTTAAATTGACGTCATGTGGGAAAAATGAGAGTAGTAAAAGGCCAGTAGTATAGAAGGCATTGATTGCACCTACTCGAAGCGGTCAACGATAGAGAAATAAAGTGAAATGAAATAAATCGTTACACCTGGCATCGGAAAAGTATCAGGCATGGCGTTTGACTATTTCGATGTACAATAACTTGTATTGCACCGACTCGAAGCGGCCAACGATAGAGATTTTTTCACTGTCTGAATGTCTAATGAAAATTACGCCATAATCGAAGCAATTGTTGGCCGAATAGTACCAATTGGTATTGTGATCTTAGTTTGACGTGGATTTATGTTTGTTATTTATACACTATAAATTGTATGAATCCCAGGTGGGGATAAATGATATCTCATTTGCCTTAGATAAGGAATTACATTTACAGACTGTTTTGGGGCGATCGCGATTTTAAACGAACGAACGGAGAATGAAGATGAATAATTTGCGACGATGATAAATCTAATGAAGACGACTCCTCGAAAAATATAATATTTTAAAACTTTTGTACGTATTTCATTTATTAATAAATTTGAAATGAAAGAAACAGAACTTATTTTTTCTTTGTCGTTTTTGTACTCTGTGGATGGCCAAATATGTTTATTTAAACAGGTAGAGGACAATGAAAATTTAGGTAGACATTAGTTTCAGCAAAATCAACGAGCATCGTATTCATTTTATCTCATAATTTAAAAGATATTCATATTTATAGTGCTACCCTCATTTGTGCAGGTTCTTTAATTGGTGGCCTTCTCCACCCACTTCAAACGATTTGCGGTTCAATGTACATGTGTATCAAATACAACACCACACTCCTCGTTATGTGCTTTGCTTTATTTTTATAAAATGAGACCGGTGGTACTAGGTGAGCTGGGGTGTTAATCCGTATTCGCGTAATCGTTGCATGGCCACATGAGTGGTTGCCGTTGCATCGTTTGTTAACTCGAAAGCATCAGCGCGATTAAAACGTGATATCGACGATTTTTTTCATCGACATCATGGGAACATTTATCACAACCCAAATCATCAACTGGTGCTTTTTGATTAGTATGCATCTTTCTGAAATTTTCGAGAGCTTTGGTTCAATTTTAGAAAATTGTGTCATAAAATGTGTTGAGGCACTGAACACAAAAATTTATGTTACTTCCATTATTTGAACCAGTTCCATACAAATTGGCATATTTAAATTCTAAATATCGATGTCAACCTCAGACTCATAATTGAATATCAGTTTTTGGCCTTTACAGGCCGAGGCTTATTCAGATTTGTTGGAAAATGGCTCACTTTCAACGCTTGAGATTGTTCCGTGCAACTTGGCCTAATCAATTATTTATCTTCAATCAAATTGGCCGTTTTTTCATTGTTGCTCGGGGGCAACTTTTTAAATTTATTTTTTGTGTTCTTATAAATAAATTATGCATCTCATGAAAATAAACCATTTCATAATCCGCTTAATATCGATATAGATAATAATCATACTTCCTATTTCATTGAAAATATTATAAATAACAATAATGTCCCAATTGCTGGCCCAGATTTGCGTATTGGCCCACGGCTTTAGTTAAAAATTATGTTTTACGTAACTGCTCAGCATCGAATAGAGAATATCCATGAGAATTTATATCTCGATTGAATCATTTTTAGAAGTCGATTGGGGAAATATATTGTTTATCGATATTAGAGCATTACTTGACGACAAAAGTTATATCTCACCTCCTGGTTACGATATCTTCAAAAGGTTTGCTGTTCTAGATAGAGGAAGGATCATAGCATATCTGTGTTGAACAGCATATTTATGCGAGTCATCTGGAAAATACAGTGATTTTTTTAAAAATGAGCGACCGAACCGACGCGTGATACATAGATTATTTTATTTTAACAAAATTTAAATCACGTTATAATTTTTTGCGACATATAATGTGTTATAGTTTTACATTCATTTTAGAATTGTACTCGAAATTTAGAATTATTACAACAATTCAATTTGTTTCAAATAAATTATGCACTCGATGATAATAATCTGATTAATAATTTATTTAATAACAACAAAATTTTATTTTACATTGATTTGCAGCAAACGAAATTTTTTTGTCTTTATTTTGCTAGATCGATTTGTATGAAAGCAACTTTTTGATTTCGGAACAATCGTGTATTGTACCAATCCTAAATTCTTCATATAAAAATGCTTTAAAGCCAATTGGGACCGGAAAATTGGTACAAAAAAGTCGCATAAAAAAGTCCGATTGGTACAAAAAAGTCACATAATTTATTTTGCTAGATCGGTTTGTACCAAAAGACATTTTATGTGACGATTTTTTTTTACTATACAGATCGTAGGATTTTAATTTTGCAATCAATATGCACATATGTATTTTGTATTATTGAGTATGAAATGTTGTTTATTATATTTATTAGATAACAATAATAAAAATTATTTACATTGATAACCTTAATTATATATTATAATATTTGATTTTTTATTAATAATTTTTTATTTAATTAAAAAAAATATATTTATAAAATAATATTAATTTTATTATATGTACATATTAATAAAATTATTTGTAATAAAAAAATCTAATTGATTTATAAAAATAAAACCTAATAAGAATCATTCGTATCATCGCGCCGCCACCATTTCACATTTTCTGTTTGTTATATTGCATCGCAATTTTATCTGTTGATCAATGCAAATTCAATTTTTATGCGGTGTAATAAGCTTCAATTTTTTTTTATTGATATTGAATAACTTTAGTTGGTCCAAAAAACTTTTTTGTACCAATTGTTTTAGTAATAAAACTCATGTGGTACAGTAGTTTATGTATGGGTTATTTTTGTAAGCGTTTTGTTGTAACAATTACGTATAGTAATATTCAGATCTTAAAAAAAATGTTTTTTTAACTGTTCTGCGCAGCTTTCAATGGTGTAGACAAATTTTTTATAAAAATTTTGATGGGTCGCATTTATCTTAGATAGTAAACCTAAATAAAATAATAAATAACCATGAAAAAGAATTATATTTCAGTTTTAATACACAAAACATTCAAAATTATTATGTATTTATGTTATTACAATCATATATCAAGTGAAAATTAATAGGTCTAAAAAAATATTGCACGCCTTTTAGAAACGATGACAACATTTAATTTTGGTACGAACTAGGGAAAATAAATAACCAAATGTCATTCGTATCGCACAAAACCACAACAACATAAAAAAGCAAATTCAGTTTGCAATTTAATGGAATTTTGAATTAATTCTTAACTTATCGAACTAAATATCATTTTAATTTATAAAATCTAAACTTTTTGTTTTAATTGTATCCTAAAATTCCTATTCCATTTAAATACAAATACAATGTAAAAATGTAAACAACACATGAATATTATACTTGATACATCACTGTGTATTCGCCATATTACTTCTGCGCGAACACTGTCAGAATTCCAGGGAGATTTGAATACTACTATATGTATGATTTATGTATAGTAACTTTTAAATGTGACACAATTTTTAGGTCACCTATAATAGAATATGCGTTCAACAATCAAACAGACATCTACTAACACACACTAACATATAGTAGTATTCAAATCTCGCTGGAATTCTGACAGTTTTCGCGCAGAAGTAATATGGCGGATACACAGTGAGGTATTAAGTATAATCACAAACAATAAAGCTATCAGATATGAAAATTAGAACAAAATATTTTTTTTTTAGTTTTCTTACTTAAACTCCAATCCATCTATGTAATGACTTGCAACTAAAGAAAACTTTCATCAAAACTTTTGTAAATGTTATAAATAAAATGGTTCTGAACCTTGCTTAAATGTGTGACGACAAAATTAAGCTTTTAAGATGTTTCTTTATTTTTATTACGGAGTTAAATAAAGTAAAATGAAAATATAAATATATGTTATATATAAAAAACAAAAACATATAAAAATGTGAAACAACCATTCGCACACTGTATTATGATTTTGTGTACGTATGGATAGTAAATATTTTGTACACGTGCACGAGGATTAATTGTATATACATAAATACATTTGTATATTTATATGTTTGTACAAGGGTTTCTCAAATGGCTCGATCGATTTTCATGACAATTGCTAAAAGGAGGTTTTCGAGTACCAGAAATCAATTGCAAAGGGACTTGGTTTGAGGAAAATTCGTTTAGGGAGTCCTTCAGTTGGACCCGGATTCCATTTTTCTTATTTTTTTCTTAGCTTAAACGAGTTTCATGAGGGAGGTTTCATTTTTCATTTTGGTTTGGGGTTTTTCATTTTTGCGAGACGTTTTTCGAGTACCGAGTGTGGTGGATCATGATTTCGGAAAAATTCACTTTGAAAGTTTTCCGGTTGGAGCTCGAGTCCCGTTTTTAATTTTTTTGGGCTCTCACGATTTTGATAAAAATAAATTAAGGGGAGAGGGGTTCAAATTCGAGGATTCTGGTGATTGGTGCTGATTTCAGAGAAAAAGTGTTAAGAGGGTTATCCAGTGGACCCCGGATCTCCATCCTTATTTTTTTCGGCTCCCACAACTTTTATGAAACATGGCAAGGATGGTTTTTCGTCCTAGGATTCAATTGAGATGTGTGTTAAATTCGGGAAAATCCATTGAGAGAGTCGTCAGATTGAGCCCGGTTCCTTTTTTTATTCTTTTTGTCGGGGGGCACGATTTTATAAAAATTGTTGACAGGGCGTTTTCGAATTTCCGGAAATCAATTGAGATGAATCCCTGTTTCGAGGAAAATTCATTTAGGGGTCATCCGGTGGGGACCGGATTCCATTATTTTTGGTCGGCTCGCATGATTTTGATAAAAATTAGTGAAGATGGAATTTCAAATGCCAGGAATTGATTTTGTTGAGTGGTAATATCAGGAAAATTCGTTTAGTAGGTCATTCGATAGGGCGCGGTTTTAATATTTTTCGGCTTAAACAATTTTGATAAAAAATGCGGTGAAATGGGTTATTTGATGAATGGAATGGATTGCAATGAGGGGGGAGGTTCTAGTACCAGAAGTTGATTACGATTGGTCCTTATTGGGGGGTTTTTTGTTGGGTTTGTGGCCTTTTAACATTTTATTTGGCTTGAACGATTTTGATAAAATTTAACAAACGGAGTTTTGAAATGCAAGGAAACGATTACAAGGAGTTCTGATTTCCGGAAAATTCATTTAGGGGTCCGTACGTTGCACCAGGGTGATGTTGCATTACGTAATGGTTGAATTTTGTTTAGGAATGTTGTGTGATGTTCCACTATGACGCGTCATATTGCACAATGTTGTAGCTGTTGCGTGAGTTGCGTTGAGTCTTGCGTTAATTAGATGTCTCCCGTTATGTTTCATCATATTGAAGAATGTTGCGCCATGTTGGGCTAATTGCGTTACGGTGACATGTTGTATGTTTTCGTTAAACGCGTCTTTTGAAAATGTTCGTTGTTATAGTAACAATATTGATTTGCTTGACATTCAAGTTTTTTGAAAAAATCTGAGGTTTTTATGCCTAATGGAAGTATTTTTTTTTGTTGTTCATTTATATTGCTTCCATATGTGCTTTTCCTTTACCAAAACTTTTAATGGCAATGAATAAATAAATAAATAAATAAACATTCACATTTAATTAATGGTATGAGCTAGGTCCCTTTTCACATATTCTTCGGTCTCAAATGATGCTGATGTTATCTGGCGGGCCCGGAGTCGTTTCTTTAATTTTTGCTAGGCTCGCACGGTTTTCTAAATTACTGAGAGGATGTTTTCTAGTACCAGACACTGATTGCGATGGATTCTGATCTCATTTAGAGGTTGTCCCGAGACTATTTGTGTTGTTTTTCAACTCGAACTATTCTCATAACAATTGCGATAAGGGTTTTCTAATTCGAGATTGCCAGGAATGCATGGCGATGAGTATATTTTCGGGAAATTTATTTAATGGTTTTCGAGTCGAACGACTTATAAATGAGGGGGGTTTCGATTTCTAAGAATCGATTATAATGAGTTTTAAACTCGGAAATATTGGTTCAGGGGGTTCTCAGATGGGGTCCGACTCATAAATTGTTCAGCCGAACAGTTTATTAACACGTTATTTTTTCTTATTTTAATATGTCAAGAGCACGAATCAATTTATCTAAACAATTATTACACGGTGAATTAGTTGGCATATTACGCTTAATTAGCATAATTCATTTTGTATTGATACGTTTTATTGGTAATACAAATAATTTGGTTCGTTATTTTGATTTTGAAAAATACTTATTTTAAAAAAAATGAATGAACAGATTAATTAAAATATTGTCATTCGCTGCTTACGACTTTTTTCCACCTCTCAGGCAATTTTCAAATCCCATCTCGGAAAAACGTTTCGTCTTTTGAGGCGATCCAAGTTTGAACCGAATTTTCAATTTTTTCGAAAGAAGTGAACCTGCCAATTCGTGTTGCATCCGTTGGAACAGCCAGTAACCAGAAGGAGCAATGTCCGGAGAATACAGGCGGTGCGGTAAAATATCCAACTCGAGCGTAGCCATGCAGAAAAATAACTTTATCATGCCTTTCCTCATATTCCGGTCGTTTTTCTCGTAATGCACGGCTCAAACGAATTAATTGTAGTCTGTATCGCTTGCCCGTAATCGAATCGTCAAGTTATAGCAGCTCGTAATACACAACACCTCTTTAGTCCAACCAGATATACAGCATAACCTTCGAACTATGAATGTTCGTCATTGTTGTTGATGTTGAGGTCGATGGCAACGATTGGCTGAGCAAAGTGTAGTATTTTTCCTCTTAGGGTTATCGTAGAAGATCCACTTCTCGTCACCAGTCACTATCCGATATAAATATACACCCTTTCTTGTTTGCCTTTGAAGCAACTGCTCACAAGAAAAAACTCGCCTTTCCACCTCTCTTGGTTGCAATTCAAAAGAGATCTAATTGCCTTGCTTTTGCATCATGTCCATTGATTTCAATCGTACGGAAACTGTTTGTTGAGTCACCTCCAATGTATCGACAAGCCTCTCTTGCGTTTGAGTGGAATCTTCATCGAGCAATGCCTCTAATTCATCGTCTACGAATTTTTTGCCTATCCTAAGCGAGGCTTATCTTCAACACTGCAATCATCATTTATGAAGCGTTGAAACCATTACCTACATGATTTTTTGGTAGGAGCATTGTCATCGGAAACTTCCAAGAGCATTTGACGTGCTTCAGCTTCCAATTAAAATAAAAAAATTAACATTTCCCGCAAATGCTCTTTAGTTATCACAAAATTCGACATATTCAACACCGTAAAAACTCGTTTTGTATGAGACTTAAAGCAATGCAAACTGAATGTTAACGGCAGATATCTAATCTGTCTGAAACAACGGAAATCAGCTATCACTATAAAAAATTTATTACAGTCAGAGCCACGTTTTGAAAACGGACCGAATTAATTTGTAGCCTTTCCTTCGAAAAGCCTTCGAAAATTCGCTCAATCTTTAGCGTAATTAAAGTTGCGAACAACGAATATCGGATTCGTATAAACCACGAAATAAAGCAACTCCTCGGAGGTAGCGATATTGTCGGTTTCATCAAATCCAATCGAGTGAGATGGTTCGGCCACGTTACAAGGTCCCCACAACAACAGATGATCAATAAAGTGTTTCACCAACAACCAGTCGGATGCGTCGTAGAGGAAGACCCCGACTACGCTGGCGTGACGACGTCGAATAAGATCTACATATACTAGGATATCGAAACTAGAGGACGAGAGCGACAGACCGAGATGGATGGAGGACCATAGTACGGGCGGCAAAATCTCATTATGGGATGTGAAGCTAGAGAGAGAGAGAGAGAATAGTTATTAACATTATATTAAAAATTACTTTAAAATCCATTAGTATTTAACCCTTAAATTGGCAACCACGAATGAAATTTTTTTTTTTCAAAAAGTTGCACAAAATATGTGAGGCATCCCAAAGACAATAGTTCCCGGAAAACTATCAATGTTATTCAATGCCAGATTAACTACCGGATTGGATATTTCAAATAAATTTAGTTTATTTCGCAAAAATTTCAAATGTTTTATTAATTTTGGTCACTAAAGAATTTTCTTATAACTACCAAGTATAATTATACTGCACGGGACATATTTATTGGAACTAACGGGTGATTTTTTTGTGGTTAGGATTTTCATGCATTAGTATTTGACAGATCACGTGGGATTTCAGACAAGGTGTCAAAGAGAAAGATGCTCAGTATGCTTTGACATTTCATAATGAATAGACTTACTAACGAGCAACGCTTGCAAATAATTGAATTATATTACAAAAATCAGTGTTCGGTTCGAAAAGTGTTTCGCGATTTACGTCCGATTTATGGTCTACATAATCGACCAAGTGAGCAAACAATTAATGCGATTGTGACCAAGTTTCGCACTCAGTTTACTTTATTGGACATTAAACCAACCACACGAATGCGTACAGTGCGTACAGAAGAGAATATTGCGTCTGTTTCTGAGAGTGTTGCTGAAGACCGTGAAATGTCGATTCGTCGCCGTTCGCAGCAATTGGGTTTGTGTTATTCGACGACATGGAAGATTTTACGCAAAGATCTTGGTGTAAAACCGTATAAAATACAGCTCCTGCAAGAACTGAAGCCGAACGATCTGCCACAACGTCGAATTTTCAGTGAATGGGCCCTAGAAAAGTTGGCAGAAAATCCGCTTTTTTATCGACAAATTTTGTTCAGCGATGAGGCTCATTTCTGGTTGAATGGCTACGTAAATAAGCAAAATTGCCGCATTTGGAGTGAAGAGCAACCAGAAGCCGTTCAAGAACTGCCCATGCATCCCGAAAAATGCACTGTTTGGTGTGGTTTGTACGCTGGTGGAATCATTGGACCGTATTTTTTCAAAGATGCTGTTGGACGCAACGTTACGGTGAATGGCGATCGCTATCGTTCGATGCTAACAAACTTTTTGTTGCCAAAAATGGAAGAACTGAACTTAGTTGACATGTGGTTTCAACAAGATGGCGCTACATGCCACACAGCTCGCGATTCTATGGCCATTTTGAGGGAAAACTTCGGAGAACAATTCATCTCAAGAAATGGCCCGGTAAGTTGGCCACCAAGATCATGCGATTTGACGCCTTTAGACTATTTTTTGTGGGGCTACGTCAAGTCTAAAGTCTACAGAAATAAGCCAGCAACTATTCCAGTTTTGGAAGACAACATTTCCGAAGAAATTCGGGCTATTCCGGCCGAAATGCTCGAAAAAGTTGCCCAAAATTGGACTTTCCGAATGGACCACCTAAGACGCAGCCGCGGTCAACATTTAAATGAAATTATCTTCAAAAAGTAAATGTCATGGACCAATCTAACGTTTCAAATAAAGAACCGATGAGATTTTGCAAATTTTATGCGTTTTTTTTTAAAAAAAAGTTCTCAAGCTCTTAAAAAATCACCCGTTATTTATTATCAATGGAACTTTACCGTTCCTCAATCAACTATCGTCAAATATGCTATGTAGAATTGGATTGGAACTCTAACATAATGCTCAATGGAACTAGGTCACCTCTCTCAACAAATGACGGTTAAATTCGGTGTGCAAAGCTAAATTTGACGAAATTTTGGGATTCAGCTCTAATGAATGGAACCAGGCCGTTACCTAATCGATAACTTTCCAATTTAGTTTTTTAGAGCTGAGCTAGATTTCTAATTAAAAATGTCAACTTGTTTTGGGGATTTTAACGTGTCTTTTTAATGAAGTTCTACAATTTACCCATTCTGAATAGAACTTCGTCATCTCCCAAAAAATTATTGTCACAGGTATGCAGAATTGGGTCATGGATTATTGATATTACTGAAGTGATGGTATTACTGAAGTGATAAAGCATTCCAATACATATTCTGATGTTCGCAGATGACCTCAAAATCTACAAAGCATAAAATACAGGAAGTTATTGACAACCTAGCGTAATGGTGCGAGGTAAATTCTCTGAGACTCAACATTGAAAAATGCAAATCTTTTCATTTCATTCAACCAACCCTCTTACACAAGGCTGTAAGATAAATGGTGTACTACTTCAGGTAGTACTTGAAAATAAAGACCTAGCGGTTACTTTTGTTGAAAACATAAGGTTTACTAAGCCTATTCTATTGAGCTGTGGATCGCTAGAGCAAACTCCATGCTCGGTTTTGTCAAACGTTGGACGGGTGACATTTTTGATTTGGAAACATTTAAGATCCTGTATTGTGCCTACGTTCGATCCCAGCTGGAATTTGTTTTAAATGTGTGATGTCTGTTCTAAAAACATATCCAAAGAAATTTTAAAAGAAGTTTATACGCTACTTGACCTGGAAAGACGGTTTATGACCATGATCTACCATACCATATAAACAAACAGCGAAAACTACCATATTTAACTGGGTGTTAGACCTACAACTTAGCAACGCTAGGAAATACATTCGATTTGCTAAAACGTGCATGTAATTGTTATCTCCTTCTAGGCCTAATCGGCGCACTACATCCTGTGCCAAATTCAATTAAAATAAAGGTTCCTAGTAGACAACAAAGATCATTACTTCCTTTACTTAGATAGACACAGAATCAACTTTGGCGATAATGAACCAGAGAAGACGATGTGTAAGAGCAATGCCTCCTAAACTACAGGCCGCTTACACCAAATGATGACGACACGCTATGTTGACGTTTTTGTTGCTTTCTCTAGTTGTTTTGTTAGTGTAAATATCTTAACATTATTATTGCACAGTCTCGGTTTAGACATAAATTGACGTCATGTGCGAAAAATGAGAGTAGTAAGAGGCCTGTAGTTTAGGAGGCATTGGTAAGAGTTTCAATAAAAGTAGCTATTTCTTTGATTTTTGTCTAACTAAAGATAATTTAAAAGTATACGAGTATTAAAGCAAAGCAATTTTATACCCCTCAGTGATTTTATTTGTTACTTCAGTTTTATATTTTAAATTTCAAATCCAAAGCGGATTTATTTTATTTTGTATTTTTACATTAATATTTTTCAAGTCAAATTGATTTTTTTCAAGTCAAGTCAACATGAAGTCACCGATCTTTTCTGATTTCTAAACGACATGATGTCCCATTCAGAAAAAAACTACAAGTCCATGCGTACGTACGATGTGATTAGCGCTATACGATCCTGGAAATGATCCATTTAAACTGTACATTTAAAATTTAAATGAATGGTTACATGGACCCTAAAATGTTGTGAACAATTTCATTTGGTATCGATAAGAAATGATATTCACTATACACATGAAAAAAATCCCAAGACCAATCGTCTGTTAGAATTGGCGCTATAGATAAATATTTGTAAATGGTATTTCCATTTACAAATATTTACTTTAGAGCCAATTCTAACAGACGATTCGATTGGTCTTAGGATTTTTTTCATGGGCCACCATTTCTTATCAATACCAAATGAAATTGTTCACATAATTTTAAGTTCCATGTAACCATTCATTCTGTATTTATTTAAATTTATGATCCCTAAGAACTTAAAATTTCGTCACCGATCTCTCCTTATTTCGTTACAACATGATATCCAATATCTACCAAAACAATTCTAAAACCAACCGTATGTTGAGATTGGCATAATATACTCATAATATGTGTAAGGGACATTCAATTTGTGTATGAATAATTAATCTAATTAAATGAAACATTAATGGCAAAATCGTTTCTCAATATATGTATATTTACTCGAGTACAGATATAAAAATTCAATCGGTGTGCGAGAACATCACGAAAAATTTTCAAACGATTTACTTCTAGCAAAAATTATTTTACTATATGTATGCATTAATGGGGATAGTTACAACCAAATCAAACACAATCAAAATATATAATATTGTGTTTGGTTTTGCTTACAACGCAATATTGTCATAAAAGCAAACACGTTCACAGACAGCAAATGAATTTACTTTCAGAAATGATTAAACGAAAATACATTTAGCACTATGCCTTACATTGTGATAGAAATATTTATAAACATAAAGTCCCGTAAACGCTGTTTCTTATTGGATGGTTTGATTTTTTTATTTTTTTTATAACAAAATGTGTTTTTTGCATCTTGCTTTGTTGCATTAGCGCAAACGAAAAATAATATGAAACAACATAATTTTTTTTGATCGATTTATTTTCGTGTTATGAGTGAGAAGCTTTTACCCGAGACAATTTTTATTTTCTTATTCTTTTATTACGATAGATGTTGCTGATTGTACAAATGGAGTTTAACTTAAATATTGATCTACAGAACTTTTACTTCTTGTTTTCATATCTGATTTAATTTATTATTTGTGGTATAATATTCATGTTTATTGTTTACATTTTTACGTTGTATTTGTATTTAAATGGAATAGGATTTTTAGGATACAATTAAAACACAAACTTTAGATTTTATAAATTAAAATGATATTTAATTCGATAAGTTAAGAATTAATTCTAAATTCCATTAAATTGAAAACTGAATTTGCTTTTTTGTTGTTGTGTGGTTTTGTGCGATACGAATCACATTTGGTTATTTATTTTTCCTAGTTCGTACCAAAATTAAATGTTGTCATTGTTTCCAAAAGGTGTGCAATATTTTTTTAGACCTATTAATTTTCACTTGATATATGATTATAACAACATAAATACATAATAATTTTGAATGTTTTGTGTATTAAAACTGAAATATAATTCTTTTTCATGGTTATTTATTTATTTATTTAGGTTTACTATCTAAGATAAATGCGACCCTTCAAAATTTTTATAAAAAAAATTTCTACACCACTGAAAGCTGCGCAGAACAGTTAAAAAAATTTTTTTTTAAGATCTGAATATTACTATACGTATGTATATAGTTATAAATTACTAAATACTATTTCTTTAGTTTAAAAAAGCGATTATGCGAACGTTGAATGCATGTCCGAATATCCTTTTCGAAATTCACCTTTCCGAGTGTACCACCGCAAGCGTCTGAAATTAGTGATTAAAAAATTAAATAAATTTAATGTTTTTTCAATTATTAAAATCTATAACTTACCAAATAAAACGGTACTAAAAAGCTTTAAGGAATTTAAAGACCTTTTCCCCGACTTTCCATTTAAATTAAATTCGTGGTACACACTATCTGTGACAATAAATCGGAAAACGCTCTCCACTGATGATGATCCTTTCAATTTACGAAAATGCATTACCTGTGAAAAAATTAATATATGTAGTTCAATTCATTTTTGTAAAGTTCATATGATTTAGGTATTACTTATTAAATTACCACTTTTGATAGAAAATCTGTATTTTCTAACCGGAGCTCAAACTCGCATAGCTCAGCAAGAGTTTTAATCGGAAAAACCATATCAAGTTCGATAGCGCTATCGTCTTTTCCCAATATTTTTTCTAGGGAACGATTGACTTGCTTTACTCGCACTAACGTTTCCATGGCAATTTTGTTTTGTGCCAATCTATGGCAATTGTTATCGTTGTCAATATCATCAATTCTGCTATTAAGTTTACTGATTTCTTCGAGAACTTTGTTTAATTTATTTATCACTTCATCATTACCTGAAAGAGAGGAACAAAAAATTAAATAACCTGTAAGTCTACGTCACTAACTCATTATTTTACCCTGTAAGTGTTCTTGAGAAGACGGCATCATTGTTGGTATTATTTCATCAAACGAACTTAGCAACATTTCAGTTTGTGATTTCGAGACGAGTGGTGGTGATTTTGGGCTGTAGTTTCCAGCGAAGTTTGTTTTCAATTCATATTTTTTTCTAAGTGGTATTATATTTAACTTTATCGTCGTTCCAATCTTATGTTGTATGTAATCTTCATGAACCTCATCATTGGTCGGCTTAGGTGTTCCACGGTATCTTTTCCTAGGTGGAAAGAGAATTTCGCTGTCCTCAACCAAGTTGGTTAAATGAATGGACGCTGGATTTTGGGTGGATGCAATAAATCCTTCGGAAATGTTTGGACTATTTAAACTGTTATTGTAATTATCAACTACGGGTGATAGTGGAACATCTAAGTATTGATAAAATAAAAATAAATTTACTGGAAGATATATAATATTTAAAATAATGTTTGGTGAATTTGTTTACCAGTTTTACCGCTAAACGCCATATTTAGTTGCTGTAATTTATCAAAAATTTACTGTAAGAGGACATTACGAACGTTCAATTATAATTTTTTTTAAAATTATGGTGTAATATGGGAATTAGTACATGTCCGTCAATAATTTCTCTCTCTCTGGCATTATATCCCATCAAGGTATTTGGCCGCCTCAAATGAGGTTTCATAATCATATTTTAATTTTGGATAATGAGTGATCAATTCATTGATCCTAAACCAGCCGTGAAATTTTTTCCTTGTCACCACCGGGAATCGAACCCGGGACCTCCGGTCGCTGGAGCAAGCATGCTAACCACTTTGCCACCGAGGCGGCCTTCATTAATTGGTACACAAAAATATTTACATATTATGTCTTTTTCATAAAAGGTGTGAAGCTCTGGTTGCATATTCAAACCCACCACAATACCCAAGGCTGTCGAAGAGGTAACTGGTTCGTGAATATAATTTATACTGGGGCCCTATTTCTGAATACGATACGAAAATGTATTCGATACGAAAATGATATCCGTTACGAAAATACTTTGGTATTTCTGAATACGATCGTACGTAATTGTTTGGTGTGTGTCCTTGCTATAAGGGAAATTTATTTTAAATGGTTTTACCTATAATAAAATTATACAACTTGTGCCATTTTGCCTTGACGTTTCGTTCTTGTTTATATGAAATATGTTAGAAATGGATGATTTATTTATGATTTACTGTCAGTCTATCGTGATCAATTTATCGTAGAATAATTTATCGTAGAACAATTTATCGTGGAAAAAATTTATCGTGGAACAATTTATCGTAGAACAGTTTATCGTGGGCAATTTATCGTATAACCGTTTATCGTGGACAATTTATCGTATAACAGTTTGGAACAGCTTTAGTACCGCAGTCAAATTTTTTTGATAGTCTGAGCGACGGTAGCGCCACTTTGACCACCCAATATGCAATGCCGATGGAATTCCATTTACATTCGCGTTCTAAAACCACACTGCTTCTATGGAAAGAACCATGTGTATCACGCGGAAATTCGTACTCCCAGCCAAAGAAAAGTGTCACAAAAATTCCGGTGTCGGTGAGAATCCCAACTAAAAAGAGAAAAAATCACAGAAACAAAAGGCACGTGTTTGTATACATTTTCCAATTGGAATAAATAATAATTCTTATCCGAAATAAAACAAAATCTTCCATTTATAATAAAATAAATATTAATATTTTATTCACATTATTTTTTATTTGAGTACAAAAAAACATAGAAAATTTATTTACATATTTAAATTTCATAAATTGTGTTTTGTATTGCATCCGCCACGTTGTATTGCATCCGCCAGCATATTGAGATCTTGAAGAAAAAAATCATTGAAAATTTACTACATAAATGTATTTCGCGCCGACGCCATTGTGAGACAGATCTCTATTACCTTTTTAGTCCAAATTTGCACATCGCGGATCACTAAATAAGTTAATAATTATTATTATATATTTAAATTTAAAATTATTTACTTTAACAAATCGAAAAACATTATAATGAAACACAACACTTTAAAGTAAAAAAAAACTAATTATGTAGTGCAACCGTGCACGTCGACTTGTCAGAAGAAACTGAAAATAAAATAGAAAAACAGCGAAATAGAAAGAGAAAAACAATTATTTTTCTCGAAAATCAATATTTTTGTGTCTTTGATATTTTGTAGTACGGAGTTTTGTATGACATTTGAGCAGTTTTTTCCACACAGTGGAATAATTGCATACTGGGCAAGAGCGGAATTGTTTATAACTAAAAATGTGCCTTTGCTTAGCATTTTGGACCTAGCGCCATCTCCAGAACTTCTTCCCAAAATCATTCAATAATCCCATTTCCATCCAACATACCAAATCCCATCATAATCAGTTAAGAAACTACCGAGTTCCGTCCCACATGGCAATATTCCAGAACTTCTTCCAAAAATCATTCAATAATCCCATTTCCATCCAGCATACCCAATCCCATCATAATCGGTTAAGAAACTACCGAGTTCCGTCCCACATGGCAATATTCCAGAACTTCTTCCAAAAATCATTAAAGAATCCCACTAATTTTTTGATACCACGCATAAAACCTTTCTACGATAAATTGTCCACGAAAAACTGTTCTACGATAAATTGTCCCACGGTAAATTGTGTCCACGGTAAATTGTGTCCACGATAAACTGTTCTACGCTTAAATGTTCACGTTAAATTGAAACACGGTAAATTGTTTACGATAAAGAGACCGTCACCCTTTATTTATGATTATTGTTATTATTAATATTCTAGTTTTTTTATCTTAGGCAACATATGTATCTCATTACATAAAATAATAAAATTTTCTTTAAATGCAATGTTGTGTATTTTTTGTGTGCCGTACAAACATTTTTGTTATAAACGAACACAATCAGTGAATCAACGAATAATTTCTTGTGTAGTGATAGTGGCACATCATAAATGTTTGTAGCGACCGAAATCAAACTTTAGTTTAATTTCAATCCATATCCGTTTACAATTTATTTACAGATTAATTATCCATTTCTTATCTAACCTTCCTGCACCCTACATTATATGTATTATGATTGTCATTTATTATAATACATAATATACAAATACAAAATATCCCGCGCATCCAAAATACGTTGTTGCAATTCATTTTTAAATGTGTAGTACAATGCAAATAATTTCGTATTATGTATCTTCTCATTGCGTCATCATATTGATAATGAATTTATTTTGTATTTACCTTTTTACTATTACCTATTTTATATATGTACTTAATAATTGTAATGC
The DNA here is from genome assembly GCA_932526605.1 of Nephrotoma flavescens. Taxonomy (NCBI): domain Eukaryota; kingdom Metazoa; phylum Arthropoda; class Insecta; order Diptera; family Tipulidae; genus Nephrotoma; species Nephrotoma flavescens. Next base: position 160,285,559 of record OW052220.1, on the reverse strand, counting down.
TAGTAATATTCAATGGTATGGGTTACTCTTTTTAGTGGGAGATAAATTTGTATATAAGAATATAATTGCACTGTTCCAATTTTTGGCTTTAGAAAAATCAATTATCACGGAGAGTTGGTATCGATTAGTGAAACAAAATATAAGCTAAACTTAATATAATAATTTCAAAGTATAAAATAAATCTTAAAAATAATAAATATAAAACAATTAAACGAAAATCAAATGTGTTGGCTTTTATTGTTTTGTTTATAACAAGCTAGTCAGTGCGTAGTTATTTGTGGAAATAGTTGTGAGTTTCTCGGATCGTCGAGGACGTCCATTTGCCCCTTGGATCTTTATCCAAATCCTACCTCAACAATTATATTGGTGACCCTTACAAGGACACGACCAGCCGTTTCTGCCACACATCAATTTGGATACAAATTGGAACAATCCAATTTTACACCAACCAACGACAAAAAACCTCAACATCAGTAATCGTCATAAATATCGAGGAATGGTGATTGATATTATTATTGGTGCTAACTAACAAACATTAATGGGTTTATCAGATCAATACCAGTTGCAGCACAACTAATCAAACAACGGTAAAAAAAAATCAACGTTTTTCCGAAAGCCGCATCGATAACAGTAACTGTTAAATTCATCGTCATTCATCAACATACGGATTTTTATCGAGCACATTGCGATTCAACATATTCATCAACGAACCAACAATTAGCCAAGGTCAAGTTTTCGTTCCTGCAATTAAATTTTATATTCCTTAAAATTTTTTTTTGCCATTATGTTTTTCTACTTTTCATTTTAGCAAAATTGTACAGGAAAATACAAACAAATGATCTATTAAATATTTGGAATACAGCGATATAACTACATATGGTGAGAATTATTTTGTCAAATTACATACATATTTAATTTTGTTTTGCAACATATTACTTAAGTTTCACATTTATAGTAACTCTTTCATACAATCCCTGAATTTACTCAAGTTCTTAGTTTCGATCGCATATTCACTTAATTAAAATATTTTTTTCGTGACATCAATTAAACGTGTTAAAAGTAGTACAACAAAATGTCGGACACAGAACAAAATATTAAAGTGGAATCTCGCAATATAGATTCAGCTTCCTCTGTTCCGTTTCCGCCATTTTGGCATGAAATGCCGGTTCTTTGGTTTGCGCAAGTGGAAGCAGTGTTCAATGTTAAACGAATTACTTCAGATAGTAGTCAATATTTGCTAACGATTGCAGCATTACCGATGGATATTATCGCCACGGTGTCGGACATAATTGCAAATCCACCAGATACAGTGAAATTCGCAACCCTTAAAGCGAAAGTCATTAATCGATTAAGTTTGTCGGAGAGCCAACGAATAGAAAAGCTAATTGGTACAACCACTATGGGTGATTTAAAACCATCTGCGTTTTATCGCCGATTAAATCAATTAGCTGGCTCTTCAACCGCAGTTACAGAAGAGTTAATTAAAACTTTATGGTTCAAACGACTACCAGAGCAATTACGGTCAATTCTAGTACTGCAAGACGCAGAACCAATGGCCAAATTGACCACATTAGCCGACAAGATATGGGAATTTCATAGCCCAAACACACCTTCATCTGCTGTCTATAGCACATCGAGTTCTGAAAAATCTACGACCAAAGCGATAACCTTAGATATCCTCGCAACCGCAATTGACGAGCTGCGTCAACAAGTTTTTAAACAAAATCGATCAAAATTCCGAAATTTTTCTCGTAATAGATCACGTAGTAATTCACGCTCAAAGTCGCATACTCGTCCATCTTCAGTTAAACGTGACATATGTTACTACCATTTTAGATTTGGTGCTGCAGCCCGAAAATGTTCTGGTGGCTCTTGCAAATTCTTCGGTCAATCAAATAAAAATTTAAATAACAATAAGGAAAACTAAATTGTCCCAAAGTTATAGCGACAAACGATGGGACGCATAATATACGTCGCCTATTCATAAAATGTCCAAAAACTAACTTCAGTTTTCTTATCGATACCGGAGCTGATATCTCAGTGGTCCCATATACATTTTTCAAAAATATTTCTCAAGACCCAGCGAGTACAATCTTTGCTGCTAACGGTTCACCGATAACAACCTATGGCATAAGGTTACTTAAAGTCGACTTAGGATTTCGCCGAGATTTCAATCATCCGTTCGTACTTGCATCAGTTACCAAGCCAATCATAGGCGCCGATTTTTTAACAAAATTTGGTATCGTGGTTGACTTAAGAAACAAACGCCTACTATACTCAAACACTTCATTAATCGTCAATTCAATGGATATAAATGATCCATCACCGACGGTTAAATTATTTGTGGTCAACGGCCCATTCGAAGAAATTCTTCGACGTTTTCCTAGTCTTATGCAAGAACCCAATTACGAGTTACCAATTAAACGTGGTGCATCGTATTGTAACTGAAGGACAACTGCCATTGTCACGCTCGCGACGTTTAGATCCCGAAAAGCATAAAATAGCGAGAAACGAGTTTGATTATATGATCTCATTCTCAGCAATTAAACTATCCGTTTCGGACATTTAATGAAATTCACGATCAAATCTAACTCATTTACAACTGTGGACAACGATGTTTTGAATATTAATGACGTTCGAGAGGCTTTCGTTGGAGTAACCATTATATTTATAAGTATCACAAAGGCAGAACACTCAAATTTTAAACTTAAAAACTTATTCACTATATTTGTGAACAACTAAATATTAATAAAACATTGTTAAATATATCTAAATTATTATTTATTTCACAATTTGTTTGTTTTAAAATGTTTGCGATTTTTTTTTTCAAACAACATAAACACAAGAGTAGAAATGTCATTCGACTGCATGAAGTTTAAAATCAATACCACTACAATAATAGGCCGTTTTTCTATATAGAAAAATTACATGAGTTGGTGTAGGTAAATAGAAATAAAAACATGGGCGTCATAGGATGAACAAAAAATTACATGGGACGAAAAAAAAATCTTTACTTGTCCCACTAAATCTGGTTTATGTTTGTAGATTCATAATTTATCTGAAGGATCACGATAAATATTGATATTTTGCGAAACATTTCCAATAAAAATATTTCCCTACTGAGAAACTTTTCATTTACTAATTTACTGATAAAGCAACTACACAATTTTTCAATTTTATTTGTGTAATGAATTTTAGATTAAAGAGTGTAAAATTTTGTATGTTACAATAAAATTTTTATTTATATTCGATTGTTTTTTGTAAATTATGAAAATGAAACATAGGAATATTTTACACACATAATACACAAAATTATTATGTGTGATATTCTACCTTCTTAAGTTTCAATATCGTGGATAAACCGTATCCTAATTTTTAATCTTTACTGTAAATTTTACACAAGCCCACAAAAAAATCCAATTGTCGAATTGAATTTTTTTCTTTTTAGTAATTATGTACAACCAACTAAATCACGCAATTGGGCTTATCATTAGTATTGATTGATTAAAATTTGTTTTGGTTTATTACACCGTATTAATTAAAAATCAAGTTTTATTTGAACAAAAATAAAACACAAAATATTTTGTTGTCATACACAAAGACGTACACCCATCCCCTTCAACATATTTTGGTTTACTAAAAAAGTAAAAAAGCATGCAAGAGCGGCAGTATAAAATCTCGTATATTTTTGTTTTTCTTTTATTTGTTGTTATGGTGTAAAACTAAGTTGCTGCTTTAATTGGAATATTATTAAATGAAAAGTTTTCTCAAAACAATTTTTTTTTTAAATAATTCAATAACAAAATATCCCTATTTATTTTTGACAATGTATTATTCAATTTAACTTGAATGATACAAACTATTTATTAAAAATAATGAAATTGGTTTTTTTGTTGCCATGTATTTTTGTTTCGTGGTGTATGGAATTCTCATTTCTTTTTGTATTTACCATACACCAACAAAATTATTACAAGAACTGGCCTGTTATTGTAGTGGTATTGTTACAATTTAATTTTTTTGATTAGTAGCGACACCAGTGAATAATAGCTGCAGCAGTTTCAGTAGAAAATTTCCCTTCGGCGCCGGATAGTGCTCCAATATTAAAACACGGCTTTATGAGAGGTTATGGAAACGTTTCTAATGCCATTATAAAGAATGTTTTAAAGTTATATTAAGGTAATAAGAATGTTTTCGTTACTTTAATTAAAAAACCAGAATTTATATAATGTTACCATAATAAAGTGTCGGCAACCCTTATAAACTCCTCCATTTAAGCTCTTTAAGGGGTTTATAGAGGTAACGATCAAGTTTCGAACACTAACCTATAAAACTTTGGTTATATGATTTGGCGATGGAAATATTACAGTTACTACTATAAATAAAAATTGTTTGTTGGGTAGTGAAACAATACATCGTGTATTTTTTGCTCTGCTCGCGAGCAAAGGAAAAAATGACAGATAAGAAAATAATTTCGATTTCATTTTTTTGTGAATTTTTTATTTATATTTAGATAAAATTTAAATACAATAAATTTTATTATGGTTTTTAATAAATTTAATATTCCCCAGTTTAATTGTACATTTATCTATATTTGTATGTGTTATTTATGGAAATAAAGCTGTGTTTTAATTATTGGAGCACTATCCGGCGCCGAAGGGAAATTTTCTACTGAAACTGCTGCAGCTATTATTCACTGGTGTCGCTTTCTTGTAATAATTTTGTTGGTGTATGTAAATTACAATCCGAACTGGTAATGTATGCAGATGACATGGTCCTTGTAGCCACAGGAAAATCATTGGATGAACTGCAGTCAATAATGCAAAATGATTTACATATAATAAATAGTTGGGCTTTATGTAATAATTTAAAACTAAATGAGTTGAAAACAAAATATATCATATTTGAGGCCAAAAATAAATTACTACAAAATATAGAAAACTTTTCTTTAGAAATAAATCAATCTAAAATTTCAAAAGTAGATAGTGTTCGATATTTAGGCCTATATATTGATTCCAAACTCGATTGGGCTGAGCATATTTGTTTTGTACGTAATAATTTAAGATACATAACATTTTTATTAAACAAAACAAAAAGTGTATTGCCACCCAAAGTTAAGTATTTAATCTTTTATTCTCATTTTTTAAGTCATATTAGGTACTTTCTTCCTATTTGGGGTGCTGCGACCTCTAATAGACTCCATGCTATTCAAATTCTTATGAATAGGGCATTAAAAATTGTGAAATGCCTACCTCATAGATTTCCAAGTGTGAAACTATACAATAAAAAAATAATCCCTCTTGAGAAAATGTATAAATTTGAACTATTGCTATTTATATATAAAATAAAGAATAATTTCATTAATCACAATTTTATCATATCACCTATAAGTTCTCAGCATGATTATCCAACTCGTAGAAGAAGTAATGTTCAAGTTAAATTCTGCAGAACGTCAAGAGGCCAAATGAGTATTATGTACCAAGGGTGGGTGCAATTTAATGCCTTACCTAGATGTATTAGACATTCCACTGAAGTTTCTGAATTCAAAAGAAAATTAAAAGAATTTTTATATCAATAAATTAAACTACATCACTATAATAACAAAAACGAATAGATAAATAATCCAATTTTCAATAATTATGTGTAAGATGGAAATTAATAATTTGATTTTATTTATATGATGATTCTTTATAAGTTGTACAATTGCAGTTATAATTTGTATTGTAGTTAACATTAATAAGACCCATTTTGTGAAATTTTTTAAAAATTGTAAACTTTATATATATTTGCTTCTAATTCCTCAGAAAAATTAAGTAATTAAAATTTATTTTGAAGCTTGATCGCGGTTTAGTTTAGTTAAAAACTATTTGCGATTTATTTTGTATTATATCGATAAACATGTAATTTTACTAACAATTATGATTAATAATAATAAAGAAAAAAAAAAAAAAATGCAAAAAGAAATGAGAATTCCATACACCACGAAACAAAAATACATGGCAACAAAAAAACAATTTCATTATTTTTAATAAATAGTTTGTATCATTCAAGTTAAATTGAATAATACATTGTCAAAAATAAATAGGGATATTTTGTTATTGAATTATTTAAAAAAAAAATTGTTTTGAGAAAACTTTTCATTTAATAATATTCCAATTAAAGCAGCAACTTAGTTTTACACCATAACAACAAATAAAAGAAAAACAAAAATATACGAGATTTTATACTGCCGCTCTTGCATGCTTTTTTACTTTTTTAGTAAACCAAAATATGTTGAAGGGGATGGGTGTACGTCTTTGCGTATGACAAAATAGTTTGTGTTTTATTTTTGTTCAAATAAAACTTGATTTTTAATTAATACGGTGTAATAAACCAAAACAAATTTTAATCAATCAATACTAATGATAAGCCCAATTGCGTGATTTAGTTGGTTGTACATAATTACTAAAAAGCAAAAAATCCAATTCGACAATTGGATTTTTTTGTGGGCTTGTGTAAAATTTACAGTAAAGATTAAAAATTAGGATACGGTTTATCCACGATATTGAAACTTGAGAAGGTAGAATATCACACATAATAATTTTGTGTATTATGTGTGTAAAATATTCCTATGTTTCATTTTCATAATTTACAAAAAACAATCGAATATAAATAAAAATTTTATTGTAACATACAAAATATTACACTCTTTAATCTAAAATTCATTACACAAATAAAATGTATGAAATTAAGTTTACTATTTTTCTTCGGTACTGTATGTCGTGAAACAAAACCAAAACAAATAATACAAGTGCCGAGAGCCAAGAGAAATTAAAAAACTTATACGCGCACGTGTCATTCAAAAATTGTGTAGTTGTTTTATCAGTAAATTAGTAAATGAAAAGTTTCTCAGAAGGGAAATATTTTTATTGGAAATGTTTCGCAAAATATCAATAGTTATCGTGATCCTTCAGATAAATTATGTTTGTAGATAATAAACCAGATTTAGTGGGACAAGTAAAGATTTTTTTTTCGTCCCATGTAATTTTTTGTTCATCCTATGACGCCCATGTTTTTATTTGTATTTACCTACACCAATTCATGTAATTTTTCTATATAGAAAAACGGCCTATTATTGTAGTGGTATTGATTGTAAGCTTCATGCAGTCGAATGACATTTCTACTCTTGTGTTTATGTTGTTTGAAAAAAAAAAATCGCAAACATTTTAAAACAAATAAATTGCGAAATAAATAATTTAACAATGTTTTATTAATATTTGTTCACAATAGTAATTATAGTGAATAACTTTTTAAGTTTAAAATTTGAGTGCTGTGCCTGTGTGATACTTATAAATATAAATGTTACTCCAACGAAAGCCTCTCGAACATCATTAATATTCAAAACATCGTTGCCCACAGTTGTAAATGAGTTAGATTTTATCGTGAATTTCATTAAATGTCCGAAACGGATAGTTTAATTGCTGAGGGTAGTAATGATGTGCAGGATCCAAAAGCAAGGGCTATAGCTAAAGCAAAAAAAGCGTCGTCTACAAAGTTCAACCGTAACAAAATGTAAAGGAATGATAAATGGTAAACTAGATACGGTATCTTTCTTGGATCCCGTATTTGCCGATATATAATCGAATTTAAGCGATATGAATAGTTGGAATGGAGCTTTTCTAAATACGCTGGAATCGAATAACTCGGAAATTTTATTTGATTACGATAATCCGTGCTGGGATAATACACCAAATGAATTTATACTCAATGAGGACACCCGTTGAAAAAAAAAATTATTTTATGATTTACAAAAAGCTGGACGGCCCGTTAAAATTAGGACAATATTTACGGAATACAATATTAGTTATAAGCTAAGCCATGCGACATGAATAAGTACGTATTTGGCTGGAACCATCTAAGTAAGGAATCGCTCTAAGTAAGGAATCTTTTTAATTTCAGAATGCTGTAATCAACCACAGGTGATAGTAACATAAATATAGATGACAGCGATAGTGATAATGGATTTATGGGTGTGAAAATGTCGAGACGGTGTTGTGCTATTCATGCTATAATTCGCAACTAAAAAACCGTATGGTCCATTATTTCGAATTTCCAAAGAATGGGGATTAGTAAGTACCATTGAATTATTTCGATCCTGTAGGTAGGTAGAGGATTTTAATCCAATGTACTATTCTTTTCTAGAGCTCAGAAATGGGCAGACAAGATCCGCCACTTAATTCGAGACCAAAAAAACACTGCCGCCCGTTACTGTACGAATCCCAACAATATTTGTTTCAAATATTGAACAATTTATGCCCGGAGGAGATAAGCGATTATTCGATCCAGTTAAGATAAATCACAGACGGAGGATGATATCACCTTGAGCAAAATGCCTTCAATAAGTCTGCTTTAGAGACAGCTCTTATCAATATACAAAATATTTTGATTTATAAACATAATTTATTAAAGTTTTCCTTATTTTTCACGATTTTATTATGTATTTTAAATCCTTATATACATGTTATGAAATTGAACGACTATCCGCTAACACAAGAACTGCTGTACAAAAATTAAAAATTTTTTAACGATTAAAATTTTAGTGACATAAATTTAAATTAAATTAGGCAATTAAAATTGTTCTTCTTCTACCGGAAAATTTTCCTACGCTCGAGTTTTGCTCCACTGATTGCCCCAAATTCATAACCGCCACGTCCTTTGAACTGTAAAAAGTAATCATGGTGTTTCCTGATTCCTGATTTTCGGCATTGTTGCTACATGTATCCTTCGACATCGACCCAAACGGCGCTCGTACATTCGTCCAAAATTGTGTATTGTGATAGCACATCGATAGCGTTTAGATCACGTCCCGACTTTCTAGATATGATAATTGTACAATTTCCAAAAATCGATGGTTATCGGCCTGACCCCGTCGCAACAATACATCGTACGTATGCGGCTAAATAATTTGATCACGTAGCGTACTTTAATTTTAATAAAAATTAAATTATATTATAAATTTAATTTTTTTTTTATAAATTTTTTTTAAAACACAAAATTATTTTTTATTAAAAAGAATTTCGTACATATATTTTTCTAAACAAAACAAAACAAAAAAAAATTGACATACGTCAAAATTTGAAGTTTTATTTGATTTAAGGGTTGTACAAAACAAGGGAAATTTAAAGTTTCACCCTGAAATGGATAGTGCTCCCGATAGCGGCTCCCGATAAATAAGTGAGCCAAGATATTTTTTTATCGATTTTTAATTAAAAAGTTGAATAAAAAATTTTAGTTTAGAGTTAAATAAATTAATTATATGCAATAATAGCGCGCTAAATATAAGTTTTGACATAGAAAATTGGCTGCTCCGGATACAGCTATCGGGCGCTAATAAAAAAACACAGCGTATAATTGTCAAATTTATTTTTGTCTCTCACTATTGTTACTTTTATAAAAAATATTTCATAAATACTACAATACATTTATTTTGTACTAGTTTTATAAACAAACAAAAAACGCTAAAATAGTTCTCCATCTTTTTACAATTTAATTTAATATTTTACATTAATTACGCATAATTATGTACATTATGATTGTGACTTATGAGCCTATATGATGGGAATCAACTGCGATTTAAATTTCACTATGATTATTGTTGCTGATAGGACTAACAACAACAACGCGCCTCAAAAATAAGCATCATTTAAAATTTTTAATTAATTACGATAAATAAAAGAAAATTTAATATCATTACATCTTAAAATTATTTTTTTTATTGTTCTGGTATACTAAACCAAATATAATATTGCCGATCTCATATAAATTTTTTCGACAAATTTTTTTTTAAAAAGGGAACCAATGCACAGTAACCACACCATGCGGACACTTTTTTCATTAAATTTTACTTCAAAAAGTTTAGCTAAGACAACAATTTTTCGTGACATCTATACGTTTAATAAACAAAATTCTACGAAGTTTTTAAATTTTTTTATCGATCTTTATTTTTGACGATTTGCACATGCTGGATGCACATATTGAAGTATTTACATACAGACTTGAATAAAAACGTAAACAAGAAGCAAGATCAACTTTGAATTTTATCAATGGTTTTTAGTTTTCGTAAAATATTATTTTTTTTGTTTTGTGTCCTTTTAAAACAAAATTATGTTTTGTGTCGTATATTCCCTATGTACCTTATGTGATATTTTATGATACGAGAGACTCCATTAAAATGAAGTTTTTGTAAATAAGACTTATTATTATTGTTTTAAATTTAATCAAAATAATTTTTTTCGAGTTATATGCAACATTGTTATTCGTATTATTAAGCGATAATTTGTTAATCCGTGGATAATTGATAGTAGGGATAATAAATATGTAGATTATAATTTTTTAATTTTAAAACTAAGGAAGCATACATGTGCTAATTTTATCTTATCCTTATGAGTGTGTATTTTAAAAACGCATATGAACAAAATCGGCCTTGAACTAGTTTATGAACTAGACATTTTTGTTTTATAAACTTATTCTTATGCCCGGTTTACATACGTCCACATTTTTCTTCTGCAAAATCAATAAGATATAACATTGACTCGCACATGAGAGACAAGAAAAGCAATAAATCCCAGCAAAATTTTGCAGAAGAATTTTTGAGCAAAAATCACCATAAAAATGAAAATGTTGCCATAAAGTATATTCGATCCGAGTATTTTTATGGCAACATTTTTAAAATTAACAAGAAAAAAAATTATTTCGTATTTATAATTGTTGAGGATTCATTACAAAAACATTCTATGGCGTAGAAAAAAATGTAAATTTCGTTTTTTAATTCATTAAAAATAAATTAATAATGTTATTACTTATTGCCATTACTATATTTGTTTATTTCTTTCTGGCATATTGAATATTTTTATATAGCGGATTCTTTCTTACTTACCTGCAAAAATTTGTAGAAGAAAACAATTTTCTCATGTAAACCGGGCATTAGTGTGGAATACCATCGATGACGTAAACTAGCTCAGCGTTGCACTTTTTTATTTATTTATTCTTGCATCGATTGGTTTTGATACCGAAAAAATCTGAGAATAATAAAATTTCATAGGGATCCGTACATAACTGCATATTTTAAAATTGCATTTCTCAAAACGCCATATTTAAAAACTGCATAAGGTACAAAATTGCATTTTTCAAAACTGCATATTTCAAAATTGCATAAGGTACGAAACGGCATAAGGTACAAAATTGCATTTTTCAAAACTGCATATTTCAAAACGGCATAAGGTACAAAATTGCATTTTTCAAAACTGCATATTTCAAAACGGCATAAGGGTTAAAAGAGCATTTTTCAAAACGGCATTTTTCTAAACGACATATTTTAAAACGACATTTTTCAGAATGGCATTTTTTAAAACGGCATTTTTCAAAACGGCATAGGTACAAAACGGCATTTTCCAAAATAGCATTTTTTAAAACTGCATATTTCAAAACGGCATAGGTACAAAACTGCATTTTTCAAAACTGCACAAGACAGAATGAAATATTTTAATCGATTATGAATCTAGAATTATCTTTTCATTAATTTCTGGAATATGACCAACAGGTACGGTTATTTATTACACGGTGAAATTTGAGATGAATGAAATTTTTGAACATTTGTGAACGATTCTTGGATTAAATTCTAGGATAAAGTCAAATGAAAAGGAACTTGACTATTTCTTTGTCGAGTAAGATTTAATTTCACATGTTTAGGTTTAGTATAGGTATGTTATAAGAAAGGACCTTCATGGAAATTAGAAATTATTTGAAGATTTAGTATGCATATAATATTCTCCTTCGCCTAAATTTTTCTACCTAAGTCGTTTCGAAAAATAAAATTTTGAAAAATGCCGTTTTGAAAAATGTCTTTTTAAAAAATGTTGTTTTAAGAAATGCCGTTTTGAAAAATGCCGTTTTGTACCTATGTCGTTTTGAAACATGCAATTTTGAAAAATGCCGTTTAAAAAAAATGCAATTTTGTAAAATGTCTTTTTAAAAAATGCAGTTTAGAAAAATGCCGTTTTGAAAAATGCAGTTTAGAAAAATGCTGTTTTGAAATATGCAGTTTTGAAAAATGCAATTTTGTACCTTATGCCGTTTTGTATCTTATGCTGTTTTGAAATATGCAGTTTTGAAAAATGCAATTTTGTACCTTATGCCGTTTTGTACCTTATGCAGTTTGAAATATGCAGTTTTGAGAAATGTCGTTTTAAAAAATGTCATTTTAAAATATGCAATTTCGACCTGGACCCATATTTACACATACGAGTATGGCGACGAATTATATTAATTTGATGCTACCTAGCAACAGTGGGCGAAGTGCAACGGAAATACCTACTAAAATGTATCGAATATTGCAGCAACGATGGAACCAAACGTTTTATGATGTAATTTACAGGTACAAAAAAATTCTGGTAATGATTAGTATTTGTGACATTCGTTACATTTTAGTAGGAGTTTCGGTTGTACTCTGCACAGTATTCCAAAATATATAAATGCGTCAATTAAATGTTTATTATACCTTATTCTTAAAAAACAGTCCGTTTGGCTGATCTTGGACAAGACCATTAAAAAAGGAAAAACCGCAATCAAAATTGTAGTGACGACGAAAGCTAGCAACGCTATATATCTTGAAACTTATATCTTTGAAATTAATTTTTTCCAGATTTCGGAATATATTCCGCCTACAAAATAAATTTATTTTAAATGAAATGATATAACGTTTAAAACCTTATTTCACCAAAGTTCGACATCTATATAGCCCAGTCGGATTGACTATTCTGAATAAATCTTCATACTTAACATTTGTAAGTTGTATTAATTGCGAGATTCTTGCGAAGTTTAGTGGAAATCTGTGTACCAGAAGTGACCTTGACCTTGCTTCTTGTTTACGTTTTTATTCAAGTCTGTATGTAAATACTTCAACATGTGCATCCAGCATGTGCAAATCATCGAAAATAAAGATCGATAAAAAAAATTTAAACTTCGTAAAATTTTGTTTATTAAACGTATAGATGTCTCGCAAAATTGTTGTCTTAGCTAAACTTTTTTAATGAAAAAAGTGTCCGCATAGTGAGGTTACTGTGCATTGGATCCCTCTTTAAAAAAAAAATTTGGCGAAAAAATTTATATAAGATCGGCAATATTATATTTGGCTAAACACATCAAAATAGTTGTTCTCTTTGCATTATATATATATATATATATATATATATATATATATATATATATATATATATATATATATATATATATATATATATATATATATATATATATATATATATATATATATATATATATATATATATATATATATATATATATATATATATATATATATATATATATATATATATATATATATATATATATATATATATATATATATATATATATATATATATATATATATATATATATATATATATATATATATATATATATATATATATATATATATATATATATATATATATATATATATATATATATATATATATATATATATATATATATATATATATATATATATATATATATATATATATATATATATATATATATATATATATATATATATATATATATATATATATATATATATATATATATATATATATATATATATATATATATATATATATATATATATATATATATATATATATATATATATATATATATATATATATATATATATATATATATATATATATATATATATATATATATATATATATATATATATATATATATATATATATATATATATATATATATATATATATATATATATATATATATATATATATATATATATATATATATATATATATATATATATATATATATATATATATATATATATATATATATATATATATATATATATATATATATATATATATATATATATATATATATATATATATATATATATATATATATATATATATATATATATATATATATATATATATATATATATATATATATATATCGCTCACTGCGTGCAATAAAACGATAAGTCAAAAACATCGTTTTTCAGGAGATAGGATTTTAGGTTTTTCAGCAAGAACTTTTTGAATGCTTGCTTAATTGAGAATGTTCTTTACTCCAAATGGTTCATTTTTCATGACAATTTCTGGAGTCATTTCAAAAATCTAAAAAAATTAGTTTAAATAAGTAAACGAGTTACTTATCGTGTACAACTTTATTAAAACAGCATTGTAAGTACTAGTTATAGTTTTTTTGACTGAAGAAATTTTAAGATCTTGTATTGTAAGTCGAGTTGTAGTATTTATAAAGAAAAAAGAAATCCTTTTATACTATTGTAACTCTACATATCGCAGTATTGCAATACAATTTTTTGTTGTAGTCAACAGTGAATCATAAAACATCCCGATTATTAGATTTCGGAGTATGAGTGGGGATTTTGGGTATGTCATTGTTGTGTTCTCTGTATCTTATTTGAAACGAGCGTCCTGTTTGGCCTAAGTATGCCGACCTCCAGTTGTATTTAGCCTTACCTGTGTATACGGATCTCTGCACAGGTGGAACCATGTTTCTCTAGATGGCAAGGTAGGAGCCGTTGTTTTCAGTGGAAACTTTTTTTCAGTGTGAACCAACTGCAGATTTTGAAAGTGCAGTATCAACTGCCTGGTTCGAGATAGAAAGTGTATCGAGAAACAATTTTCGGCATACCATTGTACTTTCGTCTTTATCGTTCAAACGATAATTAAGATAATATAGGTTAGATGATTTTCTTTGGCTATCGCCTAAAGAAATTTTGGTAATTTTTTTATCCACTACATTAACTCCTTGAGCTACAAAATCCCACTGACGTTCATTGTTAGCTAATTTATAGAAATGGGTGAAAACGTTCATCCTAATTTGGTGCGATACTCGTTCATGACGCTTAAGGCGGCATTTTGATGAACACCCACTTTACATTACTTTCGCAGGTATTATTCGTCCGGTTGCGTTTTTATATTGGTTGCCAGTATTCTAAGGACGCTTGGCTGCTACCCTTTGCCAGCTATTTAATTTTTTTTTACGTTTTCTGGTTATGATGTTATTCTTTGACGAAGATGTAGATTGAGAGTAACCAGATGGGTTTGATTCTAATAATTCGTAACTAGAATCAGTGCCGTAGCAGGCAAAGGATCTAGGAATTCAAAATAAATTGCATTGGCTTTTATTTTAATTAATTAAAACTTGGTTTAATGGCGTGGATACTTGTATTTGGACATTACACAGGCGTAAACTTTTTCCATATAGAGCATGGAGCATGTCACCTTAATGTCTAATCTCTAAGCTGACTTTTGTTCATACATATATGTAATTTTTCAGAAAGCTATTTACTCGTATTTGCATTTCTGTCATATTCCATGGCCATAATAAATTTAAAATTTCTTACCTGAATCATTTGCTTCCAAATCAACTTCAAAAAAACCGGCGGACATACTAAAGGCGACTGTTCGAGTGCGAAATTTTGTGCGAATATTTAGAATCACACTTTTCTAACGATTTATTGAGCACAATGTAGCTCACAATTTTATTTTTTTTTATGATTAGATTGATCGTCTGCGAATATTTTTCTTAAAGTTAAAAATATTTCATCTTTTATGTAAGTAATTTGATTATTGGAAAAGTGTGATTCTAAATATCCGCACAAAAGTTCGCACTCGAACAGTCGTCTTAAGTTTATATAAACTTTGGTTTATAATTTTTTAAAAATATTTTAATTTTATTTTGGGAAAACTTTACCAGAATTATAAAATTTTAAATTTTAAAATTTTTCGTGAAAAAACAATAGTTGTCATTCAAAACCAGCAAGAAAACTACAACAAGACTTACAATACTTACTTATAAATATTTCCCAGCTGAAATATACTGTAAATAGTACTTATAGTTATCAAAACGTAAAATTATTTGCTACATAAACTGCGATAAATTACACTTACAGTTGCAGTAAAACACTATTCGCCTGCTAAGAAAACGATAATGGGAAATACGATATTGAGAACGCGATTTGTTACAACCAAGAAAACTATAAGTCAAGTTAGGGTATTATTAACGGGAACAAAACACAAAAATTGACTTCCAACTCTTTTACTTCAACTGGATAGGTTATACTTTTTCAGGCCGCTGGAGTACTTTCCCAGGCCGCTTTTTGCACACTTTCAATGAGGTTTTCTAGTTCTTCTTCTATCGTGTAAGCGTTCGATATCTGCACGTGTAGGTTGATGCTTTCTTCGACTAGCTGTCGAAAGTATTCCCAGTTGGTTTTGTTATTTGTTAATCGTGGAGGGCTTGCTTTCCTTATCACCGTGTCACTTATTGTCATTAGAACTGGAGAATGGTCTGACGATAGCCCTTCTTCATTTTCAACTGCTAAGTAATTTTCGGAAATACCTCTTGATATATAGAAATCCAGAAGGTCAGGAATTTTATTTGGGTACGTAGGCCAGTAGGTTGGCTTTCTACTGGAGTGGAACTCACATTTTAATATCCTGCCTGCTTCAAATAGCTCCCAGAAGGTCAGGAATTTTATTTGGGTACGTAGGCCAGTAGGTTGGCTTTCTACTGGAGTGGAACTCACATTTTAATATCCTGCCTGCTTCAAATAGCTCCCTTCCTTTAGGACTAGTTCTATTTGATCCCCAGAATGTGTTTCGCGTTAAAGTCGCCTCCAATAATAAAATTACTACCAAGCGATTTAAGAACTTTGATGTAGTCTTCTTTTTTTGTGTTATATCTGGGTGGACAGTAGATTGCTGATATACTATAGCTCTTGTTATTTCTTGTTTCAATAGATACAGTAGCTACTTGCATAGCTTCCTCCTCTATTTTTAATTCTTCGTGGTGTTTTATATTGTCCTTAACGAAGATTGCTGTCCCGCCTCTAGCTCTCTCTGCTGGGTGTAGAGCTTGATAGCACTGATATCCACGTATTTTGACTTACGACGTTCTGGTAAAATGACTTTCTGAAATTAGGCATATATCAATTTTTTTTGTGTTTAAAAATACTTCTAGTTCTGAAATGCGTTGCGTCAGGCCATTTGCATTCCAGGTAGCAATTCTTAAATATTGTGTCATTATTTTTACTTGTTAAGTTTGTATGGACTAGAATGAAGGTACTCAATTACTTCTCTATTTTTACTTGACGCATCCGTTATTCTTTTATCTTGGCTCATCGATGTATTTTCTAGTGTTACTAGTCTCTGTTCTTGTTTTTTCAGTAACTCACCCATAGATTCTAGTTTTTGGTCCTGGCCAGCCAGATGTGAATTGATATCGTTTAGCTTCTGAAGTATTTCTTACAAGACATGGTTTTCCTGACTCGGAGCGTTCCTGATATTTTCATTCTGCTTAGCCATTTGTGCATATGTTATGCCTTCTTTAACTTTGCCGCTATTTAGGGGGATTCGTTTTGAGTAGGATTGCATCCTAGGTTGAGAACTCTGACTTATTTGATTTCTCTTGTTGTCTCTCATTCTTTGCAGCTCTTCCGCTACCTCGCAGCCTCTGTAATTTGCTGGGTGATGATTACCACAGTTGCATTCTTTTGTTAGATGTTTACCAGCGCACTTTACGCATCTTGGTTCCCTATTGCAGTATTTGCGTGTGTGGTTATATGTCTGGCAGTTGTAGCACTGTGGTATTCTACTAGGGTTCTTTTTTAATGTCTCAATCTTAAATTTCATATTAAGGATTGATTTGATTCCATATACCCTATCAATGCTCTCAGCGTTGTCAAATGTTAGCATGAAAAGGGGCAGACCAACTTTGGTTGTTTCTCGTTCACCATTTGCTTTTATAGTGACCTTTCTCTTTAATATGTTCACAGCGTTAAGAATTTTGAATCCTTTCTCTCTAAGTTCCTCAATTATTTCTTCGTTTGGGCATGTATGATGCAGCCCTCTGGCCATGACTTTAATTGGTTGCTCAGCCTTGTTTTCATAGGTGAACCATTCGATGTTTTGAGCGATGATTGCATTTGATAACATTCAGTAGGTTTCTGGGTCAAGTGCATTCACTTTCCAAATGTTATTATTTAGTGCAGTGACTTTATATTTATCGTTTGGAACTAACTTCACTATTTTTTTAATTGTTTCGTATGCACTAACATTAAGTATGTTAATTGGTGGAGGCGGTATCTCTTTATGTGTTGGTTGTTTTTCCTGCATTTCCCCTTGGATGATTACGTTTGATGTTTTAATTGGTTGCAGTGGTCTCTCTTTCGGTATCAGTGATACGTTCTTATGCACCTTCACTAGGTCCGTAGTTGACTGTTCAGGTCGTTGGGCTTGTGGTTTTCTGACACTCTGTATTGATTGTTCCACTTCAGGCGAAGATTCTGCTTTTCTTTTTTTTGTTTTGACGTTTAGTTTTAATTTGCTTTCGTATAAAACTCGTTTCATACGCCAATTCGTCTTCATCTGTTTCATAGATAGCTATAGTATTTTCTTTGGCTTGATTATCATTTTTGATTACAGCAATTTCTTCTTTGAGCTGTTGGACTTCTTTGAATAGCTGTTCATTGATTTTCATTAAATTTTCTAACGATTTTTTTAACTCATCGTTTTCTCTAGTGACATCGTGGTTTCCGTTCTGACTGCATTCAGCATTATCGTTCTCCTGCTGAATAGCGGGATGCACTTGTATAGTTGGTGATCTACAAATACTTGTGCTTGGTATAAACGGGTTTAGCAATAGTTGGCTCACCCCAGAATCCGTTGAGCCTGCCTCGTGTGAGGGTGGATTGGCCAACTGTAAGGTTGACGTACCACCTGGGGTACTAAAATAACAATACAATAATAACAATAAATAACTTCTGCTAAAAAACTAAGTGTTTTTCATAAATTTGGAGGGTGTTTTATGGATTTTATAAATATTTTTTAAAGTAAATCATTTAAGAAAAAATGGGTCCAGGTCGAAATTGCATATTTTAAAATGACATTTTTTAAAGCGACATTTCTCAAAACTGCATATTTCAAAACTGCATAAGGTACAAAATGGCCTAAGGTACAAAATTGCATTTTTCAAAACTGCATATTTCAGAACGGCATAAGGTACAAAATTGCATTTTTCAAAACTGCATATTTCTAAACTGCATAAGGTACGAAAGGACATAGGTACAAAACGGCATTTTCCAAAACTGCATTTTTCAAAACGACATTTTTCTAAACTGCATTTTATAAAAAGACATTTTACAAAATGGCATTTTTTAAAACGGCATTTTTCAAAATTGCATGTTTCAAAACGACATAGGTACAAAACGGCATTTTTCAAAACGGCATTTCTTAAAACGACATTTTTTAAAAAGACATTTTTCAAAACGGCATTTTTCAAAATTTCATTTTTCGAAACGACATAGGTAGAAAAATTTAGGTGAAGGAGAATATTATATGCATACTAAATCTTCAAATAATTTCTAATTTCCCTGAAGGTCCTTTCTTATAACATACCTATACTAAACCTAAACATGTGAAATTAAATCTTACTCGACTAAGAAATAGTCAAGTTCCTTTTCATTTGACTTTATCCTAGAATTTAATCCAAGAATCGTTCACAAATGTTCAAAAATTTCATTCATCTCAAATTTCATCGTGTAATAAATAACCGTACCTGTTGGTCATATTCCAGAAATTAATGAAAAGATAATTCTAGATTCATAATCGATTAAAATATTTCATTCTGTCTTGTGCAGTTTTGAAAAATGCAGTTTTGTACCTATGCCGTTTTGAAATATGCAGTTTTAAAAAATGCTATTTTGGAAAATGCCGTTTTGAAAAATGCCATTTTGTACCTATGCCGTTTTGAAAAATGCAGTTTTAAAAAATGCCGTTCTGAAAAATGTCGTTTTAAAATATGTCGTTTAGAAAAATGCCGTTTTGAAAAATGCTCTTTTAACCCTTATGCCGTTTTGAAATATGCAGTTTTAAAAAATGCAATTTTGTACCTTATGCCGTTTCGTACCTTATGCCGTTTTGAAATATGCATTTTTGAAAAATGCAATTTTGTACCTTATGCCGTTTCGTACCTTATGCAGTTTTGAAAAATGCAATTTTGTACCTTATGCAGTTTTTAAATATGGCGTTTTGAGAAATGCAATTTTAAAATATGCAGTTATGAACGGATCCCGAAAAAATACATGAGATTCAAAACGATTCTAAATTAAACTGGTTCAAATCGTTTTCAACAATTTTAATTTTAACGGAAATCACGGAACGGAAAGAATTTTGAATTCAAAAAAGGAGTATCGTCATTTTTTGCATACACATGTAAAGGATTTACGAAAAAAAAAATTAGCAACAAAAATTTATAAACAATTGGTTGCGATCGGTCGTATTCCGTAAGCATATGCATCGAATCCACTGTTTTGTGATACATGCTAATGACGATTGGTAATGAGAGAAAACACCACCTACTGGAATAAAATAAAGCTTTGATTCCATGTAAAATATGACAACCAGCGCTCACGAAACGACTAAAAATTGGTATAGCGGCAATTTTTAATAGTTGTAATTCCATGTAAAAAAACGTCTAAAGTCACGGCTCCAATCGTCAATACCATGTGACAGAAAAATTTACTTCGCGAAAAATATTCATTAAAAATAAAATTTCAGGGTATCCATATATTTTTATATAATATTTTTTTCCTTAGATTGCTGATTGTAAGGAGCGATTGACGAATAACGATGTGATATAGGGTCGTACTAAAAAATCTTCTTATTATGTGTAAACAGGCTGTAGTGACAGACCTGGTGTTAGCTACAACACACACACTTCTTCAATATTTTCTTTTAGAAATAAAGTTAAAAGTGAAAGTGGCAGTATTTGAAAATTAAAATAATTTTTTTTTATTATTTGTTATTTTTTTTTATTAATAAACTGATTTTTTTCTCTATATGTTTATAATAATATAATATATAATGATAAGAAAGCTTCTATATTTTTTATTTTTGTTTTAATTTTTAATTAAATAAACTTATTAATTAAATAATATTAATATTAATAACATATAATTTATAATTGTTTTTCATATTTTTTAAGAAGAAATGAATTATGCATAATCATTTATTTTATGTTTTTATTCATTTTAAATTTGTACAAATAATTTTTGTTTATTTTTATAAATTTCTTATTTCTATTATTCATTTAGAGCCTCATTACAATTTGCAGTTTTTTGTTATTTTTTGTAATAATAATAATAGTAATAATAATACAAAATGAAACACTATTTATCACTGGATGTGTAATAAAACTAATTTTTTATTTTAAATTAAGATTTTAAAACAGAAATTAAATGTATGCTTCTCACTCAAATCGTCTCTAGTGGAACGACATATTGTCTAATTCTGGATCGCGAGCCACGGTATAAATTTGACCGGCTCTATATCATTATTTTACTATTCGTAAGGTATTAAAAACACTGCAGAAGGAAACGGTTCAAAATTTGAGCCGGTCTTGTTTACTAGTTGGATCGAGAAACAGAATTAATTTTCCGACAAATAATTGAGCTTTCGCTTTACACTATTAGTTAGTTTGAAACTCAACGGCAGCTTGGTTTAAGTTTTTATTTTTAAAATTAGTTGAATTCTGCAAATACGCTAAGATATTCAAAGAAACCAAGAGAAAATTTGATAATGATTAGAGAACGTAAGAATGTTATTAAATCAGGTACATAATTTATTTAAATAGAAAACTTTGCTGATTTGTTCGTAACGCATAAAAATAATATAAACAGTGTAACCAAACTCATATTTCTTTCATTTGAGACCCGAATTGCCGGTCATCGTGTGTCATTTCTTTCTCGTTACATATTTATATAAAACATAATAAAAAAGAAAAAAAAATTGTTTATTTAATTTATTAAAAAATACAGTAACATAATTAAGATAGCTTAAAAAATAAAATTTGTACTCGCTTATTACGTATTGTGCAATACATAAATATTGCAAACTGTTTTTATGTTAAAGAAAGAAAAACGAATATAATTATCTAATTAAATTAATTAGAGCCCATAATTTCAATGTAATTTTTTATTTGATATTATAGTTGTATCATCGTTGAAAAACGCGAGTTCATATTGAATGTGAACATAATTTCAGGAAATTCAGGAAGATAAAACAGCGAAAAAATTTGGCATGTCGTAAGGCCGAAAATTTGCGGCCACGTTGGATAATGTGCGTTTCAAAAACATAATATTTAACGGTGGATAGAATTCTTGCATTTCCGAATGTACAATTTAATTTGGTTTACTGTAGTTTTTAACAATATTTAGGAAACGGATGTCTTAAATTTAAAAATTAATAAATTAAAATTAAATCGCTTTATAGTTTTTATGATATATTTTATAATATTTCTAAATAAAATATAGTTATCTTAGTGAAATACAAAAATTAAGATTTTTTAAATTGATTGTGGTTTTTGTTGGTAGAACATTTGAGTATGAAGTGTGTAGTTGAATTTATTATGTTTGGTAGTAAGATATTTGAGTTTTTTCTTTAGACACGAAATTATTAAAATTTATATAGCAATCATCACAAATAAGTTGATTCACCTGCAATTATTTATAATAGGTTTTAATAAAAAAATGTTTTCTTTTTTATTATATTTAATAAAAAAAACTAATAATTTCTAAATTTTCTACATTTTATTGCAAATTTTTAAAACCGGCCAACTCTCGCAGGAACAATATTAATAAGTTATGATTTCAAAATTTGTTTTAAATTCGATATTTATGATCTGAAAATTGGGTTACTTTAATTCTAAAAATGGGTTGCAAAATTTAAATACATACATAATTTCTACACGGTTCCTTTGATTATTTCAATAGCTGTATTTTATTGAGAAATAAAATGGTAGTCAAGTTTTGGAATTAGCAGTGTTTGTTTATCAGTAGTAATTATCATCCATATTCGATTTATATAAATCGTGAAATTTTTGAATTTATATAAACCAAACTCGAATTGAATTTCTACCTATAAATATGCCAACTATGATGAAGAATATTTTTTTGACAATAAATGTAGAAACAAACACAGCTAATTCTGAAACCAGCCGTTAATATTTTATTTCTCAACTAGCTGAAATAATTACTGCGTTTATTTCACAGATAAATTAGCAATGGGTATATCCAGCCCATGTAGGTCTCGCTAAAAACTAGTAGGCCTCACACATATTATGGGCTGGATGCCAAATACCTCACTAAAAAAATGTAGATATCTCAATGTTTAGTGAGGCAAAAATTGTCTGCCTACATTTGAGTAGATGTTTTTTGGTTTGAACCTGTACTTATTTACCAATTTAGTTCATTATATTCTCATGTGTGTTTATTATCAAGGTATGAAGTTTATTTAATAAATTAAGGAATATGATATTTACTTAATTATTAAAATAAATTATTAGAGCCCAAACAGAATTCTACAACTGAGGTTAATCTACAATTGAGACATCTTAAATGTATACCTACATGGGCTGGATATACACAATGCCAAACCAATTTGTGACTTTATCGGAGCTCAGTTCAGTTAATATTATTGTTTATGTCATTTATAGCTCTGTTAATTTAGCTGTATAATAAACGTAGCAAATAACTACTAAAATTCTTAAATTTCTTTGACCCCTTATAAGACAAAAAAGGATATCTTAATTACAAATATTGATCTCCAAAATATCTTGCAATGAACACTTGTAACAAACATTACATATTAAAAATGTGTTAGAAAGTTATTAAATTTTCCTACTTTATACATAAGTCACAATATAAACAGCCATGATTTGAAATTATCTCTCGTGTATGTATACCAAATTAAAGTATTTGCAATTTTTTTAATAATGGGCTAGTTATATAGACGAAAACGAAGCGGACTGAAATGAAACGAAACGAAAAACCAAAGAGATATGGTTATATAGACGAATTGGTGAAACGGTTTTGACATTTTCATATTTGTTTTTAATTTTATAATATTTGAAGTTTACTTCTTGTGTGTATGAAAACTAACTTAGAAAATCCATTTTATATTTGGCGAACTAAATAGAAATATGCAAAATATATAAATTTATACAAAATATAAAATATTTTGACAGTTTGACATAAGTGCTAGTAAGGATAACAAAAAAAAAAACATAACCGATAGTGTATAACCGCAAAGACGAAACGAAAGCAAATTGAATTGAATCAATTTCTCCGTCCGTTTTGTCTCTTCTATATAATTGGTTTAGTATGTTTTCATGTATTCAATTCGTTCGTTTCGGTCCGTTTCGTTTTCGGCTATATAACTAGCCCTTAAGGCCGCGACCATTGAGCGGTTGAGTAATGCACGAGTATCTTCCACAATACATTGAGACATGATCAGTGCCCTAATTCTCTAAGCAGTAAGATAATTTGTAAACGTGTAAACGAAAATTTATCTTGCCTGTTTTCAATATTCGCATTCTCTAATTGCATACCAAGATAAAATTTAAAATGTTTACGATAAATAAATGTTAAATCTCTTATGATTTATGTAGATTCATATTTAGATTTTGAGGTTCCATAAGTACAGTTCCCATTTACAATTCAATATTAATTTTATGGATACAAGTTATTCTAAATAGGATCTATTCACATAACTTGAACAATAGTTCAAGTTATTTTAGGATGTGGTATGGGCATATTTACAGGTGAAAATTGCATACAAAAAATTAATTTTTATTAATTTATATTCTTAATAACTCAAAAAAATACAATCTCTAGGAAGGTAAATTCGCGCATATACATAAAAGCCATCCAGAGTCGAGAATTATTTGATATAAAAATCAAGATACTGTTAGATAAACATATAAAACAAAGCAAATGTTTGAAAAGAACATTACAGCAGTCAAATATTTCTTTATTTCGTATGGTAAAGACGTGTACAATATATTGTAAGTCTTATTTACAATTCATCCGTTGATTTTTGATTAATGTTGTACATGCAAAACCTTTTCATGGCTATTCTTTATTCTAAGTACAAAATCACATTATTCTGTAATTATTATTTACGAAATGTTTTTAAAATTCAATCAAATCTGTTTAAATCTATTTAACTCTGTCCGCACATGCCAGTTGACAATTCCTAAGTATAATAGTCGTATCTTGGAAACCGGAAACTTTTCTGTAATCCCAGGATGGTCTTACTTGAATTTTAGAATTTGGAATAAACTACGACAAACTATACGTTTGAAGCAACGAAGTCCATTTGGCCAACAAATTTAGTTAGTGACCGCGAGTTTTTCGAACTGCACGAGATCATCATTCAAAAATTTTTGTGTGTACCTGTGACTAAGGCCTCGTTAACACCGAAAATTTATTAACCCAAACGATTTCAAGTTATTTGATTTGGGTCTAGTTATGGAGGAACGTTTTTGTTTTAACACTTGTTTTTTGTTTTAGTTAATATTTACGATTGGTAACGAGTTCTTACTCGGTAGGAGATGAGACATGGATCAATTAACTGTTTCTTTAGAAATCGATTTTATGAAATAGTATCTGTTGGATCTTAGTGATAAAAGTTATTTATAATGCATAATATTATTAAATTTTGTACTCGTTCATTTCCGTTCTAAATTGGTCCTAATTAAAAATCCTAAGAAATTGATCTCAAACACGGGATTAAAAAATAGTCTAGTCTTGAAACCTAATAGTGCCTCTAAATATAATATTAAACATTTCCACTTTCTGAAATTTATTAACTAGTTTATATTTTCTAAAGGCCGTCATATTTATTGTACTCGTCGGTTTTTTTAATTGTGTAAGTGTAATGATCTAGTACAATATAAACTAACTAAACTCTAAATATTACGAGTACACAACTAGTTGAAAGCTTTGCTTGCTATGTGGTTTGACAAATTGTCAAACAAGACACTTGAAACACTTGACTTTTATACTTGAAAATTGAGCAAATACAACGGTTTTTGTAGTAATCCCCAGACCGTCTTGGTTTAGGATATTCTACCAAAAAAGTCTTCTTTCTTCTAATCTAAACAAGCAATTTCTTTTAAAATTATAAATGATAATTTAATTGTTGCTTCACGACGAATGCTTGACTTGACTGAATGAATATTTTTAGTTAATTAAATTGTTAGAGCTTCCCTTAATTAGTTCAAAAATAAAACTATAAAATACAATATTAAAAATTGCAATTAATTATTAATAATTTCCAAACGAAAGCCTTTTTCAAATTCAAGTAGAGTTATCAATCGAAAAATTATTTGTGATACTCTTTGACATAAATTTATCTTGCCACGTGTAATATACATAAAACGTCATTTAGGGTTAATCATTTAATGCATAAACTATATACTAAATATCCAATATGTTTATTGGGTTCGACCACCTGCGAAATGTCATATAAAAGATAACCTAGAAATAAAGAATACATTCAAGTTAAAAAGTTGTATTGAAATCCAGAACCGCGTGTATTATTTAATTTATAATAAATATATATAAATATATATATATAAGAACACAACAATTGGCGACGAGGATGCGATAACAATTAGCAACGAGATTGGAGAAATAAAGCAAAAATTCAAAATAAAAAATTCAAAAACCAGATATAAAGAAAATGGATCCAGAACAATTTAAAATATTTCTTGCAACACAAGCAGCTCAACAAAAACAGTTAATCGAAGCTCTTCTAACGGGAAATAAGGCACATGAAGATAGTGATAATAAGTATGCGTTCGACAATTTCGACACTAAAAAGGAACCGTTTCAACAATATATCCAGCGTCTTGAAATATATTTCGACTTAAAAAAGATAAAAGAAGATAAAGGGAAATGCAAGGCAATATTTTTAAACTGTATTGGACCGGAATGTTACAGTATTATGTCAAATTTAATTGCGCCAAAATCACCAATGGAAGAAGAATACGACGATTTAGTGAAAATATTGAAAAACCACTTAAGTCCAGAACCGAATTTATTAGTGGAAAGACATCGATTGTTAACACGAAATCAAAAACCAAAGGAATCAATCGCAGATTACGTAGCAGCCATTCGAGGATTCGTACCAACATGCAAACTCAACTGCAAGGGATGTTCCGTGTCAATTTCGGATACATTTTTACTGTCGCAATTCATCAGAGGAATTAGTGACAATTCAATCAGAACAAAGTTGCTACAAGCCGGGAAATTGGAATTTAAAGAAAACGTGGAAATAGCGTTGGCATCAGAGGCATCAAAGATAGACTGCAAGGAAATTGCAAATTGGAATCCAGAACAACAGGGTGATAGTGATGTCAGCAAAATTACAAATAATCGACAATCAAGAAACCATATCCGTAACCGAAACAACCAGGGTCACAACTCCAGACACAGAAATCAATCAAGACCACATGGTCGAGTTAATTATAAAGAACTAGGATTAACGGGTCTTTGCTTACGATGTGCGCGCGATAATCACGACACCAGAGATTGCAAGTGCAATAAAGAAAGACTTCACTGCAAACAATGCAAGAAAGTAGGTCATGTAGAGAGAGTATGTATTACGACTCTATTAAATAACAAAAGAGCTATAAGCACAGTGAATTCTCAAATAAATGAAGATAATATCCAGAATGTGCATGATGTGTATACAAATTATTCAAGATCCAGTAATAATGCAGGGAAATATTACGTAAATATCGGAATAGAAGGAAACGACCAGCAATTCGAAGTTGATTCAGGAGCAGGATACACTCTGATTCCGAAGGACACTTTTGAGAATCTCAATATTTCAAATCCAGTGAGACAGACAAACATAGAATTCCGATCATATCTCAAAGAAATATTTAAACCTCATGGAGTAGTAACGGTAAAGGCGACTTACAAAGACAAAATAATTACGGAAGAAATGTATATAGTCGATACAGGACGACAACCTCTTTTGGGAAGAACATGGAT
Source organism: Nephrotoma flavescens (assembly GCA_932526605.1). Taxonomy (NCBI): domain Eukaryota; kingdom Metazoa; phylum Arthropoda; class Insecta; order Diptera; family Tipulidae; genus Nephrotoma; species Nephrotoma flavescens. Next base: position 160,257,625 of record OW052220.1, on the reverse strand, counting down.
TCGAAAACTCAACATCAATTTACAAGAATTAGATGGGAAGAATGCAGGTGAATTAGTAAATGAAATTCTTTCAACGGAAAATGTCGAAGAGGACATTCGCAAACTCAAGGAAAAATTTAGTGAAATTTTTGAGCAAAAAGTGGGAAAAATTCCAGATTTCCAGTGTTCACTAAAACTTAGACCGGATGCTAAGCCAATATTTCACAAAGCGAGAGAGGTACCGTTTTTACGAAGGGAACAAATCGAAAAGGAATTAAACATTCTTGAACAAGAAGGAATAATTACGAAAGTGAATACATCCGATTGGGGATCACCGTTAGTGTGTATCCCAAAACCAGAAAATCAAGTTCGATTGTGCGTGGACTATAAAGTAGGCGTAAACAAACTACTCGAAGACGCACATTACCCGATTCCGCGCATTGAGGAAATTCTTAACAGTTTAAAAAATTCTAAGTACTTTTGTACGCTAGATTTATTCAAAGCGTATCATCATGTCCAAATGGATGAGGATAGTGCAAAAATTCAAACGATAACCACACATAAGGGTACGTACAAATTCAACAGACTAGCGTTTGGCATTAAAACGGCTCCGAGCGAATTTCATAGAATACTAGACCAGGTGCTTCAAGGTCTGGAAGGTACGTCAACCTACTTCGATGACATCGTAATTCAAGGATCAAATTACAACGAGTGTTACCAACGCCTTATCGAGTGTTTCGACCGGTTAAAAAAATACAACCTTCATATCAATGCGAAAAAATGCAAATTCTTTCAGACGAAAATCAATTATCTGGGATATCAGATCGAACAAAATAAAATATCAAAGGCTCCAGAGAAAATAAAAGCGGTATTGGAAGCACCACGTCCGAAGAACACTCGCGAAGTTCAACAATTTCTTGGACTAATCACGTATTATTCGAAATTCATTAAAGATGCAGCTACACTCACACATCCACTTCGCTTGCTTCTACATAGTAAAGTAAAATTTCGATGGACAGCAAAGTGTGAAGCAGCATTTATGAGATTAAAAGCGGAAATAGCAAGTGATAAAATATTACTGCCATTCGATCCAGCATTACCCATAACCGTATCATGCGATGCAAGCCAGTCGGAATAGCGGGAATATTATCTCAAGTCATTCAAGGGGAAGAAAAGCCGGTTACGTTCATATCTCGTTCACTGTCTATTGCGGAACAAAATTATAGCCAATTAGACCGTGAAGCACTAGCAATTTATTGGACTATTAAAAGGTTGTACATGTACCTATATGGTCAGAAGTTCAAGCTAGTAACGGACAACAAACCGTTAACACATATTTTCAAACTGAATAGAAATTTACCTTCGATGACATCCAGCCGCTTACTGCGTTACGCTTCATTTCTCTCAGAATTCCAGTATACCATAGAACATCGGGAAGCTGAAAAACAACAAAATGTTGATTATTTTTCGCGAGCACCGATTGACGAAATTACATTAGATGAGGATGATACAGATATTATGAACGCCCAGACAATAAATACAATTAGTTCATTAACACTCACAAATGAAGATATCGTGCGAGAAACAAACAATGATCCAGTTCTATCAAAACTAAAAGAAAACCTTCTTAATGGGGAAAGAAATGATGATGAATACCATCTTCATTGCGGCACAATCTTCAGAGGTACCAGAGTTGTAGTTCCAGTAAGCCTTCAAAAGGAAGTTTTGAAAGAATTACACCATACACATCTAGGCATATGCAAAATGAAAAGCCTGGCTCGCCGATATGTCTATTGGAAAAACATCGACATCGATATTACGTCATTTGCGAAAAGTTGCAATGCGTGTGCCGAAAATCAAAAATCGCCCAGAAAGGAAGAAACACACCACTGGGAAGAACCGGAAGAAAACTTCGAGCGAATTCATCTTGATTATGCAGGACCGTACAAGGGACAATATTTTCTAATTGTAGTTGATGCTAAATCAAAGTGGCCAGAAATCGCAATTACAAACTGTAGCCCTACAACCGAAATGACAATTGAAAAGTTAAAATCAATTTTTGCCTACCATGGATTTCCAAAGGTAATGGTATCGGACAATGCGACCATTTTTAAAAGTGAAAAGTTTATTAATTTTTGTTCAGAACGAGGAATTTTTCAAAAATTCATTGCACCATACAATCCAGCGACAAACGGGCAGGCGGAACGTTATGTGCAGACTTTCAAGGATAAGTTAAAAGCAATGGAAGATGAAGGTGGTTCTAGTGCCGATAAGGTTCGCGAAATTCTATTAAGATATCGGGCTACACCTTTAAATAACGGCAAAAGTCCAGCAGAAAATCTGTTCCAGAGAAAACTCAGAATCAAACTTGATGCACTTCTACCATCAGGTCATACTTCCAATAAAGCCAACGAGAGCATAGAAGTCAAGCGCAAACTAAGTGTGGGAGACAGAGTAATTTCTCGTAATTATATAGGTCACGTAAAATGGCTTCCAGGTATTGTGTTACACAAATTGGGACGACTTCACTACTTAGTAAAATTGGATACGGGGTACCAATTGAAAAGACACATCAATCAATTAAAAAGCACTGAGAGTGTAATTACTCCAAGTAGACAACAACCACGAGTAACATTTAATCTACCAGTTCGAAATCCAGTCCGTCGGTATCAAACGGACATCACACCGAGTCAGTGTCAAACAAACATTACACCGAGTCGATATCGGTCAGACATTCACAGCAGAAGAGAGGAATCATCAGGTATAGAAGAATTCAACGGAAATAATACTTCAATAAATATTCCAGAGCAGGAAGTTCACCCGAATACAAGCAACGATCTTCCAAGACGATCATGTAGAGAGCGACATCCTCCAACATACTTACATGACTATCATTTGGAATAACCGAGAAGTGATCCAATAAGTGTGGGAGACTGTAATATACATAAAACGTCATTTAGGGTTAATCATTTAATGCATAAACTATATACTAAATATCCAATATGTTTATTGGGTTCGACCACCTGCGAAATGTCATATAAAAGATAACCTAGAAATAAAGAATACATTCAAGTTAAAAAGTTGTATTGAAATCCAGAACCGCGTGTATTATTTAATTTATAATAAATATATATAAATATATATATATAAGAACACAACACCACGTTACATTTTATCTTGAATAAAAATTAGAGAATACGAATTTACTAAAACATCACGATATAAATCTAGACTTCTACGATATATTTTTACGTAACTATAGCCTTGTCTTGGCACGATAATTAATTGGAGCATAATTTGAATTATCATTGTAATATTACACAGTAAATATAAAATACGGACATAATTTGATCATTTTTAGTACAATTTAGTACTATAATTAATTATCCAAAACACCCATAATTAATTGGAACATACTTTTTCTTCTCGGAAAATACGCGTGCATCGCAGCAATCTATATGTCAAAAAAGTGAATTACATGAATGTTTCTACGTGCACACGTACAAAATAAAAAGTGAAATCGGTTGTCTGGCAAAATTCGTCCCACCACTTCCCAGTATCCATCTTGCTTTGGAGGCAGCAACTCTGGCATCAACCAGATTTTATTCATGTTATGCCTGGATGACACCACCGCTCCAAACATTGGTATGAGTCGAACCCTTTGATTTTGTCTTTGTTTGTGTTTTGTGTCCCTTAAGCTCTTCATGTAAGAATTATAAAACTGCAAAAATTCGCTTGTCTCTAATTAAAACAAATAAATAACGTTCCCTATCCCAGAAAATCAAATTCATATTCTATACCGAAGAACTTGTTCCAATTTTAAGTATATGTACATTATATATTCAATAAAAACGCTTATCTGAATGCTTTATTTTTATTATTTAATAAACAATTAATTTGATGAATGTAAATCTGGGCCTAATTTCCAAATCATTTGACATCGAATAAAAAACAATTTGGTTTGCGTATTCAACGAAACAACGAAAGGAGGGAGATCAATAGTTTACATTCACCGTCAAGACGAAAAATCCAATTTATGATCATAAAATTAATTTTTAGAACTATAATTAGTTTTATCGTCAAGACAAGGCTTAAGTCATCACTTTTACATTTTACAGTTTATCTTGGTTTTTAAAGAACTAGGGCGCAGTTGAAAAAACAACGAAAAATCTGATAAGGCGCAAGCCTTTTGTTTTGTAAAATTCTGTTACAAATATTTAAAAATCCGTTTCAGCGTGGAACTTTGGTGATACTCGTAGATTCATATTTGCAGGTTGATTTAATTGTGAACTTCTCATGAAACCAAAAGGTGGTTGTTCCACATGGAGTTAGCAACACTGTTACGTACAACAGGTTCAAAGGAAGCCGGTGTTTTCAAAATGGAATGGATTCACTTAATATGGACATAAAAACGCTCTAACACATGCGATCGTTTCTTAAAAATATTTAAGTGTAACAAGTGCAATCAGTTCTAAATGACGAGTGATTCCCAAAACAAAAACCATTAAAAATCAGCATCAGAAATCCTTCTGTAATCAAATTATTAGTCATAATGCTGACTAGTAGGTATATATAACTGTTGTTGAGTAAAAACTCGATCGGTTAGCGAGCAAGCAATTTTTAGCCGAAATTCAACTTTCCAAGGAAATTTGAATTTCAAATTATATTTTTCATATAATTTTTGTTTACTTTTGTAATTGCACAGTAAAGCTCAAAATAGAACAAGAGCGAAGGCGACGAGCGAAATCGCCTGTCATATTACAAAACACCGAAAACATGTAATCAAACACAATCATCGACGCTAGCCACGACGAATTTTTCGTTGAAATAAATTTAGAGACTATGTGCATATCCACACTAGAGTAACTTGTGGTAACTTCATCGTTTCTTTCTCCTTTATCTATAAAATTTATTTATTTTGATGAAAGAAACATAGAAGTTACCGGATTCAAGTTACAGTAGTATGGATATGAACTATAGCTCGAAACAGAACAAGAGCGACACCAACGAGAGTTTACGAATAAATAAAAAATTTCGCCGTGATATCGCTGTAGCTAACAGAACAAGTGAAAACCAGAAGGATGAAGAGAGCTCTGATAATTTAAATTAAATGAGAACAATTCTGCGAGTTATTAACTTACGAAACTGTATATTTAAATAGTTCTATACCTTTATATATACCTAGGCGTTTATTTAAAAAAAAGAAACCGAGAAATTTCAATTCACAAAAAAGTGCGACTTTAATAAATAAGAAACAACAAACATTTAATCTTTTTATTCGTTACAACCAAAATAGCAAAGTAGCAGTTACAGTAGCATTTTACGTAATTTTGATAGATTACAACTTAATTCTCTATCAGTTGCCATACCATATCCATTATTCATTATTGCCGCTTCAATTAAATTTTACCACCGCCGCCCGAAACTAATAGTTGGTAAAACTGTATAAAGAATTTAGAGAAAAAAAACATTAGTGAAAATTTTAAAGTTCAAATTGTAAAAAATGTAAGCAATGGTATTTTCCAGAAGTAAAATATAAAATATAGCAAAGACAGATATTTAAAATTTGGTAATGTTGTGACACATTTTTTTAAATTCTTTTTACATTACAAAATAACTTTATTCAGTTTTAAGCCTCTCAAGTTCAAAGATCTGTTTGGTGGAAAATTTTTAATAGAAATGGTACAGCACGACTTCATGGAAACTAATCAACGAGTTGACCGGAAGTCAGGCGTCATAAATTTGCTTTTTTGTTGTATTAGTTGTAATTGCGATTTAATACTTATTGAAAAATTTTATTTTGTTCATACTGTGAGAATATCAATTAATGCAAATTGTAAATGCCAAATCGAATTACAAATACTGCTCAGATATTGTCAATTTTTATTCAATTTTTAAATATCTAATTACTAGGTAAATTTTGTTTAAAAAGCTAGTTACTTAATTGATTGGTATTCACATATTGCCAGAAAGATTGAAAAAATGTATAACAAGCGATTGGACCATACTTTGAATAAAGCACTTTTCATCATTGGTGAACACATACATATGAACACAAAAAATTTGACAATACCTCAATTTTTCTAAGTTGTTGTTGCTATTTTCAATGATAATTTTTTGGTTTGCCTTTTTATTTTATATTTCAAATCACTATAATCTACAAATATTTTTAGATCAAGGCCAAATAAACAAAACGAAATTTTCATACAAAAATTGAGCATGGTTGTATATAATACCACAGAAAAATAAGTTTACCATACATTTCTCATTTTTATAAATCGAGAGATAAAAATGATTTAAAAAAAATGATTTAAATAAAAAACTTCTGTTAATTCCAATGGATTTATAAAAATGAGAAATCTATGGTAAATTTATTTTTTTATGATAGTACTATTTAATATATGCTAAAAAACGTATGAAATTCTCGTGCTAAGTTGCTGCTAAATCGTCTATTACTAAGATCCCACGAATCTCTCCACACTTTGAATCTACAATCATGATTCCATGATTTCAATAAATTTATAGACCTCCACTCTTGATTTCTTTGTGTGCTACTTTATTTAAGCACGGACAATCAAAGGAGATTTTTCATTTGAACTAAAAAATTAAAACAAAATTTATTTCTGACAATTCCAATGAACCAAGCTACACGCGATTTTAGTTTCTGGTTTCAAACTAAGTCGCAATAGGTTTTTATTATTAATTTAAACCCTCATTTTATATTAAGACACCAATTTTATTTGTATTGTTTTATTCTGTTCTCTTGAAAATAAAATTTAAACAAAAAACTACATCTTAAAAATGGCCTAAAATTGTTTTATTTTCATTTCTATTTTTTCATTTCGGATCCCAGGTCAAAAATTTTTGTTTAAATTTTATTTTCGAGAGAACAGAATAAAACAATACAAAAAAATTTGGTGTTTTAATATAAAATGAGGGTTTAAATTAACAATAAAAACCTATTGACTTAGTTTGCTTAATAAACACATACTTAATAAACACATTTTTATTAATCACTTGTTTTTTGTTTCGCAGAATATTTTGAATATTTTTCAAAAAGTTTAAAATATCACTCGATCGATTTCGACTTGTTAGGTCATCATCAGGAGTCTACTGATTTGTATTAGTAAAAATTTTGTTATATAGTAGAAAAAAGCAAAATATAAATAAAAATAAAAGGAGCGGAAAAAATAAGCAATAAAAATTAATCTACGGATCGCACAGGTAGGCGATGAGTCATAGGTTGAGTAACAAAATTCAAGGTATATTATTGCGTACGTGAGAATAGAAAAGGGCGGGGTCTGTAATTGGTGAGAACCGGATTTCCCTCTGTTCGTTAATGATATTTTGGTTAAGAAATATTGATTTTCGAATTTCGTAAGATTCTAAGGTATCTAAACGTCTGCCTTAGGGTTGTATATGTAATATGTCTAAATTGTTCAAGCTAGCTGTATGATTTTCTGAAGTTAAATGGTTATGGAAAGTTGATTGATTGCAACCAGATAAATGTTCTTTAGCTCTAACTCCAAAATTGCGCCCAGTCTGACCAATATAGGAGAAACTACAATCATTGCAATTGATCCTATAGACACCAGATTTGGAAAGGCGATCAACTCTAGGTTTATTGTTAAAAATCATTTTCTTTATTGTGTTATTATTATAAAAAGCAAAACTAATATTGGTATAATTGGACACGATGTTGCTAATGCGTTGGCTCTTTTTTCCTAGACGCCAATTTTCCCGCGTTGGACTGTCGGGTGGATAAATACCCGTTAGACGGCAAATAGTGTAAAAAGTATGACTTAGTTTGAAACCAGAAACGAAAATCTCGTGTAGCCTTGGTTCAATGTCATCGTTGATTTGTGTTTTTTCGATAAACTGCGCAACAAAATTTTTTTGATTGTATGCGGCTATTTACAGAAAATAAACACGCAGTTTAAATTTTTAAGTTTACATAAAGCGTATTACATTGGTAAAGGTGAATTAGGATTTACTTTTGGATTTATAATTTTACAAATCAACAGCCATATTCGGATTTAGTTTTTGGTTTCAAAGTTTGTAAGTAAAAATGTTTTTTTCCTATGTCTATTATTTGCATATTTCGTGGTTTTATTAATATTTTAATTTTATTTTATCAACATAATAATATTTATGTCGATTTTGTAGTTTGAAATATTACTTTTAATATTTTAGTACAAATCGGATTGAATTTACGTAAATCCAAAATCATTTTGGATTTAGATGAATCCATTTCGATTAACTTTTAATGCGATTGTTGTTGTGAATGACCAATGTAATACGCTATTAAATAGATAGGAAATATCTCTTTTAAGTTGTCTCTGATTTAAGTATGTGTGTTTTGATTTCACTTTCCTTTTACTATAACCAAAGATAAACTTATGTTTTTCTTTGCTATTATAGAATACATGGAATTACTACACAGATCTGGAAGCAACAATTTGGCCGAAAACTAAAAACCAGGCTTGAAATATTTTATGGTTGTAGTAGTGCGGGAAATACTAGCATACAACAAATGTTCAGTTTGTTGGTTAAAACGAAGGAAGCGAGCAAAAAATCACGACGAAAAAATCAAAATGTGAAAAGACGACTGTGCACTTAAATAAATTTTTGCTTTACCATTCCCACCTACCTATTAGATAAACTCAATATTTGCACAACACACAACATTTAGCCCTTTATTGACTATCTTCTGAGTTAATTCCCATAATTTTATGAAATGTAAGCTATTTCGGTTTTTTTCTTTTGACGACTGTAAAAGTTGGGCATGTGACATCAGCACATTAATAAAAAGCTTATTGTTTTTTTATATGAAATTTTGTCGCGGCAACACGGCTTTGCATGCGCTTGCAGTACCATATCCTTTTCATAAAATTTCGCACATTTGTGGCTGTATGTGCACATTTGCGGCTGTGTGCTTCACCAATTCGCACATTTGCGGCTGTATGTCCTCGATAACTTCACGAATTCCATCTTTAAGGTCTTGAATCGATTGTGGAGCATTGGCATAGACCTTATCTTTCACGTGGCCCGAAAGAAAAAATGTCTAAAAGTGTTAAATCATAAGATCTTGGTGGCCAATTGTGATTACCTCTTCGAGAAATAACACGGTCAGAAAACTTTTCTTGCAAAATTGCGATTGTTTCGTTGCGTGTGTGGCACGTAGCGCCGTCTTGCTGAAAATAAACGTCGTCCACATCAATATCTTCCAAATCCGGCAAAAAAATCATTAATCATAGCTCGGTAGCGCAATCCATTCACCGTAACAGTTGCACCAGCCTCATTTTCGAATAAATAAGGTCCAATCACACCGCCAGTCCAAAAGCCGCACCAAACAGTGGCACGTTGAGGGTGGAGAGGCTTTTCAACAATCAATCTTGTATTTTCTGAGCCCCAAATGCGACAATTCTGCTTATTAACGTAGCCTCCGAGGTGAAAACGGGCCTCATCACTGAAGATGATTTTTCGATGAAAATCCAGATCATTTTGATGCATTTGAGGGACCCAATCAGGCGAAGATACGACGTTTATGGTGATCGACCGGCTTGAGTGCTTGTGTTAACTGAACTTTAAAAGCATTAAAACCTAAGTCTTTATGCCAAATACGATGTAATGTCGTTTGTGGAATGTCTAATTCCAAAGATAGACGAGGATCGACAAACCTGGGTTTTCGTCTACACTAGGGGCTACAGCAGCAATATTCTCAGTTGTTCTTGAACGGCGCACACGGTTTCGATTCTTCACATCACTAACTTGTCTTAACAGCTCACATTTTTCCACCAGTTTCACTATTGCAGGCCTAGAAGGTGCTTCACGACGACCCAAAAGTGCTTTAATTTTGCAAACTGTGACTGCAAAATTTTCACCATTTTTGTAGTGAGTTTTAACAATTTCAATGCGTTGTTGAAGCGTCTTTAGTAATGTCGTAGTTTTTATTTGTCAAATGTCAAAATATGACAGCTGCCCAAATAGCAGGCTATTCAAAATGAAATCTCTTATTGGAAAACCCTGTACATGAAAATATTCATACTAACACTATCACGCAAAAAAAATCCAAGATAACCTTTGTGGAACCGACCAAATGGCACAGGGTTAAAGCTTTGAATCGACAGGTACCGGGTTCGAATCTCGATTGGGGCAGGATGCAATGTGAAATTTCATCAACAGATTACGATCTGTGGTGAAATGTAATCTATGACCCCCTGTCGATGTGCAAAACTCATGGGCCGATCCACCTTCCTTTGCAGTATAGACTGGCATGGAGTTATGCAATGTGCAGATGGTCTTAAATCGGCCCTATAGCCGAACGTCCTTGATTTGGCCGGCTGGCGTAAAGTAAGGACGGAAAAAGCAAAACCGTAAAAGAGTAGGGAGAGCCTTGTGCCCCAAAACAGATTGCATTTATTAAAAAAAAAATCTTGGTGGAAACCTACGCTTAGGAAAAATATTTACATAGCGTTTTGTCAAAATTATCTCTTTCTGGGCAACTGAGAAATCATGTTTGATCTAAATTTTTATAATTTATGGAATATTTTTTCCATCGAAATTGGGTAGGAAACATTTTCCCAATTTAATTTTCTTTTTGAAAAAAATTATACAAACTGTTTACCATAGTACGCAAGAAACAAAAATTTTGCGTCAAAAATAATATACATATAAATATTTTTCCTAATTCCTTTCTCCTAAGGAAAGCCAGAATCGACCTGCAGATCTATGTGCCATTCTCAATAATATAAAATTAAAATATTTAAAAACTAACAAAGATAGACACGAGATTATTAATTAATGTTTATTACTGTAAAACAAATTTGATTTTATTGTTGTGTATATTCCGATCGAGCAGCTTGCATAACTTCTCTCAGTTTGAGAGCAAGTAACAAAATATTGAGAACAAGTAACCAAATATTAACACAAAAAAGTTAAGCAAGAGTTTCGATAACAACTATTTAATATCAAAAAACTTTAGAAGGAAATGATTGCTTCAAAATTTGGGACCTTACTGTTGAATTCGACGTTAGTTTTGGACAACGAACTTTGCCCTAGAAACAAAAGAAAAAATAACAGTACAAATTTCATATATTTTTCTGTTTTCTTCCTTTTTTCGACTATATAAGAAAACGATTGTCGACTAAATTAACGTAGACTCAATAAAAAAATCAGTGTATACCATCGTTTAACGCCATCTCTCGAAAAATATTTCCGACAGATTCGTCGAATAGTTCTGCTTTAATAACTGTTGAAAGTGGACAAGCTTGTGTTTGTTTGCGACTATGGAGAAAAGCAATATCAGTTATTCGATTCATTTCTTTTTTGGATGTAGGAAGACGTGAAAAAATCAAATGTAATTATTGTATACCGATTAAACGCACCGAGATTACTTCCATCAGATATTGATTTAATGAATTCAAGCGTGGCCGAAAATATAATTTTCATGGCGAGATCCCAGGTCGCCCGATTGAGGTGGCTCCCGCGGATAGACCGAAAAATCCATGATATCAGATTATCACACCGTCGGATGAAGATCATAGAGAATGCGGCATTGTAAATATCTTAATTGAACGCGAATAAAATATTCTTGAGGACAAATTAGGCCTGAGAAAGCCAGCGAAAGGTTGTGTGCCACGCTTGTTTGCAGTGGAACTTAAAAGGAACCGCATGATAACTTCGGTGCACTGTCCAAATGTTTAAGCGCAATCTGCAATTTTCTACTGCATTTCGAGACTATTGACGAAACGTGGAATGTTCACTACATGACATAAATAACAACAATCAAAAAGTGAACATCTTCCCGAAGACGGTTTCACTGGCCGGAAAGGTCATGTTCACTGTTTTTTGAGGTTTCCCATAACATCATATTTTTCGACTATTTGGAGAAGGGACAACGGGTTACAGCTCTAATCTAAAACAATTTATTAACTAATGCACATAAAAGTTTTGTTTTTTAAATAAACATCAAATTAATGATTTGTTGAAAATACTACAGGTTTTAAGATTAAAACTCCCTTTTAAAATGAAATATATGATTTAACGAACTGAATTGTCTTTACGAAGCAAAATTGTATGTCCCTAAAAATGAAAATCGAAATAATACTGTATTACGTTAAACATGTCGAACGTTATGTGGAAAACTTAACCTTATGTTTTGTTAAAATAAGCCTTTTTATATTTTGTGAAATGGACTTGAATTAGGGGCCCGGATTTTGCATAAAAGGCAAGCAGCGAGTTTATTCGTTGTCGTGTGTTATTGCAAGTTATGTTCGATTTCTCGTACAGTTTGGATTTTGCACAAAAAAGGCAAAAGTAGAAGGCAAGAAAATGAAGCCACTATCAATCAAACATTGACAAAAAATGTGTGTAAAACGGTGAGCCTGTTAGATTTTGATAATCAAAACACAATTCATTTGATTAAAAATCTATACATAAATAATTAGAGAATTTATAAATACAAAATAAAATATTTCATTTTATAAATCTAAAAACTTAATAATATTTTATTGGTGTGCATCATGGATAGTTTGAACCTTAAATAAATTAGAAAAAGATTTGCTTTTACTTGAATGAATAAATATATATTAAAAAGAGATTGTGTTTTGACATTCGGATTTAACAGACAACATCGGGAATACCGATACTTACATGATAAATGTTCTGCCAAAATACCACCACTCAATATTACGGAGTAAATAATATAACGGAAAAGCTACCGAACTCGAGAATATATATATATATATATATATATATATATATATATATATATATATATATATATATATATATATATATATATATATATATATATATCATTTGGAAGCTTTCATCCCATGGTACTGATGACTTGGACGACGTAGACTTGTCGTCCGATCTTGTAAAAACTACAAAATACCGTGAAAATATTTCTATTTTAAATATAATTTTAAGCTCGAAGAAAAAATCTGTAGAAATACGGTCATACACCTTTTAAATAAAGGGTGGCTAAATAAATTTGTTTCCATGATTTAAAGTTACAACTTAAAAATTGAGTTGCACTTCTGATGAGGATTTTAAAGCTATGCCCATTACCGATATTGAAATGTATATTTTTGAAATTTTCAAATAAGTGGTCATTTGGAGCGGTTTTCATGATAAGGGGTGGTTGGTATCTGAAAAATTGCAGTGTACTTTTAATGTGAGCTTGAAAATCGATTGACAACACAAACAACGAATTATTTATATATTGTCATTGTAAAACCTGATGATGGTTTTCACGCTTAGGGTTAGCAGTTTAAAAATGGAATTGCATGGATATTATGTATACTCATAGTTCTATAAACACGTTCGGTCAGCATGCAATGCTTTCTATGGAACACTGAATCAAATAATCAGAGCCAAAGGAGGTCATATCGAGCAGTAACATGTTTTTCATAAAATGTAATATATTTTCAACATATTCCACGAAATTTCAATAAAAATTAATCATAAAAATAATCAAAATTAAAAAAATTACAGCCTTTTCATTTGGTAACACTTGGTAATGAATGTATTTAATTTCGACCAATCAGTATAGGATAGGCATATAAAATTTACATAATGTAACCAAACACAAATATGTAATACGTATATCTAAACGTTTACTGCGATCACTAAAAAACAATTTAATTATAATATTTTCCCTTTCGTTCATAAATTTTTGATCTTTCGTATCATTTCCTCCAAATATTTGTTTTGTTTTTAATTATATTTCATGCAGCACACCAAACCATAATCAATGTAGCTACATATGTACATACATACATCTAAAATAGATGTTCTTCTTTTTGATGATCACATGTTTTTAAATTTTATATACCTATAACCCGCGGTCTCCACTATGCAAAATTGCTGATATTTACTATCATGCTAGTAATTTTGTTAATGTATGTGTGAGTATATTATACAATTTTTTTTACTAGCCGCAAATTATCAGGCTGATATTTTCTAAAAAATTATCATGATAATTATTACGAAATGTCATATTTTTTCATTTTTTTTAAATTTATTTTAGGGTGAACACGTTAAAATATTTAGAACATGGCGGTATTTCTGTACTTTTTTATTTTTTCAAGGTTTTTTTTTTTGCTTTTTGCGAATAATGTCAGTTCTTTGATTTACGCATTTAGTTTGGATTTATTTTATAGTGGAATAAACATATTTATTTTTACATTATTTTTTCGAAAAAATATCACAGACACAATTTACTACAGAAAATACGGTAAAGCTAATTCATTTGTATAGAGTAAATGAATGTTTATAGAAAATAATAAGTAAAGTTTATAGGCGTTCTAATTCTAAAAATTTTAAAATTTTAAAACTCTAATTTTTGAATTTGTTCAAGCCTTTTTAATTTAAGCAGAGTTTCAATTTGTTCGTCGAAATTCATTTCTAATTTTAATATTTGTTTGATGTTTATTTGAACTTCGTACTCGTACGTACGCATCCCAAACTAATGATTTGACAAAAACATGTAACGATTATCATGATAGTAAGAATTATCATGATAGTAATATTCCCAGATATGATATTCCGTCGATGAATATTTTTCAATACTTTAAAAAACACATACAAACATATAATATCATGATACAAAATATTAGCGAATTTGCATAGTGGGGACCGCGGGAAAACGACAAGAAATTATCGATCGTGTACACATATTATTTTTAAATAGTGCATACATCGAAAAAAGAAATATAGAAATATAGATCTTTTTTTATGGTGCATATGTATATACGAGTATGTATTATGTATATACATAATACGTGCATTTTAGTTTACGTGCATTTTAGTTTTCATTTCATTCCTTTTTATTAAAATTATTAAAATTAAATCATATACATACATACAATAAGAGAAAGGATACTTCCAAACGAAAATAAAAAATACGTTGAATTTGTATTTTTCCGTTTGTTTTTTTTATACGTGCGCGTTTTGAAAAAATATATTGAGCGAGAAATATGAATATATTGAGCAAGATAGACGAAAATTTGGTTTGAGTTTTAGCTAATCATTTCTCTAACAGCCGCTAGAAATATTTTTCCATTTGTAACGACATCGAGAATTTGATTTGAACATAAATTTTCCTTTGGTTTAAACAACTGATTGTAAGTTACTGTGCTATTATCATTTATAAATCGGTCCCATTTTAACAATTTTCCAAAAGATATATATATATATATATATATATATATATATATATATATATATATATATATATATATATATATATATATATATATATATATATATATATATATATATATATATATATATATATATATATATATATATATATATATATATATATATATATATATATATATATATATATATATATATATATATATATATATATATATATATATATATATATATATATATATATATATATATATATATATATATATATATATATATATAGGCACAAAGTATAACACAAACACGACGTTTTAATGCCTCGAATCCACTAAAATTTCGATATTTGAAAATAATATTTGCTACATTGTTTAGCTGTTAAATAAACGCGGCAATCGTCAGCAATTCTACAACATTTTTCTGACGTGTTTCCAATTTATTCTCTGACTAAATTTATCATTAATCAACTAGATGATTTAGATTACTCCCAATTTATCTTTTGGAAAATTGTTAAAATGGGACCGATTTATAAATGATAATAGCACAGTAACTTACAATCAGTTGTTTAAACCAAAGGAAAATTTATGTTCAAATCAAATTCTCGATGTCGTTACAAATGGAAAAATATTTCTAGCGGCTGTTAGAGAAATGATTAGCTAAAACTCAAACCAAATTTTCGTCTATCTTGCTCAATATATTCATATTTCTCGCTCAATATATTTTTTCAAAACGCGCACGTATAAAAAAAACAAACGGAAAAATACAAATTCAACGTATTTTTTATTTTCGTTTGGAAGTATCCTTTCTCTTATTGTATGTATGTATATGATTTAATTTTAATAATTTTAATAAAAAGGAATGAAATGAAAACTAAAATACACGTAAACTAAAATGCACGTATTATGTATATACATAATACATACTCGTATATACATATGCACCATAAAAAAAGATCTATATTTCTATATTTCTTTTTTCGATGTATGCACTATTTAAAAATAATATGTGTACACGATCGATAATTTCTTGTCGTTTTCCCGCGGTCCCCACTATGCAAATTCGCTAATATTTTGTATCATGATATTATATGTTTGTATGTGTTTTTTAAAGTATTGAAAAATATTCATCGACGGAATATCATATCTGGGAAT
Source organism: Nephrotoma flavescens (assembly GCA_932526605.1). Lineage (NCBI taxonomy): Eukaryota > Metazoa > Arthropoda > Insecta > Diptera > Tipulidae > Nephrotoma > Nephrotoma flavescens. Next base: position 160,241,330 of record OW052220.1, on the reverse strand, counting down.
ATTACTATCATGATAATTCTTACTATCATGATAATCGTTACATGTTTTTGTCAAATCATTAGTTTGGGATGCGTACGTACGAGTACGAAGTTCAAATAAACATCAAACAAATATTAAAATTAGAAATGAATTTCGACGAACAAATTGAAACTCTGCTTAAATTAAAAAGGCTTGAACAAATTCAAAAATTAGAGTTTTAAAATTTTAAAATTTTTAGAATTAGAACGCCTATAAACTTTACTTATTATTTTCTATAAACATTCATTTACTCTATACAAATGAATTAGCTTTACCGTATTTTCTGTAGTAAATTGTGTCTGTGATATTTTTTCGAAAAAATAATGTAAAAATAAATATGTTTATTCCACTATAAAATAAATCCAAACTAAATGCGTAAATCAAAGAACTGACATTATTCGCAAAAAGCAAAAAAAAAAACCTTGAAAAAATAAAAAAGTACAGAAATACCGCCATGTTCTAAATATTTTAACGTGTTCACCCTAAAATAAATTTAAAAAAAATGAAAAAATATGACATTTCGTAATAATTATCATGATAATTTTTTAGAAAATATCAGCCTGATAATTTGCGGCTAGTAAAAAAAATTGTATAATATACTCACACATACATTAACAAAATTACTAGCATGATAGTAAATATCAGCAATTTTGCATAGTGGAGACCGCGGGTTATAGGTATATAAAATTTAAAAACATGTGATCATCAAAAAGAAGAACATCTATTTTAGATGTATGTATGTACATATGTAGCTACATTGATTATGGTTTGGTGTGCTGCATGAAATATAATTAAAAACAAAACAAATATTTGGAGGAAAAATGATACGAAAGATCAAAAATTTATGAACGAAAGGGAAAATATTATAATTAAATTGTTTTTTAGTGATCGCAGTAAACGTTTAGATATACGTATTACATATTTGTGTTTGGTTACATTATGTAAATTTTATATGCCTATCCTATACTGATTGGTCGAAATTAAATACATTCATTACCAAGTGTTACCAAATGAAAAGGCTGTAATTTTTTTAATTTTGATTATTTTTATGATTAATTTTTATTGAAATTTCGTGGAATATGTTGAAAATATATTACATTTTATGAAAAACATGTTACTGCTCGATATGACCTCCTTTGGCTCTGATTATTTGATTCAGTCTTCCATAGAAAGCATTGCATGCTGACCGAACGTGTTTATAGAACTATGAGTATACATAATATCCATGCAATTCCATTTTTAAGCTGCTAACCCTAAGCGTGAAAACCATCATCAGGTTTTACAATGACAATATATAAATAATTCGTTGTTTGTGTTGTCAATCGATTTTCAAGCTCACATTAAAAGTACACTGCAATTTTTCAGATACCAACCACCCCTTATCATGAAAACCGCTCCAAATGACCACTTATTTGAAAATTTCAAAAATATACATTTCAATATCGGTAATGGGCATAGCTTTAAAATCCTCATCAGAAGTGCAACTCAATTTTTAAGTTGTAACTTTAAATCATGGAAACAAATTTATTTAGCCACCCTTTATTTAAAAGGTGTATGACCGTATTTCTACAGATTTTTTCTTCGAGCTTAAAATTATATTTAAAATAGAAATATTTTCACGGTATTTTGTAGTTTTTACAAGATCGGACGACAAGTCTACGTGTTTTACATAACCTCTCAGAATAGCAGAGTTTACGAACGCAACTGATAAACAGCACATTCAGCACTACATTCTATACAAACTCCAACAAGGAAAAAATGCTTCTAAAGCACGGGAATCAATTTGTAGTGTTCTCGGTGCCGACGTTGTTTCTTATGAAACTTGTAATTATTGGTATAATCGGTTTAGAGGTGATGATTTCGGTCTAAGTGGCTCCCACATGTGTAGATCGAATACAACCTAGGTCAACGTATGAACACATGCCTTTTACTGCTAGCCCGACAACAAAAAAATAATTTCTTGTGGACAATTGTGACAGGTGATGAAAATTATATTTTTTACTAGAATTCCAAATGTAAAAAGTTGTGAATAGATCAGTACATACGATAGTACATATCGACATCAAAACAGAACATCCACTTCCTAGTACATCGACACCAAAACAGAACATCCTTCTTGTCGATTTTTTTATATAAAAGAAACTTTACGTGGGAGGCGCTTCAAGTTCGACCGCAAGGCGGACCACTCGCGCCACTGAAAACACTAATTTAAAGAAAACTAAAGGTTATTTTGTAAATAACTTTTTTTTAAAATTCTCTAGTTTATGCCCTTTCCAATGGTATAAGCCCATAACAAATTTTTCTTAAACCAATTGTATTAAATAATGATATATTTACAATAAAATCACATTGCAGAATACAATAAAAGTTATTTCGTGACTTTACGAATACAAACAAACACGTCATGACCATTTAAAGGTGAGACTTTGGATAATTTAAAAAAAACTTAAAAATACCATATCTCAGTTTCCGCGACACTTAGGACATCAGTACCATGGGATGAAAGCTTCCAAATGACAACCGCCCCCCCCCCCCTCCCCCAAAACATTTTGTTGGTCCACCTGCCAAACACCTTGTATCCTATTGGTTATGCTTAGATATTCTGAGATTTTTGATTATTGGTATGATGTATAAGCAATTCCTTTCGCAATATTACATATTACCCAATGTCTAGAAAGGGAGCGCCTCAAAATATCGCATTACAAAATCTCACATTACAAAATCTCGCATTTTAAAAAAATCTAGCATTACAAAATCTCGCATTACAAAATCTCGCATTATAAAATCTCGCATGACAAAATCTCGCTTGACAAAACCTCGTATTGCGAAATCTTTCATATCCCAAAAATATAATCGAAAAATAACAATAACAGAAAATTATTAAATTATATTATTATCAGCAACTATCTTTAAAAATTCAAAAATAACATTTAACAATGAGAGAAAATTAAAAAAATTAATTAATTAGGTTATATAGCTTTTTCAACAAAAAAAAATAAAAAATGTTGTTTGACAGGAATACACAAATATGTAAGTTGATTCAAAACATATACAAAAATAATTTTTTGACATGGTACTTTCGCCGTACCCACAATTGTGTTAGTAAAACACAAAAGGGATATGCAATATTTTTTAAAAACTCCACTGGAGCGAGTCTTGCCTTTTTATTTATTATTCTTTGTATTTTTTTATTTTTGATAATTCCTTTTCGTTTTTTAGGAAACTGGACACATAATTTAATTTGTTGAACATTTTCTTGGAGTACAAAACCATCTCGTATATACTTTCCCGTAAATTTATCAAACCTCGCATTACAAAATCATCTCGCATAAACTTTTTCCCGTAAATATATGAAATCGCGCGCGCGATTTCATATATTTACGGGAAAAAGTTTATGCGAGATGATTTTGTAATGCTAGATTTTGTAAAAAAAGATTTTGTAAAATAGATTTTGTAACGCGAGATTTTGTAATGCGAGATTTGTAAAAAAAATTTTGTAATGCGAGATTTTGTAAAATAGATTTTGTATTGCGAGATAATGTGGCTAACCCGTCTAGAAAATACTCAGACGAACAAAAACCTTAGAGGTTAGGTTTAGACAATCAAGTTTCATGGAGAGCAACAAGTTCCATCCAATATTCTCTGTTAGAGACTGAAAATACTACGTGTTAGTCCTAAATAACTTTTCCGGATTCTTAAGCGGGGTTAATATTATATTAAGGCGGTAATAGAACGTTATTTTGTCATTGTTTGTGAAAAGCTTGGTGTTTCCAGCGGCGAGAGTGGTCCCCTTGTGTTCCAACTTGAAGCACCTCCCACGATAAGTTATGGAAAATATAGAATATTGCTCGTAAAATTTGTAGCACAGATATATATGAGATCTCAAAATCTTCCAACCAAAAATGTTGAGAAGTTCAGTTAGAAATGAAATTAAATACATAGTAGGTGTATGAGTTAATTTTTACAGATTTTTAAGCATTTTTTTATTTAAAACAAATAGACTAGAACGAATTTAATCTTAGAAATATTGTCTATCGTTTTTTATGACCAAACGCCATCTCTCAAGTAACATGCGAATGCCGTCGCGAAAGAAACATGCAAGCTTCAACGCGATAAGGTCATCGACGAATTTATGCACATCGTCCAGCGTTTTGCAGCGTACTGCATTGACCACAAAAAATGGTAGTCGGATGGGGCCGTCTGGTGAAAATGCCGTGTGCGAAAGAACTTCCCAGCCCAAGTTGAAGTTGGTCTTCTGAGCCACGCGAGCAACGTGAGGCCGAGCGTTTACATGCATCAGTATGACTTGCCTGCTTCCTTGCCCAGTAAATGGCAATTTCTGATCAATTACTTTGCTCAGTTTGTTCAGTTGTTGGCTGTACCGTTCTGCAGTCACAGTCTGACCAGTTTCCAGAAGTTCGCATTAAAGCACACCCTTCATGTCCCACCAGATACACAGGAGAACCTCCTTTAAGTGGATGTTCTGTTTTGGTGTCGATGTACTGGGTTACCCGGGATCTATTCACAACTTTTTACATTTGGAATTCTAGTAAAAAATATAATTTTCATTACTCGTCACAATTTTCCACAAGAAATTATTTGTTTGTTGTCGGGCTAGCAGTAAAAGGCATGTGTTCATACGTTGACCTACGTTGTATTCGGTCTACACATGTGGGAGCCACTTAGACCGAAATCATCACCTCTAAACCGATTATACCAATAATTACAAGTTTCATAAGAAACAACGTCGGCACCGAGACCACTACAAATTGATTCCCGTGCTTTAGAAGCATTTTTTCCTTGTTGGAGTTTGTATAGAATGCAGTGCTGAATGTGCTGTTTATCAGTTGCGTTCGTAAACTCTGCTATTCTGAGAGGTTATGTAACTCACGTAGACTTGTCGTTCGTTGTTCCGAAGCCTTGCGTCCGATCTTGTAAAAACTACAAAATACCGTGAAAATATTTCTATTTTAAATATAATTTTAAGCTCGAAGAAAAAATCTGTAGAAATAAGGTCATACACCTAATAAATAAAGGGTGGCTAAATAAATTTGTTTCCATGATTTAAAGTTACAACTTAAAAATTGAGTTGCACTTCTGAGGAGGATTTTAAAGCTATGCCCATTACCGATATTGAAATATATATTTTTGAAATTTTCAAATAAGTGGTCATTTGGAGCGGTTTTCATGATAAGGGGTGGTTGGTATCTGAAAAATTGCAGTGTACTTTTAATGTGAGCTTGAACATCGATTGACAACACAAACAACGAATTATTTATATATTGTCATTGTAAAACCTGATGATGATTTTTACGCTTAGGGTTAGCAGTTTAAAAATGGAATTGCATGGATATTATGTATACTCATAGTTCTATAAACACGTTCGGTCAGCATGCAATGCTTTCTATGGAAGACTGAATCAAATAATCAGAGCCAAAGGAGGTCATATCGAGCAGTAACATGTTTTTCATAAAATGTACAATAATATGTTTTCAACATATTCCACGAAATTCCAATAAAAATTAATCATAAAAATAATCAAAATTAAAAAAAATACAGCCTTTTCATTTGGTAACACCAAATTAATTGAATTTAGATCATATATCATCCTTATAGTACACTTAGGAAAAATTAAGTAATGAATGTATTTAATTTCGACCAATCAGTATAGATAGGCATATAAAATTTACATAATGTAACCAAACACAAATATGTAATACGTATATCTAAACGTTTACTGCGATCACTAAAAAACAATTTAATTATAATATTTTCCCTTTCGTTCATAAATTTTTGATCTTTCGTATCATTTCCTCCAAATATTTGTTTTGTTTTTAATTATATTTCATGCAGCACACCAAACCATAATCAATGTAGCTACATATGTACATACATACATCTGAAATAGATCTTCTTCTTTTTCATGATCACATGTTTTTAAATTTTATATACCTAACCCGCGGTCTCCACTATGCAAAATTGCTGATATTTACTATCATGCTAGTAATTTTGTTAATGTATGTGTGAGTATATTATACAATTTTTTTTACTAGCCGCAAATTATCAGGCTGATATTTTCTAAAAAATTATCATGATAATTATAACGAAATGTCATATTTTTTCATTTTTTTAAGCATTTTTGTTAAAAAAATGCTATATGGTTTCGGTTTGCCGTCTGTCCGTCTGTGTGCACGATAACTTGAGAACGGATGGAGATATCAACTTAATTTTTTCACTAAAAGTTCAAGCAATTCATGGGAATGATAGCTATTGATTTTTGTGTTTAGGGTGTTCGGAGATATGTAGGGTTTTGTTAACCCCCCTCCTCAAAATTGATAGATTTTTTTAAATTTTTTTCTATTCTATTTTGATTTCATCGAGCATGTGAATGTAGAATAAGAATATAACTCGTCTAGATGTGGGTTTGTGTGGGTGGTGTAGTTATGGGGGTGGTAGGAGTGGTGGTATGGGAGGTGGAGGGGGTGGGATGAGGCGTTTTGGGTTTGGTGTGAAAATTTGGGATTTGGTGGATGAGGGTTTGTTTGGGTTGTGTGTGTGTGTGTGGAAATGGGTATGGAGGTGATAAAGGGTGATAATATGAGTGGTACGGTATAGGGTGGTGCGGGTGAGATGGGTTTTGGGGTTTTAATTGGATAGTGGGTGGGGGATGGTAATAATGTTTAGATGTGGTGGTATGTGGTTGATTGTGGTGGTATGTGGTTAGGCTGGGTGTAGATGGGGTTAGGTGGGTATGGGAGTGGGTGGTCGTAATATTTAAAATACGCCAATCACACGGTATAGAAGTTCTTTGTAGGCTACAAAAATGCTTAAAGAGTTCGGCTCCGAACCTTTCCCGTCTTTTTTAATTTATTTTAGGGTGAACACGTTAAAATATTTAGAACATGGCGGTATTTCTGTACTTTTTTATTTTTTCAAGTGTTTTTTTTTTGCTTTTTGCGGATAATGTCAGTTCTTTGATTTACGCATTTAGTTTGGATTTATTTTATAGTGGAATAAACATATTTATTTTTACATTATTTTTTCGAAAAAATATCACAGACACAATTTACTACAGAAAATACGGTAAAGCTAATTCATTTGTATAGAGTAAATGAATGTTTATAGAAAATAATAAGTAAAGTTTATAGGCGTTCTAATTCTAAAAATTTTAAAATTCTAAAACTCTAATTTATGAATTTGTTCAAGCCTTTTTAATTTAAGCAGAGTTTCAATTTGTTCGTCGAAATTCATTTCTAATTTTAATATTTGTTTAATGTTTATTTGAACTTCGTACTCGTACGTACGCATCCCAAACTAATGATTTGACAAAAACATGTAACGATTATCATGATAGTAATAATTATCATGATAGTAATATTCCCAGATATGATATTCCGTCGATGAATATTTTTCAATACTTTAAAAAAACACATACAAACATATAATATCATGATAGAAAATATTAGCGAATTTGCATAGTGGAGACCGCGGGTAACGACAAGAAATTATCGATCGTGTACACATATTATTTTTAAGTAGTGCATATGTATATACGAGTATGTATTATGTATATACATAATACGTGCATTTTAGTTTTCATTTCATTCCCTTTTATTAAAATTAAATCATATACATACATACAATAAGAGAAAGGATACTTTCAAACGAAAATAAAAAATACGTTGAATTTGTATTTTCCCGTTTGTTTTTTTTATACTGTACTATATTTGACTGTACACACAAATATAAAATTTTTTATTTTTACGTGCGCGTTTTGAAAAAATATATTGAGCGAGCAATATGAATATATTGAGCAAGATAGACGAAAATTTGGTTTGAGTTTCAGCTAATCATTTCTCTAACAGCCGCTAGAAATATTTTTCCATTTGTAACGACATCGAGAATTTGATTTGAACATAAATATTCCTTTGGTTTAGACAATTGATTGTAAGTTCTGTGATAATAGTCTATTTTTCATTCCTCCGCTTTTCATTATTTCTATGACGACTCTATATGAACGATTCTAAATAATTCAAAACTTTTAATAGCGAAATTACCAATAGTTAGGAATTGCTCATACATTCAATGATATAATTACAATATAATTCCGGGAAGAATTTTATTTCTTAGTGTATTTTTCAATTTGTTAAAGTTGGTCCTAAAATCTCATATTCAGATCCTATTTCCAAACAGTCCGATATTTTCATTCCTAGTACCATTATGTCAAAAAGTTTGCATGCAATTTTCAGTTTTTAATGTATCAGATTTATTTTAATTATACGTACAACTCTAACTAATATTTTGTGTTTGTTAAATATGTGTGAGAATAGTAATGATAACAAATGTATAAAAATAAATGATTACATTATAATAACTTTATAGAGGTAATGTAATAATTTTAAAGAGGGAATTTAATATTTAATTATAAATATTATACATGCCAAAACAAATAAATAATTAAAAACTTTTGAAAAAAGTAACGAAAAAGCTATTATTATATTTATATTATTATATTTATTCACAAACCTTTTTCATTCATCGTGCGTTAGGTAGGTAGGTACACAATATTTTCCACAAGATATAATAAAAAAATAAAAAACTTATATTTATATATTTATATAATGTATAATTATATATATATGTCAAAAGTTCAATATTTAATTAAGCTTGAACCAAATTATTATGCGAATCTTGTTTAAATACATTTCCAAGTTCAGGATCCGATAGCAATCTATAGTGTCCCACTAGACCGTCTGGAGATTCAGCTAATTAATTTGGAAATAATACCATAACCGTTTTAAATAAAAGTTGTTTTTCAATTACATTTAATGAACGAATGAAAATTTGAGAGCAGCATGGAAATACACAAAAAAATGGTATCAATTAATTATAATCAAATTTTTTAAAAAATGTTTTATTAATTTCAAAATATTTTATTTACATTTGACTGCATTTGATTGTTTTTGGCAACCGCAAAATAGAATGATTTGAATTAATAAGCATAATGATTATGATGATGTATGATGATTACAAAAATAATATAATTTACAAAGAATAAGAGGGGAATCCAGCACCATAAGTAAAAAATATTTTTTTTTTAAATAATTATTATAAATCTTAAAATGTATTTGTACTTAATTTTGTTTTTATTATTTATAACTCTATTTGATTAATTATATTTGTTTACTAAACATATGACTGACACATTTAAATAGCTCAAAATTACTCGAGCATGAAATTTTTATATTGCAAAATTGAAAATTTTAAGCTTTCAAAACCTAAACCATATTAATTAATAAAATTTTGTTGATTAATTATTATCATACAAGATTTTGATCAAATAAGACAAAATTAAAATAAGTATCGTTCACAATTATTTCACTGACTGAGTTAAGCTTTTGCTAACAGGTTTTTTAAAATTCTAAAGCACATTGTAGTATAACCATTTTTCATTAATTAAATATGATCCAAATGTTATTTTGCTGTTAAATTTTACACTAATAATTTTGCACTGTTGCCTAGTATATTTATAATTTTATAATATTTGTTTAGTTTTCTAATACTTATTTCAACTATAATTATATTAATATACTAAGTATATTAAGTATACTTTAACTAATGAACGACGGATTTTATTTTTTATTAATGACGGCATTTCATTTTCGCATAATTTCTAGCACTGCCCGAAAATTGGCACATTTAACTTTGGAATAATTAATAATTTGAAATATTGTATTAGTCTGAATGATGACAGCCATAAATATTTGGTGTACATCGACTTTAAATAAAAATATTAGGTTTTTTCATCAGACTGCAGAGATCAAACAAACAATAAGATGGTTAATATTGTAGGTGCATAGTCAAAGTAAAACACGTTGGACTTAATTATAAATTCGTTAATTTTAGACCAATCAACACCCTATTTCATTCACTAACGCCACCCATTCCCTTAATCACACTACTACAGAATATCTGCAAGTTACAAGGGTTGAGGTCAACCTGGACAGTGACATTAACTTCGGCACCAGGTTGCGCACACCAAAAAGAGGGTTATAGTTTTGTTTATTAGAACACTTAGTGAAGGCTTGTACCACAGAAAAAATTAAATATAATACTATATTACTTTTCTCTATGTTTGTACCTTGCATTTTATTATATATTTTTGTATGAAATATTGGGTTATTTTGGATAGCCAACCATCCAAATTGGATGGTGGTGTAGTAATGGTAGACCATATATAGACAACAAATTAGAGAAAAACAGAAAAAGAGACGAATCTAAAACATACAACATCCAATTTGGTTTGACCGACAGTTGGTCCGACAAGTTAGATAGTCTGTAGCGCTATATAGAAAAATATTTACTTAGCATTGAGGTGAAGTTAGATAGCCAAGGATTTTTGTAGTTTTGTTTCAAACTAATTATTATAACTTTTATTAAAAGTGCCGTTCTTCACATCAATCTGCGACCAAACTATAAAACCTTACCTCGATGTAAAATAAATATTTGACTGTCATCACGAAAAACACAATATTTTATACATACTGGCGTGCAAAAAAATCGCACATTGATCAATTTTCAACAAATTTTCAAAAATAATAAAAAATCCAATGTTAGTTTAATTTTCTTGAATGCAGGTACAAAGTTCATTTCAACACCTATTCAGTGACACCTTTTTGGTGCTTATACCGTGTCAACAAAGTGATTTTTGGGGGGTCAACGTCCGAAGTACACATTTTTTATGAATTTGTCAGCATGCAACTTATTGGGAAACATCGAAATAAACATGGAAATCAGCAAAACACATTTTTATTGGTAAGAAGTACTCCATTCCGTAGACCAAATGAAAGCTTCTATTCGATGTTTCATTGATTTCACCAAATCTTGAGGTATCGCCTCCCATTCCTCTGCGATCGCCTGTTGCAGTTCCTGGAGACTCGTTGGAGCAATATCTCTCGCTCGAACTCCGTTTTTCAGCTCGTCCTATAAATGTTCGATGGGATTATGGACCGGGCTTTTGAGCTGGCCACTCCATAACAGGGACATCCACTTCTTGAAGGTATTGGTATACTATATCAACCGTATGCGGTCTCACATTATCCTGTATGAATAGAAACTTTTCACTAATAAACCCGGCAAACAGGACTGTTCTTCATTTTTCTTATATCCAATCGAAATGCTCTCGCTGGACTCGTCGGTGGGCTAGGATCAATTTCGCTCCGTTTGCTGGTCTGTGTGCAGTCAAATCACCTTCTCGAAGTCGGCTTTTAACTGTCCACCGACTGACCACCGCAAAGAAGTTGTCACAAGAAAGCGGTCATCACGCTGTGTTGTAACACGAAGCCGGCCCGATTCTTGTCGCTGTCTGTAGCCGCAAGATTCTTCATATCTCTGCCACATTCAGCGAACGGAGAGTCGGCTCAAATTTAGTTGTCGAGCCACTTCACTTTGGTTCTGCCCCGCATCAGTTAGTGCAACCGCTTGAGCGGCTATCTCTGGTGTGGTATTCATTTCCTTGCACCAGATGAAGATTTAATCGATATAAGGCTGTTTAAGCTAAACGTTTGATATGTTTGATATGCGAATGATAATTCCCTTGAAACATACCCTTTTATACCGGCCACATGTTCCGCAACCGGTGCTACCTGGAACGAGCATTTTCGGATTGTTGAGTTCTATTATTGTTATTGTCCTGGTTTTGAACAGACAATACACACACGTGTTATCATTGGATAGATGATGAAATGATCTTCAACTTGATATACTTTGACCTAAAAAAAACATTTCGATTCGCGAGATAATTAAGTGTAACTGTACGAACTTTTTGCACCCAAGTGTAGTTAGTGTTTTTTTATGTACTTTAATAGCAAATTCTTTCCAAAAATCAAAACTAAATTGATATTTTTGTGTACCAAAGAAAACGATACAAAATAATTGAAACAGAAAATAAAAATTATGTCAAAAATTAAAAAAGATTGATAAAAATTTTCTATTGACAGTTTATTGTGTTGTGCACGGTGAAATCAGTAATTTCTTGTAATATATCATAATTATAAACGATTATAAAATTATTACACAGGAAATTACTTTGAAGTGATTGATTAATTTGATTTTAAGTTCAACTGGTCACAAAAAATTATACCTCACAATGATGCCGTTGTTATGTTTATACTTTTGACGTTAACACTATTTTTGTTTTTAAACGTCAAATAAAATTTCCCAAAGTGATTTTTTGAAAATTGATTGCGATCAAAACAATATAATTTTTTTTACTTGGAAAGAACGTGTCATGTTTTTGCGATCAAATTTTTTTGATCACGTATGCATTGTTTTTGATCTTAGATCAAAATTTGGTTTAAAAAGAATTTGCTATAATACGCTAAATCTTTTACCCATATTTTGAACTTAATAAACACATTTTTATTAATCACTTGTTTTTTGTTTCGCAGAATATTTTGAATATTTTTCAAAAAGTTTAAAAAATCACTCGATCGATTTCGACTTGTTAGGTCATCATCAGGAGTATCTACTGATTTGTTGTGTTCGAAATCGATCGAGTGATTTTTTAAACTTTTTGAAAAATATTCAAAATATTCTGCGAAACAAAAAACAAGTGATTAATAAAAATGTGTTTATTAAGTATAAGTGTGTTTCACCAAGTGCCTACGGCAAATAGCGTAAAAAGTATTAAGTTGGCAGATTTGGCCACCCTCGCCGTAATTTATCGTCGTTTGTTGGTAGAAATTTGTTATAATAATAATCAAATATGGTTTAATAGTAGTTGTAAAAAATTAAAATTGCTTCCTAACTATACTAACATTAGATGCAATAGTAAATCTTTGGAGGGAAGAAGAGCTATCAATCTAGCGCGTTGTAGCTGGAGGGATAACGAGCTGCGTAAAGGGTATGCTACCAGGAACAACTTATATCTCCATCTTAAAGTTGTTCACACTGAGTTAGCAATTCGTTTGCACTCTGTTGAGTTCGATTGGCTGGACAAAAAAGTTCGTGCAGAGGTAGCTGAAATTTCACATATTCAATATGTGAAACAAAAAGCTAAACTGGATGTGTTGCGAGATAAGGCTTATCCATTTAACCGTAGAGGTAATAGTGGTTCGTCTGATTTCCAATTTCATCCACGTTTTAAGAACTTGTCCTCAGTCGTTTTCCGCGATACAGAGGTGCAAATGCTTAGCAACGGAGTGAATTTTGCCCCTACGCCAAACAAAATCGACCTTCGATCATTCGAAAATCTGGCTGTAGATGCCGAAACAGCCTTATCTGGCCAGATAACCCAAATAAAATCAGTGTGTGCGTTACAAATAAAGAAAGGTATTGATAACTCTTCTTCTCCGATAAACTCTTCTTCTTCTGCTGCTTCTAGTACTAACCTCAAAGTGATTGGTGCGATAAAGAAAAAACTACGTAATCATGACCTTATAGCGTGTAAATCGGATAAAGGCAATACAATTACCGTGCTCACAAAAGTCGATTACTGCAATAAAATTTCTGATTTTATTACAAAAAGTAAAGCAATAGAGCTTGGCAGAGATCCAACTAAGTCTTTTAAGACTTCAGTTAGTAAGTGTATCAACCAATGCCAGAAGTTATTTGATGGAACTGGTTGGAAGTACTCTGTCATGAATCCATCTGCCCCGATCCTTTATGGTTTACCAAAAATCCATAAGGAAGGCATTCCGATTAGACCAGTAGTCGCGTATTGCAATGCTCCTGCCTACAAGCTATGTAAGGGTTTCATAAATTTTTCCAATTGTCATACTAATTTCTTTTCGGCTTACTCGGTTAAGAACTCGGTAGAATTGATTAACAAAATTCAAGACGTCGACATTCCGTTACATTCAAAACTAGTTTCATTTGACGTTGCCAGTGTTTTCACTTCTATTCCAATTAATACTTTGTCCCAAATAGTTTGTAATTACTTAGATAGAGATGTTGTAGATGAGAGCTTACGTCGAGAACTGAAGTTAGTTTTTGAGACTTGTATTAAACAAAATTATTTCTGTTTTGATAATACATATTTCAAATTTGCTAATGGTCTACCCATGGGTTCCCCTCTGCACCTTTGTTGGCTGAAATTTTCATGAATTTCTTCGAACAAATGATCATATCAAATAACAATCCTTATTTTCGTCATATAATCTTTTGGTATAGATATGTTGATGACATATTATGTCTATGGAATGGAACTGATAGACTGTTAGACTCTTTCCTTACTTGGTTAAATTCTCAATATCCCACCATTGATTTTACGTTAGAAAAAGAAGAAAATAAATGTATTAATTTTCTAGATATAACAATAACCAGGATTAATTCTACTTTAGACTTCAAAATTTATCGGAAACCCACGTATACAGACGCTGTTATCCCTAGTTTTTCAAACCATCCCCATAATATTAAAATGTCAGCTTTCCACTCACTCATAGATAGACTAATAAACATCCCTCTGTCAAATTCAAATTATAACACTGAGCTTAACATAATTCTTCAAATAGCAATGAATAACGGATATGCAACTAGGACTATATTAAAGTTATTAAATAAAAAGCTATAGCGTAACTCTAACGGGTATTTATCCACCGGATAGTCCAACGCGGGAAAATTGGCGTCGCTTAGAGTATATAGGAAAAACGAGCCAACGGATTAGCAACATCGTGTCCAATTATACCAATATTAGTTTTGCTTTTTATAATAATAACACAATAAAGAAAATGATTTTTAACAATAAACCTAGGGTTGATCGCCTTTCCAAATCTGGTGTCTATAGGATCAATTGCAATGATTGTAGTTTCTCCTATATTGGTCAGACTGGGCGCAATTTTGGAGTTAGAGCTAAAGAACACTTATCTGGTTGCAATCAATCAACTTTCCATAACCATTTAACTTCAGAAAATCATACAGCTAGCTTAAACAATTTAGACATATTACATATACAACCCAAAGGAAGACGTTTAGATACCTTAGAATCTTACGAAATTCGAAAATCAATATTTCTTAACCAAAATATCCTTAACGAACAGAGAGAAATTCGGTTCTCACCAATTACAGACCCCGCCCTTTTCTATTCTCACGTACGCAATAATATACCTTGAATTTTGTTACTCAACCTATGACTCATCGCCTACCTGCGCGATCCGCAGATTAATTTTTATTGCTTATTTTTTTCCCCCTCCTTCTTTTATTTTTATTTATATTTTGCTTTTTTCCACTATATAACCAAATTTTTACTAATACAAATCAGTAGATACTCCTGATGATGACCTAACGAGTCGAAATCGATCGAGTGATTTTTTAAACTTTTTGAAAAATATTCAAAATATTCTGCGAAACAAAAAACAAATGATTAATAAAAATGTGTTTATTAAGTATAAGTGTGTTTCGCCAAGTGCCTACGGCAAATAGCGTCAAAACCATATTTTGAAGTTTGATCTTTGCAGGAAATATTCAAAAATTTCGTTAGTACGAAACCCTACTAAGTCTCTTGATAAGCCCCTTGAGGTGAGGTTGTTGCTAAGGCTTTAAAAATATCAATCTCAGCTAACAAAAATTTTAAACAAGAATTAGAAAAACTATTATCAATCAAATTTTGTTTTATTCTGTAACCCAGTAATAATAAAATACTACAGAGCAAAATGCGCAAAATTTGGTGATTCGTGACAAAAAATGGACATCAATTTGGTTTTTGTTCTCGTTTTTTTACTATCATAAATTAATTAAATAATATTATTATTATTAGGTACCTCACCTTTTACTATTTTTATTTATATCATATTATGTTATATTGTTATTTTTATTGTTTGTTCTTTTTCTTTGTTGTTGTACAAAAACTTTAGAGTTTATACTTATATTAATATTAATAAATAAATAAAAAATATCATAAATTATATGCAAATAAATCAGCAAATTACACCCTCCGATTCCCTATACGATTTGGGCTTAAAGGCGAATTGTTACAGCTCTTATATGTTCTAACTCTAAAAAAATTATAATTGAAAATAAAAGTAATTCATGAAATACTTTTCTTCAATTTTTAACCAGTAATATATTTTTATTGGTTAAAAAATAATCCTTTGTGAGTATGTTTTAATTATGTACGTATAGAATTATACGAAACTATAATAACGGACTATTTTCAGATCGATGTAATATAAAAAATAGAAAATATAGTTAAAAATCGCACTAAAATCAAACAGGATATTATGATCGGTTGTAAAGCGATTACAAAAAATCTACCGCACTTTTCAGTCAAAAACGATAGAAAATGTATAAAACTTTCAAAAATTAAAAACTAGGTATTTTTTTAAAATTTGGAATTGAAAAGAAATCAATGCTAAAGATAAAACCTCCTATATTGGATGAACATTTATTTGAGAAGTGCGCTACTTTTAAAATTATTGAAATATTTGATCTACTTAATTTTAAATTCAAATTTATAATACAAATAGTCATATTTCAATAAATAGTCATATTTCTCTATCGAAAGTATTTTGACATATAGGTTTTGAACATCCGTACAAACTCAACTCTTAATTTGTAAATAAGTAGTACTCATATTCAGCCAAATTCTAATATGTCATTTTTATCATATGTATAAATTAGTGCAAGTTTTGTTTGACCTTTTTGAAGGTTTTGGTTTTTATGCTTAGAGGTTAAATTGCTATAATTTATAAGAATTTAATTGTTTTTAAGAATTTAATTGTTTTATTTGCCAACTTACCACTATCATTGGACATAATCAACTTTCACACATAATAAACCCATGAACATCTTAACAATAATTGATTCGATTTATTTTAACGGTATAAAGCAGTTGTTCTTTTGGTCGCTTGAAAGTTAAATTTGCTTCAGACCCAAGAGTTAAGAACTTTTCTCGATATTATCGAAAATTTACGTCTCCCTTATTAAGGTGTCGATAACGATTTTAATTATAAAATAATTTATTGATATGATTATACATACATAATAAAATTTGATTGAGATTTTGTTGTTGTACAATCGAAAAATTCGTAGTATGTAGTTATACTCGTATTCGATGATGTTAACGAATTAATGGATATTATCGAAAAAGAACGCCAATGAGAATTTCATAATAGGTCCCAAATTCAGAAATAATTCTTTAAAACTACTAATAGAAGAGTTTTGTTCAAGAGTTGTTCATTTAATGTATCAAAATTTTGGGTTTAATTTAGAATAAGCAGTCCTTTCTACCAATACCAAAAGAACTTACTTGAACGTTTTCAACCGATGTCTTTAATATTTTACGCAAATAGAAAAAATGATTAAACGGTGTAGTACAAACTTGTTCAACTAATCAAAATACATATTTATAAAGTTATTAACCGTGCTCTAAATACGCTGATTTTACTCAATTAGAACTATTAAAAACGCTGAAAATTACCTGATTATGAATATGATATACATAATTATAAAGATTTTATTGGATCGCTTTTTTAAAGTAAAACTACTTTTAGTTCTTTGTCAATTTAATGGAATTTACCTCGCAGAACTCACCACAATATTGCGTTTGCGGTAATATTTAAATATATCGATACCTAGTGGGGATTCGAAACCAAGAATCACAAGAATTACATGGGTTTTCTTTCTGCAACCTAAATGTTGCAACATAAAAAGCAGAACAACTGCTTGCACTCAAACTCCTTATAATATCAGCACGCTGATATGTAATACTATCGACGAAGATAAAATTTGAGGCTGCGTGTCAAGAGGTGTGAATCGTTTAGTCTTTAAAATTTGTTTTGGACACAGATTTGATCAGTTTGCCACACAATTTATAAAAAATAAACAAATTTTTGGAAAATCAAGCCTTAGCTATAATTAAAAATGTAGTTTAAAATACTGTCCCAGTTTCGGATGATAAACCGTCACAAGATGATTCTTCGTTTTAAGAAAAAAAATTGTATGTGAATGAAAGTTAATTGTTGATACTCTCTTAGATACCAGTTAGAGTTATTATCATCAAAAGCAGACAAACTTTACTGAAATGAATGACTACACTTGAGAAGAATCGCAACTGATGAAGTGGTGCAGTGGTTAAAGCTCCGGTACTTTGCCGAGAGGTGCTGGGGTTGAATTCCACCAGAGGAAGCATGTAAAATGAAAGTTTCTCATCGAATACGATCATTAACTTAATAATACAACTAAGACCCTCTGGTGATGTGGATATCTCGGCGCCGACCTTCCTAAACCCATAGTTCAGTAGGCTTCAGTAGTTAGAATAGTACAAGGACGAATATCGAAACTGGCCTCCTTACCTAGTTTTATTTTTAAATTTGCATCACATTAATGGCCGGTTGCACTAAAAAATGACTAACGGCCGTTAGTTTTATATAAAATCTGTTTTCAAAATCAGAAAAAAATCAAAGCAAACTTGATTATATAATATTTTATTCCGTGGATATAGCTTGTGTATAAATATTTAAACGGCAAATTTTGATTGAATAACTTTTTAGCTAATCGTTAAATATTTTCATGGAATAAAATATATTTAATGATTGCGTTGATTTTTTTCTGATTGCGAAATCAGATTTTATATAAAACATTTAATTTCGCACCGACCGTGCAACCGACCTTAAGAAAAATAAAAAAATATTTATATATATTTTTGAAAACCAATTTAAAATTTTCCAAACAACATTTTCCTAACAAAGTCAGAACGACATTAAACATATTATGCTTGGGCTAGAATACCTCTAACCGGTCACGTAAACCAAGCTAAGCATGTTGATCTCATCTTTAAAAATTAGTAGGTTAGACAGAGACAACACCACAGAAAATCAATAGCAAGTTACAAGAACTTATCGCCAAATGTCTAACGATAATCCTGATCAAACAAACACATATTAAAACCGACATAAGAAAGTGAAAATGAATTCGGTCACACTCAATAAGTCATTGAATGTCGACTATATAACCTGAAAGTGAAACGCTAGCAGAAGCGAAAGACCGCAACAAATCATGGACGGATTTGGAAGCAGTGGTCTCCTACGATACTAGATGGTAAAGCCTAGCAGACGCAGTATGACCCATAATTGCGTATGTGCGCTTTGCGCAAGGAATTTTTTTTTATTATTATTTGAAAACGAAATATTTAGGAAATATGAAATCTGTCGTAAACTTTTTGTGTTAGTCATTTGATATTTCAAGGCGAAATAAACCATAATAATCAAATAATAATTCTTTCGATGACTATGAAATGCCCTACTAGAAATTGGGAGTAATTATAATTTAACAGCTACTTACTTTTCAAGCATGTTTCTCTAAGGTAACAGTCCTCGGCCGCCTTGTAACGTAAAATTATTTTATAATTAATATTCTAAGAACATATTGTTTATTAATTTTAAAATAATTGTCCAAATTTTAACAGAACAAAATTTTTGTTGTGCACTTTTAATTTTTTAGGTAACATAATATAGCAATTATCTCAAATAATTAGCTTTTCTGAAAGCTAAGAGTCTGAACTATGTTTCCGTCAAAAAAAATTTCCTGGCGTACAGTTATTGTTAAGAGATAAATGAAACAGAAACAAAAAAAATTTCATAAAAAAAATAATTGAATTCTAAAAGTTTTGTTAAAACTTTAAATACGTTTTAACTAAATATTCATAATTATTATACCTAATTTAAAAGAGGATTTTTATTTTCATACACTAATGCCCGTTTTCAGTTAATAATTTAAAATAATTGGTAAACAATTTTTGGTCGCCTGTGTACGCGTACGCACACGCTAGGCGCGGCCCTGTAAAGCAATTTCACTAAGAATACTATAAGAGGAATAAATTTTGAACCATTAACTACTTCTCCGCTGCGTTTGATCCAATACTTCTGCGACATCCTATAGGTTCATGCATGCATTTTTTTGTATTTTGGGACTGATTTCTGTAAAATCATAAAGGGGTTTTGGTACAAAAAGACTGCAATAATTATTTAATAAATTAACTTTTTTTCTTTTTTAACAGTAAATGTTTATTATAAATTTTAGTATGTATATTGGTTCAGATTAAAAATGAGACAAAACTTGCATCAAATAGATGCACGATCTTGTTCTTATAGTGAAATGTTCGATAACAATTTCAGACATATTTTGCTGATCAATTTCTCTAATCACGTATATCGGTTATTGTAGTTCGGTGATTTTAGGATATGCTAAAATACTACGAAGGACTACTGATTTAAAACCATTGATTTAAAATAAACCGAGAAAAATTAAATGATGCGTTCTTCTTCGACCGCCGTTTTGGCGGCCAATATTTGAATTGGCCAAAAATTGTTTTATAATTTTAATGTGTAATTCAAGATCAATTGGTAATTTTTAATGGTTAAAAAGAAAAACTGATTGAGTATCATAGAGCCTTATTATGTTCCAATGTTCATATTCCAATATTTATTATGTTCCAATGTTATTCCACAAGTGGTGAGAATCGATGTTTGCGCCGCGTTTGGTCTTAAGGCCCTCGCTCGATTCACGTATATTACAAAAACACGTCATTTTGTTGTACCATAGCATAAAACTAACCAACCGATCATCAACATTTCTATAAACATTTCTAACATGTAACGAATCTTCAAAATTTTACATCGGACAAACAGGTATAGAAGCTATCCAGAAAGATACAAAGAACATATCAACGATCTATTTTGCCTTCCATATTAAAAACGAAAATCACAAGCCCACTGAGATAAATACAGACTTTACAATATTACACAGAATTGGAAAAGGACATCAATTAGATAGATTCGAAGAACTTGAAATATATAAAGAAAAACATAATAACAATTTGGTTAACGACAAAATCAACACCAAAATCAATAGAATTTACGAACTAATAATAAAAATACAGAAAGGAGGAGTCAAAATGTAGAGTAACCAACGTATATACGACCAATGTAAAATTAAGAAATTTAATAGTTATTTTAAAAAGGGAATATTTCTGAATACGATCTTTAAAATTAAATACTAAAATATTATTATTATCACTATAAGGAATTCTTAAAAGTTCAAAGTTGTTAAAAGTTCAAAAAATAAAACTAGTTTTTATTTATGTACTATAACTATATTGGTGCGAAACCAACAAAAATGTATTACCAAAGGGGTCTTTTATATTTCGGGATTAGAGAACAAAAACAAATATTAATCATCGAAAATCGCTTTATTGTTTTTCAAAATATTCCCCATGAAGATCTATACACTTTTGCATGCGTTTGAACCAATTGTCGAAGCACTTTTTCCACTCTGATTGAGGTATCTCCAAAACATGCATTCTGAACGCAGCAACCGCTTCTTCAGGTGCCGAAAAACGTTGACCTCTCAGTTTGTTTTGTACGTACGGGAATAAAAAGAAGTCATTTGGTGACAAGTCAGGACTATACGGCGGATGACTCATCAAATCGATGTTTTGAGTGCTCAAAAATGCAGTTGTTTGAGCCGATGTGTGAGAGCATTGTCGTGGTGAAGAGTGATCCGTCTTCGGCAGTTGGTTTTCCTGTTTTCTTGGAAGACAACTGGCAAACAAATGGTTGTGTACCACTCAGAATTGACTGTTCTGCGTTCTTCTAGTGGTACGGTTGCGACATGTCCATTTTTTCCAAAAAAACAGGCGATCGTTTGCTTGCAAGCGCAAACAACTTTTGTTGGATTCGGCTCATCTTGAAACACCCATACAGTCGACTGCTGTTTACTTTCGGGCTCATACGCATAAATGTCACTATGTCATAGACGTGTTTTGAAGCACCGCGATCGTATTTTTTGAGCTTTTCTTTCGACCAATCGACACGAGCATTTTTTTGAGCGATTGACAAACTGTGTGGGATCCAACGCGAACAAATTTTTTTGACATTCATATGTTTATGCAATATTGAATGTATGCTGGTCCCACTAATGCCTAAGGTTGTCTCAATCTCACGATAGGTCACATGACGATCTTGCAATATCAGTTCGCGCACAGCATCAATGGTTTCCGGAACAACAACTGATTCTGGACGACCTTCACAAATTCGTCTTGGAGTGAACTACGACCTCGATTGAATTCACCATACCATCGATAAACACTAGTCCTTGATGGAGCTTCATCGCCAAAAATTGAAATAAGTTCATCCATGCACTCTTGCTGCCTTAATCCACGTCGAAAGTTGTAAAAAATAATCGCACGAAAATGTTCACGACTTAATTCCATTTTTTCGCCGAGATGTTGAGTTAATGAGTACTGTAAACTACACAAATAGCGCTCGAATGACAAAACGTTCTGCGTACGTATAATCTCAAAAATGTCAAACTTTACGATAGAGCTGTCAGTTGCCAGATTGCAACACTAGGGTTGTCCAATGAAGAAATATAAAAGGCAACCCTCGTAAATCAACGGGTCGTATTTAGAATTTGTTCGATCGAAATTAAAAACTACACAAATTCACAACTATTTTTATTCAAATATAGTACGCATTGTTTTTATTTTCGGTAAAAAATTATACTTCTAGTATTCCAAAATAAAAAGTAATTATGAAAAGAAAAGCACGTTGAATATGTACTTAGTAATAGGAGAAATGCGACATTGGTAATATATGTAACACATGTTTACAAACACAAAATGAAAAACCCCAGGACGGCAATCAAAATTGTTTACTTAATTTTCTCTAATTTATAACTTGAATTAAGGATAAATTTACCACAAATCACTTTCTTCTTAACATAATTTACATTTTATTTTATATAAACACGTAGTAAACTTACTGATAGTCAGATACGCCTTTTTGAAATTTTTTAGGCGTATTTTTACAATTTTTGACACTTCATCTTTATTAATAGTTTGTATTTTTTTTTTTATCAAATGGTGCACTACCACGTACTACTACATAAACCACTAAATATTTTATAAAGTTTTTATTATTTTTACGTATTTTAATTAATAATTTTAAAAGCACAAAATTAAGTCGTCACCATAGGTTGTCACTGCGCACATAAATAAACAGCTGACTTGGGGTTTTTCGTTTTGAAATATGAGTAAGCCATATGCTTTTTTATATAACCATCCTGCTCTGACGTGCCTCAAATGAAATAGTAAATTTTATATGGGTAAAACCCAAAAACCTGTTCTAATGTAAAATTCTATTCACTAAACAAAATAGAAAATCAAATTTTAAATGATAATAAAATCTGGCCCTCCTCTTCCACTTCCATTTTACATTTTTCTTTTTATATATTTGTCATTGTTTTTAGTTTTGTTTTTACTTCTATTTGATGTGTGCGTGTATCATGTTTTCGTATATTTATTATAAAATTTTGTGAACTTTTCTTGTGTTTTTATACTAACGCAAATGAATACATGACTGAAATATTTGATAGGATCGGTGTATACACGAGTACGGTTCGGCTTGTAAAATGCACTTGTGATGGTTTAGAAAAATCCAAGAAAAGTTTACAAAAATTGTATAATAAATGACACACATGCAGTGTATCACTTGAGAATGCTTATCAAATTTCTGTTTGGTGCAGTAATTTTTTAAAATGAAGAAATGAGCAATTTTTTTTATGATGGTGCATTATTTTTCATAGCAATTTTGAGATAACTGTTGCACCACACCATTGTACATGGTACGGACCAGGATCGATTAAAACAGTACATATATAGTACATGGTACGGAATAGGGTAGAATCAACAGTACGTTCACAAAACAGAACATAGGACACTAAAGTATATGGTACGAAGCAGGACTGCTTAAAACAATACATCACAAAACAGAAGGACGGAACAGGCCTGATTAAAATAGGACATAAAAAAACAGTACAATGTACAATGAAATGAATTACTAGTAAGTAGAGATTTTCCTACAGTTAAAGTAATCATCAAGTAAATTTGATTGAAGATTGACTTTAATTTTTGCTTCATTTAACAGTTACAAAAAATATTTCAATAAAAATCTCATTCTTTAGTGTACTATATGCTTCGTTTTGTGATGTCCTGTTTTAACCGGTACTCTTTACTTTATTGCACCATGTACTGTTTTGTGATATCCTGTTTTCGACATCCTGTTTGAACACATCCTGTTCTGAAATGTGCCGTTCTGTGTGGGACCCATCCTACAGCTATCATTAAACTCGTTGAATATACTATTAATAACTTCTGCAGTCACGCAGTAACACATTAAGTGGTACTTATCGTTTTTTTTAAATATTAGCATTACATTAATTTTTGGACACACATATAAATTATTACTCTGGCCGTAAATTGGGTTACCCAAGTGCATGCTACTACGTCGAAACAATTTGACATAGAATAAATTACTTTCATTACCTCTCGAAAGCTAAAACGACTAATTTTTCTTATAAGAGGAAAATCTGTACAATGATCAATTCGAATTCGAAAATTTATTTATAATAATAAAACAAGGAAATTATTCCACTTATTTAAACTCTTACATCTGATGGATATCCTATTGCTTCTGAATAAACTCAATGATAAATAGAAAAACAGTGAATAGTGCAATAGTATAGTAGTCTACTTAGTATAGTCTTTTTATAATTATATTAATTTAAACTTAATGATAAAATTAACTTAACTCACAAACTAAATAATATTATATTGATTGTTTTGTGCGATTTTATACGTTTCCCATTGAAAAATTTGCAGCACGCATCAAAACATAATTTTTAAATTGTTTTCGGCTGAAAATGTCTCTATAAAGAAAACGTAAATTCTCTCATTCAACGCCACATTTTAATGTATTGTCTATGAACACAAAATGATTAATAATAGGAAGAAATATATATATATAATAATCGTGTAGGGTTCTTGAATTTGGGCGGGTCGATGTTGGCAGCCTGTGGTGGCCATGTTGTTTTGATGGCGTTTTGTTTCAGTCACTGATGCTAAATCATCATGATAAGTTACACGATTGAGCGTTAGTTCAAACATGGCGTGCGTTGTGCCCATTTTACGGCAGACGCGGTGGTCCTTCAAAGTCGATTCTCCAAGAAAAATTGCCATTTAAAGGACGACGCCAAACTACACGAGGTTCACAAGATGACAATGCATCCACAAAAAGTTACTGTTTGGCACGGATTTTGGGCTGGCGGCGTCATTTCTCCGTACTTTTTTGAAAATGACGTTGGTGAGGCCATCACCATCAACGGCGAGCGCTGCGGAACGATGCTAACCGATTTCTTTTGGTCCAAATTGAACAATATGGAGGTAGACGACATGTTTTTCCAGCAGGACGGAGCTATGTGCCACACAGCAGACGCAACGATAACATCGACCGGCCCAAATTGAAAAACCCTATAGTTAGACAGAGTAACGAAAACGGAAAAAATAAAAAAAAAATAAATGGGGCAATTAAAATGTGTTATAACAACACTCTTATACCAACTTTATTTTAATTTGCATCGTTTTACGTTACAGCCATAACTATTTATTGAAAACGATACAAATCAAAAATAAATAAAGTTGTCCAAGTGTATTTCTGTTGGTATAATCAATTTAAATTGCATGAACCATGCATATTTTGATGAAATAATTTCTTCTGTTTCGTAAATCTTTTTAAAATTGCGGAAGCTTTGGTAATAGAAAAATGTTTATATTTTTGGGTAATTGGTTTGAAATAATTTTAGTTAACTGAATTTGCAATGTTTGAACACGCAAACGGTTTGAACATTAGTAGCAATTTACATATACCATATACATTACCATCGTCAACTCTGTAACTGAATGATAACTTATAATTCTGAACAGTTCATTCTAGACATTTATTGAAGATAAGAGAAGTAACGTAAATATCGAACTGCAAATAAAAAGTAAAATCTATCTATTACTTTTTGTTGTACAGGCTTTATAGGGAAAACCTCACAATTTTGTTTGACCGTTCTTTGAGTGGTTTTTCAACTTGAATTTCACAATACCCTTTCTCTTGATTTTCAATAAGTTGAACGGAATTACATACTTTCGCGGATATCCATCGGGTCACTTTTGTGGAACTGTTTGTAGTAAAATATATAAAATGAATAAGCAGAATGGATCATTTATTAAAGTTGTTTAACTTCAAGTACGTACAAAAATTAAGACCAGCGCATAAAACAAAAATTAAAATAATAGTATGCAATTATTTAGATATAATACAGGGGAATTATTTAGATATAATACAGGGGGTTTTATACTTGAGCACAAATATTTTAGGAGCTTCTAAAACTTAACAGCACCAATGAATCAGTAGTCTATTCAAAATTTAATCTATTTGAACGTAATATGGGTTACTCATTGATGTTAATAATTAATGCTTAAAAATAAATGTTCAAACAACAAAATTAAGATCTCGGCAATAAAAATCAGTAATAAAATAATATTTGAGATTATTTATATAATACAGCATAGATGCTGTATAGATAATAGATTTAAGTGAAAATATTTTAGATCGTGATTCCTTGGATACTTTCGAACAAAACACCCATTCCTAAATTGAGGCTTGAAGATATTATTACAAGACACAATAAAAATTTAAAACAACGTACATATTATTATTTTTCGAACAAGTGGCGTAGTGGTTTAAGCTTCAGCGCTTGGACCGAGAGCTACTGGCTTACGAATTCCACCAGGAAAATGGAATTTTCTCATGTGATTACGATCGATGATTAAATAATCATCATAACCACAACTTGAGAATTTGCGGATTGGGAGCGTAGATTTCATGCGACCCAATTCTATGTCAGTATAAAGACTGACACGAAGCTTGTCACGTGCATATCGTATATTGTAAATGTGTGAGGATGATGGCGTAAATATGGAAGTATGTCTTTATACTGACATGGAATTGGGTCGCATGAAATCTACGCTCGAATTTTTTATTATGAAAAATCGCAGAAAAAATCAATTAATATGTTATCTGGAATGTTTCATCTTTTTTTCTTAGATGTATTACTGAATAATTAACAAATAATAATTATTCAGTAATACATCTAAGAAAAAAGATGAAACATTCCAGATAACATATTAATTGATTTTTTCTGCGATTTTTCATAATAAAAAATTCGAGCGTAGATTTCATGTGACCCAATTCCATGTCAGTATAAAGACTGACACGAAGCTTGTCACGTGCATATCGTATATTGTAAATGTGTGAGGATGATGGCGTAAATATCGAAGTATGTATAAGGACCACTATATGTCTGTGTCAGTCCTTCGAGACAGCCATCCAAACCAACCTATAATTTACAAAAAATGTTGTTGTAGCGAACAACTTTCTTGGGAAAATAAGCGACTAACAAAGCAAGTTATTTTGTATTCGAGATGGAACAATACTTCTTAGATTCCTGTGGATCATTGTTATGCGTTCGTGACCGTCTTGCAAGTTCTAAAATGACCAAAATTATTTCTGGAAATGTAAGAAGTTTTAAACAAATAAATTAATTTAGTTGATTTATTATTGATTTCTAATTAATTAAATAATAATTTAAAATAATTGTTCAATTTTGACGAAAAATATTTGTCTCGTTTTTCCCGATTGTTCAGGTTTTTCCTTGTAAGTAAACTGATTTTGGGTTACGGAACAACGCATTTCAATTAACCCATTCCCGTCAAATTTTTGTTGATATATATGCAAATGACGGCTATAGCCACCATGCATATTTTAATTAATAAAAAAAGGAACATCATTCTTACCAAGTGTACTAATGCATTTATTTGTTAATTATTCAATAATACATCTAAGAAAAAAAGATGAAACATTCCAGATAACATATTAATTGATTTTTTGTCCTATTTTTCATAATAAAAAATTCGATATATTTCCGCCTTCAGAGACAAATGACGGCTATAGCCGTCGTATTTTTGTTGATATATATACAAATGACGGCTATAGCCGTCAAATTTTTGTTGATATATATGCAAATGACGGCTATAGCCGTCATGCATATTTTAATGGTTCATCTATATGTTTCATTTTATAGGCGTAATATTTGAAAAAATAATCCGTCGAGATATATTTTTCTAGCCGACGGCAAAATAGGGATAGAATAATTTTGAGTATATAACATAAGCTATAAAATTGTTAATACATATTGTTTACTAACAAAATAGTATGTACATATGTTCGCTAACAAAATATTATCTGTGGCTATTATGAAATAATTATATACTATACGAGTATATAAAGAAATTCAATAATTTGTGATATTGTTAACAATATTATATGTAGTTATGTTTCTTGATTTACCATTTTAAAAAATATTCGTGATCTTAAGAATTCATTTATTTAAATAGATTATGTACTTTAAATTACAAATTAAAATTAATTAAAATATGCAAAACGGCTTTTTGGCAGTCATTTGCCTACATATCACCAAAAATTCGAAGGCTATAACACTCATTTGAGGCAACGGGTTAATTAAAATATGCAGGACGGCTATAGCTGTCATTTGCCTACATATCACCAAAAATTTGACGGCTATAGCCGTCATTTGCTCTGCATAGAAAAATGATGTGATGAGCAAATGACGGCTATAGCCGTCGAGAGTTTTCATGGAAAAACTGTGAGAAAATGTAATAATTTTCACTTCCAAACATATAAAGAATGCTCAATTTCATATCGCAGTCATAATCAATTGAAAAAAAAGTGTGTTTCTGAGCACGGTCATCGATATAAAAGTGTGCGGGAATGGGTTAACCTTGAATTAACCCTATTATTGTCACTATACAAGTTTATGTCACTGTGTATTTTGATTTGATAGTTTGAATTACATTATTCTTTTATTATTCTGTTTCGCAGGAATTTCTTGTAAAATTGAACGCTCTTTAAAACGGCAAGCTTTCCAAATTTACATATAATTTCATTTATGTGCTTTGGAAATGTCACGAGTCTTAAATTAGTAAAAATATCCATGAAGATTTTTAAAATAATTAGTTAAATCAAAGGAAGTATTAATTGTCCAGTGGATTTAAAGTCCCTTGAAGGTCACACGCACGCAGGCTCACGCACACACCACCCATTCACACAATTACAGTATACCACCTGCACATTGCAAGCACCATGCTAACCTGTACACTGACATGGACAGTGGGTCGGCGTCGAATTCTGCACTCCAAACTAGAGGGTCTTAGTTGTGTTTATTAACATCATCGATCGAAATCGATGACGAAAATGCGCTTTGCATGCTGCCTCTGCTGGGATTCGAACCCAGTACCTCCCGGTCCAAGTGTCGAAGCTTTAACCACTGCACCACTTGTCCACCACCTGAAACTACTTTCCTTCTACACTGTACCTCAGTAAATACCCAAATAGACGGTGTTTTGCTGAAAATTAATTAGCCAAGGAATTATGCCCTACCATAGTTGCCCTCACGTACAAAACCTCCCGTATATTTAATATATTTACAAAATCTCGAATGATATTTTGAAAACAAAATATAGATTTATACCACAAAAAGTGTATAAAGTTTTTCAGTAAAAAACAGCATAAGGTGTGCCAGAAATAAAATACACTGTATATTTGCAAAAAATGCGTAAAACGTACTAGACCGCAAAATACTATTAATATTTTCATTAAATTTATTGAAATCAACGGAATACAATATTTATATTATTTATTTATTTATTTATTTTAAATAAATAAAAGTATATAGAAGATTATATGAAACTTTAATTAAATACAGTCACTTAAATATTTTATTTTTTATATTATTGTAAACAAAGATGTTATATAACTTATTTATTTATAATTTATTACTCTTATTTAATAATCTACACAAAAATCACATTTAAATTTTATTTTTATTTTAATAACTTTTTAATTTCGGCAAGAAATACTGGTGATTTGAATCATCCACGCAGAAATTTGCCCCTCACAGATAAGCTTTTCTTATATATGTGTTTATCATTTTATTAAAT
The DNA here is from genome assembly GCA_932526605.1 of Nephrotoma flavescens. Classification (NCBI taxonomy): domain Eukaryota; kingdom Metazoa; phylum Arthropoda; class Insecta; order Diptera; family Tipulidae; genus Nephrotoma; species Nephrotoma flavescens. The sequence continues at coordinate 160,211,413 of OW052220.1, read as the reverse complement.
TAAAATAAGAACCATTTATTATAAAATTTAAAAATTAAATTTTATAATTGTATTTTAATTTAGTGGAGAAAACAAAATTATTAAGTTCTTGTTTTATTTTATATAAATTTCTACCCTAATAAATTTCTATGTAGATTCCCGCCTTGGGCGATTTTTTGACAACATTGACATAACTCCTTCGCTCAACGGTAAATGAGACATGCGTCGATGTACATCTACTGATGAAAACTCCACGCATAACACACTGACATCCTGACGTTGTTTTGTGTCTATAAAATTGTTGGAAATTTTATTGGTTTTACAAAAAAAAACTAATTTCATATATAATTTTATTGTGTACGTATATATGTGTGAATAGTTTTAAACAAAATGTCATGGGGATGAGTGAAAACTAATCCTAGCAAACTAAAGGTAGGATGTACATATGCCATAAAAATATGTGTGCTACTGTGTTAATTAAAATTCCGAACCACAGAATAATATATTAGTATCTACCTATATACGGGAAATACAATATTTTGTTTAGGCAAACTTGAATGCAATCGAGGGACCATCAGAAAATTTAATTCAAATTTAGTAAACCAATGTTACTTCAATGTCAGTTTAAGCTTTTATTAAATTTTATCATTAATCTGAATGAACAGAACGTCCTATAGTTCACGTAACATATGGTTGGATTTTAGCATTTATTATCGAGATAAAATGGCCCTGTTTGGTTTTTAATCGAAAAGTATATCTCGATTAAAAACAAGACAGTGTCATTTTACCTCGAGAAATATATTTTTAAAAGTTTAGCCAGTGTGAGTGATACAAGTTGTTAATAAATTTTAATCGAATCTGTTTTTCTTTGTGGTGATTGATTAGTATAGGATCATTACAATATGTTTATATAATTTTTACCCGTGTACACGACGAAAAGAAATGAAGTACGTATCAAACAAGTATCATCGTGTAAACCCGTATCAAGATACTTTAACATTTCAGAGCCTACCTATTTGATATTTCAGTAAAATATTCATCAAAAGTACCCAATCTGTAAGTATGTATCACTCAATACGTCACGAGTCTATCGACTAAAAAAACATTTTTTCTGGCGACCAGAGCTTTCAGGTATCAACGGTGTTTTACAGCCATGTTTAAACTCAGCAAACCAACGTTCGATGGGCAGAGTCCCTATAATACTTATCAAGCCATTGCTTTGTATGAACGTTATTTTCCTCATCAAATAACAATAGTTAATCAACACTCAAAATTATTTTTTACGTTGTTTTGAAAACAACAAAAGTAGCGTTGTTTAAGGCTGTATGGCACTCATTTTATCAAAATAAGGGTTACGCGCAAATCACCTAGTTGCTACAAAAATTTAGCTAATGGCATAATTTTTGTTTTAACGCAAAGCTAAGGGTATTTTTGAGGGATTAATACATGATTATTTTAAAATTCCGTATATTTAATCCGCAATTATTATTTAAAGTTGACGAATTTTTAAAAATGTTGCCATCTTACGAATCGTTTTATTCTATTTTTTTCCACCAAATTATGTTTGTTTTTTATATTGGCATGTACAGAATGATATTTTCGAGGGATTAATTCATGATTATAAAGATTAACATTAATGGGTGTCCATTAAAATAATATTTTGTCCGAAAAGCCGAAAAAAATTCTTAAACAAATTAAATTCACGGACGATTATAAAATTCTTCTTAATTATATGTGTTGGCTTGTTACACATACATAGTGAGAATTTCCTGTGGTTTCTGATTTAGTGATATATAATTCGCTAGATCGATATGTTCTTGTTTTGTATTATCGGTACAAAGCAAGAGTTGGATTTTTGCAGTTTGGTCGTTGCAACCTGATGAGTAGACCAACTTTTTATCAGTACGAAACCAAGCTGCCAAGAAGCTACCTAACGGAGTTCTCATTTTTGCAAGGGTTTGTGTTCTTTGTGTACACAAGTACGCCCTGGGGTTAAAGGTTTGAGGGAGGGGAGTGCATTTTTTCTACTTTTGTGGTAGAAATATTGTTAATAAATGGCCTCTTTGTTTTCTGCGACTAAAATAGTCGTAAACATTGTATGGGTGTCCATTAAAATAATATTTTGTCCGAAAAGCCAAAAAAAATTCTTAAACAAATTAAATTCACGGACGATTATAAAATTCTTCTTAGTAGATAAACTTAAAATTTGTGTATTATACAACATTTGGCCTAATTTTCATAAAGTTGTTGGAAACTGTAACAAATGATGTTGGAAGGTATTTTGACGCATACTTCATTCAAAGGCACTCGCAGTTTATGTGTTCACAACGGGCAACATTTATATACATATAAATGCATTTAATGTCATACTAACTACTACTACTATAAATGCATTTAATGTCATACTGACTTATTTTCTATCTCGTTCTTCCAAGTAGAAAACTTATTTGGTCATATAAACATTTTAAAATGAGTTGTATCAAACTAAATTAATACAGGGACGACTGCAAATAAATTTATTTGTTAATTTATTTATCAAATTTAAACTACTTTTTATCCAACTAAATAATTAAGTAGTACCCTTCTTTTCTTTTTACCCATTTTATTTAAATTTATTCTCTTTAGAATTAAAAAACAACTTTAAATTTGTTTCGTCTTGTGGTTGTCAAAATAAGTCGGTAAAAGCAATTTGGAACAGCTTGAGTGACTTATTCAAGATGGCCTCAAATAAGTCTTTAATAAGTCGTTGTTTGGAAAACACCCTAAGAGATAGATATTCGAAAATGTATATTGGTACGAGTAATCTTTTTATGAAATGACGTTGTTTTGGAATTTTAATTCGAATAGTATCAACAAGATACTACCACCAATGAGTGTTTAATATCTATCAGTATAGCCAAGTGGTCGAACATATTTGCATTAGCTGATGGTCGAGAATTCTATACAATGGATGTGTTTGCGTTTGTATGTTTCCTAAACACAGATATTTTCATGCCAAAATCATCCAAAAGACATCGTATATTACTTTTACATTCGATGTCTTTTGGATGATTTTGGCATGAAAATATATGTGTTTAGGAAACATACAAACACAAACTCAATATATATTATATTATATCAATATAATATATTACGTTTATGATACAAACGCAAACAAATCCATTCAATAGGCACATTGCTTAATACTTAATAAACACATTTTTATTAATCACTTGTTTTTGTTTCGCAGAATATAGGAAACTATATTCTGCGAAACAAAAACAAGTGATTAATAAAAATGTGTTTATTAAGTATAAGTGTGTTTCGCCAAGTGCCTACGGCAAATAGCGTAAAAAGTACATTGCTTAATATTTGTTTGTTAATAATTCTAACTGAACATTACTTTTATATTATGCATATTGTGCTATATCCTATCTTCCGTACCTTGTATATTATTTGAGTACCTAATCATTAAATAATAGTCCAATTGCAACCTAAGCCAGTATACAAATCAAGCTTAAACAATTTACATTATTTGTGTTGTTATGGTTTAATGCCATTTTTTTCGCCACTGTATAACTTTTGTTACTTTGAAAATTTGATTAAAATTAAACACTTGTAATTTGTTTTCCTTATAGTAACAATGTGATTTTTATTTTAGAACATCGTTTTCGAAAATATAATTTTCATCTTCGATTCTAATTACAAACTATTCAGATCTAAAATTCTAAACTGACTTCAGAATAGATTGTAATTAGAACTGAAGATGAAAATTATATTTTCGAAATCGATATTCTAAAATAAAAACCACATTGTTACTATAAGGAAAACAAATTACAATTGTTTAATTTTAATCCAATTTACATTATTTTTCGTGTAACAAAATAAAAATATAATAAAGAATCTGTAAAGTGCCGTTGCCATATTAAATCTGAAAGGATATCAATATCAGTGCTTTTTCTCGTGGTTTATAACGTACGTATTCTATATTCTTATGTCATAAATTGAATGCAATTATATTAAATTCAATTCAAGAAATTATTTATTTTATAAGATTTCGCACATAAAGTAAACATACTATTTAGCGAGGTATTCTGCTTTGGGAAAACTAGTGGAATTAATGGTGTTACGTCCTGCATATGTTGAATGCTGGCATATGTTGGTTGGAAGATAAATATTGAAAAAACTAAATTCCTTTCATTGTATAACAATATGAAATTTTCCTTGTTTCTTCTCGAGTATAGAGGCTACGGACGTTTATTTCAACAAGTGTTATTTTAATATATTTTTTCTAACTATAATAGTTTTTTAATCACTGCATGCAATACACGTGTTCGAATTCTTAACTTAAAAAATTTAGTTTCTGCAGTTTCGAATCTGCTTGAAATTAGTCTTTGCTTTGATAATATCAATTTTTTTTATAAAGTGCATGTTATAGTATTAATGTAATATTTTTGAGCAATTAAGTAATTCGGTAGTGTAATTAAACTTCGTTTAGATACTGTGCACCCAGCCCCTGATGCGTAATTTAATGTTTGCCTATACTATAAAATTAAAATACAAAGCTAGGCACGAGCTTATAGAGTAAAATTTAATATATTCCAATTTTTTTATTTTATTTTTAAAAAACTTTGTATATTTATTTTTTTAAAAATATCTATACTTTATTTTAAAAAATTATTAAAAAACAGTGATGTTAAACTTTCATTATAACAAATTAATTTTTTTTTTAATATTAAAAAAAAAAATTAGTTTGTTATAATGAAAGTTTAACATTACTGTTTTTTAATAATTTTTTAAAATAAAGTATAGGTATTTTTAAAAAAATAAATATACAGTTTTTTAAAAATAAAATAAAAAAATTGGAATATATAAGTTTAACAAAAAGCCACGGACATCATAATGGATTTTATTCATTTATACGGTAAAATTTAATATTTTAAAACAAATTTGAATTTATTATTATTGTATATTCCGATTGAGCTTGCGCTACTTCTCTAAGTTTGACTGCTAATAATAAAAAAATAATTCAGCCATTATCACTATAACGAGGATTAATAAATATTAATATTTCAAAATTAATTTTGAATTTAAATATTTATTAATCCTCGTTATAGTAATAATGTCTATTACTCCTTTCTTAATCGATTTATCTTCAACTATTACTATTTGAAAAGTTATTAATAACTTTTACTATTTTAATAGTTATTGATGAACTGATGGAGTAATAAAAATAAAAACCCTTGAATAGATTAATAAATATTCAAAAATAAAACTAGTATTTATCTCTAATTAAATTCAGTGTAAAGTACACAAAAAGTGTTAAATGAATATTCAGATATTAATTATTGAATATCAAGAAGAAAATTTTCACAGGTGATTATCGAGCCTGCACAACCTACCTTTCCTGTAACAAACAACACTCATAAGATCCATTGGTTAACCCATTATTTCATTCTGCAAATTAGTCAAAACAACTGTCTATTACATTTCGAAAGTTACAAAACTATTTCATTGACGGTCAATTATTTGTAAGTAAGAAAATTTTAGTAATTTTTTTTCACGACATACTACACTAAAATTTTAAATAATTATATTACATACTTAATTAGCAAAGGGTTTCAAAAATGATATAAATACAACCAAAGATAGATCGACAAGATAAATCGACAAAATACATTTGTCTGCCGATAATGTCGCTTTGGCAAACACAACAAGAGCGCCAGCGACGAAACAAGATAACAACATAACCTAAAATATCAAATTTATCATTTGGTCGACTTTTAAAAACATTTATTACAAAACTACAATGTATACAACATTCAGTTAGATTGGAATTCATTTAAAAGCAGTTAACAAAAATTTGATACCAACATCATAACCTCATAATAGTTGATACCCAGCACTACAGCGTCGACGACTAAATAGGAAATGGATTTTACAAGAATTCGGCGACAATGTCGTCGTCGCCAGCATGTTAGACATAGGATGGGATTGTATGTGTATTTTAATTTGATATGTTTGCTGCTCGTCGCTTGACGCTGTATATCTCGTTCTGTTTATACTTATAATTTATCGTAGATAAAATATTTTTGCTACTTTGGATTTCTAATAGGCAGTTTTTTTCTTTCAACTTATTTGAGTTGGCAAGACGCATGCAATTTTTAGAATGAAATAATCACCGTTATTACGGTTGTCGTGTCGATCGGCAAACAACACGACTTTGTCTTGTAGTGTAGATTTTTATTTTCTATTGCGTAACTATCACGAATCGACTAAAGAGTTTTGCCACATTAGCATTGAAAAATTCTGAGTTATTGTGAATTTTTCGGTTAACTTAGCAATCGTAACTTAGTTGTGCTCTACCCCATTGAAGCGCCTCCAAAGTTTAGTTGACGACTCCGGGCCGAGCTTAGTCGTGCTGAAAGATCACTTGGCCATATCTTTTGGTATACTGTGGTCGTTTGAGGTTCAATGCTGGGTTTAATTGCATCAATTGTTGTTTATAACGTTCTCCAGTGATGGTTTCATTAGGTTGGAGTAGCTCACAAATTCAACTGGTTCCACAAGATGTACAGCATTAGCTTCTTGCCATGAATATTCGGTTTGACGGTAGAAGTTGATGCATGACCGAGCTTACCCCATTATTTTCTGGACTTTAAGTTATCGTAGTGTATCCACTTTTCATTGACCTAAATTTAACCCATTAAAACCCGAACTATGTTCTAGTGGCCCGATTTCTCTGAAAACCTTAATTCACTTATATTTCAAGTCGAAAAATGTAAATGTGAAAAAACAATTCAATAAGTCATGTCAATGGGGCTCTGGAGCTTGTATGATATATCAGTACAATGGGCAAAAACAGTATATTTAAAATTGTGTTTATAAATTGTTTCACATTTTTTATTAATTTATTTCTGTTTCTAATGATAAATTTAGGAAATAATAATATAAACAAAACATATTACAATTCATTTAAAATTGAAAAAATCAGAAATTTTAACACAATAAGTAAGTATTTAAAAATATCTTAAAAAATTTGGAATGGGGTGTATGTAGAAGATTCAGTGCAAGTATTAAGCGAACCAAATCTGTAGTAAATTATAAGAATGGGACGTTTGGATGTGCTTGTCTGTCTGTGCAAGAAAACCCGTCTGTTAGTAACGGCTCTATTTAACGTGAACGTCATAGCCCGTTGTATGATATACCATACCATCGAAAATATGTGACTATAAATCCTTTAATTGCGAATTATAATTTTTATATTCTTTAAAATTAAATTAATTAGTATATTCTTTTTGTAAAAAAATTACATAACACACAATGAAAGTTAATGGCATAATTTTTTATAAAGTCTCTACTTCCCAATGACGATCCATTTTGTCCTTAATGCACATCGATCAAAATGCAACTAAACCTTTTTATCCGTTAGGTTTTAAATTATTTTACTAGTATACACCATCCTCAACCTCTCTCTCTCTCTCTGGCACTATATCCCATCAAGGGATTAGGCCGCCTCAAATGAGGTTTCATAATCATATTTTCATTTCGGATAATGAGTCCTATAAACCAACCGTGAAATATTTCCTTGTCACCACCGGGAATCGAACCCGGGACCTCCGGTCACTGGAGCAAGCATGCTAACCACTTTGCCACCCAGGGCGGCGGCCTCAACCACTTAAGATAAAAAACAAAAAATTGTATGTATAGTATTCAAGAGAGAAAATGTTAAGAAAGTAGTGATTTGCGTATGATATATCATTCATCGGGCATTAATGGGTAGCAAACAAACTCAACGCGCGAGTTGATATTATGCGTATGGTATGAGTCTGACTTGTTTCCATCTAGTGAATAATATAAAAAATATATAAGAAAAATACTATCAAATACGTTAGTTAAAGAAAAATATGTTTGCAGAACACAAATGAGGAACTGAAAAATCAGCTCGATCTTTACAGTTGTGTAATTTGACGCCAATATGAAAAATTTGAAGCCTAGCGAACAATATTACTACATATAACAGTTCCTGCAAAATTAAAAACCAAACAAAGCACTATTTATATCCATCTCAATTCTATTTAAATAAGCTTGAACTCTTGAAATTTGCAACTCTTGAAATTCAAAATTAGGCTAAGTTTGCATTGCTAATTCTATTGTACTATATCCTGTTTCCGACCTGCGATCACAACTGTGTATGTTTCGAAAAAGAAACATGAAAAAAACAAAACCCATTACAAACTATGGTTATTTATTACATACAAATCATTGGTGTACGGTGGACTTAAATTAAAGAAAAAAAAATTGTTTGGCTGGAAAAGGGATATATTAAAAAATTTATTTGAAAAAAGGAAACGATTTATGTTTTAGTGTGATGAATTTTATAACTAACCATAATTTTTAATTCAAATATTGAGATGGTCCGTTTTGTGTTTTGAATTGCCGTATGTAATTTGTATTGGGCCCATTTAAAATTAACTCTGTTTCAAAACTCGTCTATGGTATGTGCTTTGTTTAAAAAATCTGAAAAACCCGCGAAGATTTTAAGGACCATTTACCCTGGTCATTTCGTTCGTAATTTTACAAAATAAGTTTGTGTTAAAAACAGCATCTCCAATGTTATTATGCTGTCAATAGGCTGTACCTATTATGTATTAAATTAAATAGTGTTGGCTAATGTAGTCACAAAATTGATCACATCTCATAAAAAATATTTTTAGTTTATTATTTATTTAGGTTAAAAATTAATTGTTTTTATTTGTCTAAATTAATTTTTTAATAAATATGTAGTTAAATTCGAAAAGGAAACTTTATAAACTAAATTAAAGTAAATCTTTACAAAATCTCACATTGCAAAATGACGCAGTACAAAATTATCACTCACTCTGGTGCAATAATACTATCTGGTATTTTCGAAAAATGTTTACAAAATAACAAACAGAATAGCAGTGGCCCTATTCTGGTTTTCCCAGGGAATAGGGAATTGGGAATTAGTGACGTTTTTCTAGCAGTTGGAAATTTTTTATTCCCCAAAGTGTATTCTGGTGTTTGGGAATTTTTTTTATTGGGAAGAAATAATTCCACTTTATAGCAGTTTTGACGTTAATTTTTCCCAATTATTTTTTTGGGGAATTATAATTCGTACGAATTTTGAAACATTATTTTTGCTAATAAATATATATTTAAAAATAAATTAAACTTGTAATAAGGTCGTAATACGTGTTTTAGTTTATAAATATTTACATAAAAAAAAAATCCCAAAAAAATTATTCCCTGTCTGCCAGAATACACTTTTGGGAGTTAGAGCAATTTGTAATTACAGCAAAAAAATTCCCAATTCCCAATTCCCCGGGAAAACCAGAATAGGGCCACTGATAGCTAGAAGAATAGCACAAAATATAGAATACCAGATAGCTAGAAGGAGAATTCCTCAAAGCCAACAAATTTTGTTTTGGTCAATGGTTAAATCGAACATAAAAATTATCTTTGCGAAAACCATAACCTAATATGTAATTGTTGTTTTATCTATCCAATAAAATACTTATTTTTATGTTATTTCTCCTTCAAATTATTGTAATAAATAAACACAAGCAGTTACGAGTAATCTACTCATTAAGAGGGTTATGTACTAAATGAAGGGTATCTTGTGCAGGTTCGATAAGCTTCTGCGGGAACATTTTCTTCTAGAGATTTTTTAGTATCAATAGATAATATCTAAAACTCGTGCTTAGTTTTTCTGTTTTTCCAAAATTTTATTTTAATAGATTGTTATTAGTTCTCAAAGTTGAACAACTTGTGCAGGTTCGATCGAGGAAAATTATCATTTGATGCGTATATATATACAAAGTTTATATTTTCTCTTAGAATGTTTGCATGACGCCTATCTCATTGTATTGTATTCTCAATTCGGTCATTGTATTTGTGAAATTTTATTTGTTTTAAAACAAAATTAAAGAGAAGAAAATAAAATATTAAATTTTGCCCATGAATGAAAACGAAAAATGAATTTACGAGTTTGTTTACAAATTATATTGTATTGTTGTTGTATTTTTTCGAAAGCAATTTTTGTATTTTCATTATTACCTGTTTAGTTTCATAGAATGGTGTAGAAAATTCAACTAAATTTGAATGTTAGGTGACATTTGTACATGTGTAGACATTTTCAGTGTATTTACAACTGTTTCATCATCAAATAATCATTTTAATTGTTGGTAGGATTACTAAAGATGCATCGACACAGTTATATGAAATTTGTGATCTATGTTGATTAAAAATCTGCGTGTTTGAGAATAAAGTGATTTACCTGATAAATTTTGAATGCAGCAAACTCGAAGATATACAATAAATATATTGTGTGTATTTTCCAATTTTCACAATAGATATATAACAGAAACGACTTGATGACTAAGACCAAGAAATTATGACAAAAAAAAAAAATTGCGTACATACTTGCCATTGTAAATCTTATATCGTTTTCACTGGCACAAAAATCTTGATCCAAATTTTTGGATTTATTATTTTGTGCCAGAGAACACAATTTTGGATTTTTTTGTTGACGTTTACTCACACATAAAAAAAAGTTAAACGTCATGTGAAGTTGTCAAAAAAGACGTCGCGCAATTTATATTTTATTATTATATTTGTGATTGTTTAAGCAAGTTGTGTTTAATAAAATAAAAATTGTTTTATTCAAAGTGTTGTTTTATAAAAGATTATTGCGTGTGCACCGAAAACAATCTTACAACAAATAAGCTTACAAGTTTTGTATTTCATCAGCTGTAAATTATAGTAAATAACACAAACTTGAAAGCCGTGTTTGTTTCTTGTTTTTATTATAGATTTTACTATATTATATTAAATAATTGATTTATAATAGTGTCTGACGAATAAAATGAAAGCGAATATGGTTAAAATTGATAATAATCGAACTAAAATTATCAACAAGCCTCGAAGAATATGAAAGTTTGCAAAAATTATTTAGACGGGCTGTTCGTGACTACTACAGCACGGATATTGCTATCGAATATGCTAAATTAATCGTTTTATGGGATAACGATGAAATCTGGGATGAAATATTATCAAAATATGCCTTTAACTGTCTTAATGACTCTCAGCTGTTTCAAGAGCGACTTAATCATTAACAAATTAAATTAGATGAGTAAGAGAGATGCATTTGCATTTATTTGAGGTATTCACTAAATTGTCTTCTAATTTCAGCTCTCCAGAAATTATAAAAAACAATGTTAAAGATTTACCAAGCCGAATGTAAACTATCTCCTATAGAAGTTGCAACAGTATACAAAGAATTCGCTAAAAAACACGAAACGGTAAGTGCAACGGAGATTGACTTGTGATTAAAATCTATAATAAAAACAAGAAACAAACACGGCTTTCAAGTTTGTGTTATTTACTATAATTTACAGCTGATGAAATACAAAACTTGTAAGCTTATTTGTTGTAAGATTGTTTTCGGTGCACACGCAATAATCTTTTATAAAACAACACTTTGAATAAAACAATATTTATTTTATTAAACACAACTTGCTTAAACAATCACAAATATAGTAATAAAATATAAATTGCGCGACGTCTTTTTTGACAATTGACATGACGTTGAGTATATGTGTGAGTAAACGTAAAACAAAAATCCAACAAATATTTTGGATTTTTCTTTGATCCATTTTCAAAAAAAAAGACAAAAAACGTAAACAAATCCATTTCCAATTGATTCCAATTAGAAAAAAATGTGGATTTTTGTGCCAGAGAAAACGATGTTAGTAAAAATTAAATTTCGGTTAGCATAAACTCGGTCAAGAAACTCCGTCCTTTTCTTGACAAGATCCGAATTCATTATTAGTTCCCATTGGTTGAAAAACTACCAACAACGATCTATCTTCATATCTCAGAGCAATGTCGATGACCTAATCGTTATGGCCTGCTATAAACACCTAAATGTACTATCTGATTTAATGCAACGCACTCTAAAAGTTGTGGAAGTGTGGTGCTTTGAGAAGAGGCTCTGCGCTAATCCATCTAAGCCAAGTATACTATTCTCAGAGGAGTTAAAATATGTATGAGCTGTATGCGCATTCTCTGGGAAACGATCACAAGATTTAAAAACAGTAAACTTTCCTAGACATTTACTTTGAGAGCAAACTTCAGAAAACCACTGCTTTTTTATCAAGGCAGTGTGAGCCGCATTTGGTGTTTGATCATGGAGTTTGACTCCTAGTAGATTTGGAGCTAGTAGGTTCACTTCACTTGATCAACGATCATAAGACACTCTAGGTTTAATTGCATTGTGTATGAAGCAGAGCTTACATGACTCACTCTCTGTGCAATTGCTGATCCTAACTCAGATGTTTCAGGCTTAAATATTATTCTGCGTACAGATAGTAAGCCTGAGCTCAATTCGTCACGGAATTCTGTGATCTTGTATAATCTACATTTAATAAACAAATCAACAACGAGACTCAAACAAACACCAAGGGCCAGTGACAAGCTATCCAGTCTGCCATAAGAGAAACAACGGAAAATACAGTTGGAAGAAGACCACTATGATCGCTTAATGATTGATTCGACGACCATAGTGCCGTCAACTAATAAACAAAAGCTGCGTGAAAAATGGTTAACTAGTAATACTAGGAGCTCTCAAACAGAATATCTCTGCTGCAGAAAAGCTTCAACCAAACTCCTCCGACAAAAGAAGCGCGAATATATGAGGACCTGCATGAAAAACATTAGCTTCCAAGCGGACAACGGAAACTCGATTGAATGAACTAAGAATAAACGCGGTTCTAGTTCTCCCAGTATAGAAAATCTACTGCCAAAATTTACTAAATCGTTCTACTAAGTTCCTCGTATCCGAAATATTGTTCTACCATTCGAGAAGGTATTTGTCCCATATCCCTCAAGAGGAAGTATAATAGATGTAGGTATTAGTAGATTACACAATAGCAGAGCATTCGGTTTCTTTAGAATCCCCTCGACGTGATGATCTGGGATTAGGAGGAGATGCCTGATAAATGCAAGACCGCAATGCAACCGTTTTAAATGTAAAAATTATCGTGGCATACCTCTGTAAGATACGGCCTAGAAAGTGCCTGCTAATGTTGTTCATAATCATTTCTTCTTCTTTGTGCTGTACGACAGGAAGATGCACTCGCGAGTATGCAATAAGGCAATGTTTCGCGTTTCATATTCAATAAGTCAGACAAATTATTTGTTATGCAGATAATATCGCGCTTTTTGGCCGAAGGCTAAATGATGTTAGATATTACTTCTGTTACAAAACTGCATCGAATTAAGCTTCGACTAAATGATATCAATGAAAGTTTAATACCGCTTGATTGACACGCACAACGATTTTGTTTGAAAATCAATAGCAACAAAACAAACTTGTTATCAACACCTAAGGCTGTTTTCCAAACGAATACTTATTTGTGGAACCTAATAGAGCAGGAGCCGTAGAGTAATAAAAATGAACGGCATGGTACACGGTTTCTCCATACGCGATCCAAAGGATAATAAAATTTCGAACTGGAACGTAAAAATAAAATAATAATTTTTGTTGACGATGTCCTTCAAATTGACTCTCAAAGTGGTAAGTGTCGTTGCTAAAAAAAACGACAAGGTACACGGATAGTTACTTGACTAACATAATGTAGATCTCCAATCATAAAAAAAATCATTCAAGCGTCGAACAGATTTTGGTGACCTTCAGTAAGAAAATGAGATTTGAAACAGGTGTTGTCGTTGTTAAAAAAAACTATACGGTACACGGCAAATTCGTAAATCATTTGAAAGGTTTTAATGCGTGCTTTCCAAATATATACTTGGTTTTTATATAGGCGATGACAAAGATGGTCAATTTCACCAAAATTAGACAGAAATTGGTGTTTTTTTCATATATAATTATTAAGTATCGTTAATTTATTTTCTCTATTTCGGTTTTAGTTTTCAATAATAGAATGAAAATCTATATTGTAAATGTGTGTTCGGTAAATGTGCATATTTTCCGATGGCTGTTTGGTGAAGGAAAATTTGGTTCTGCGCTATCTGAAATTTTGGCCATATGATATATATGTATACATATATTGTATGTATTTTGTTTAAATTTAGTTTAGTTAAAACAATAGACAAATTATAATTTTCCAAAAAAAAATTAATTTAGCAACAATTGGTTTATAGTTAAAAAGTATTGTCTTCCTCATCACTCGAATGTATGCCAATTTCATCATTCACTTCGTCACTGCTTTCATTTTCATCTAATATTTGATGTACATCAGTTGGTGTTTGATTCCCACCGAACCATTAAAAATCTAGAGAGTTATCTTTCTCTATCCATCCATTATTTTGTGCTACGAAATATGGCTTCATATGCAAAGCACTCTTCCAGATGGCCGTTATGAAATTAACTCTCTTAATTTTTTGGTATAAAACCGAAAAACAAGGAGGCCTTCGGTAACATAGATGCATCAAATTCTGAAACACAATACATTATAATATATGTATAATATATTAAAAGTAAAACTGGGGCATACATACCTTTAATTTTGTTAAGTGGATTTTTATCCGAATATTTACAAAGTTTATTAAACAAAATATACCTTAATTTATTTACCGATGCGACTGTGGGGTTGCCATACATCGAACACACAAAATTTTCTAGTTTTGAAGAAATATCCTCTTCCACTTCTTCAGATAAACCTAAAGCAGAAAAATATTCCTGAAATTCATGATTTTGTTGTAGTAATTTGAATGGTTTTATTTTTCCTTTTCCATGAAATGCCGCTGAAAAATCACATCCAGTGAAAGCATGGAATTACAAACTGAACTTCCGAGATGTTCATATAATTTGTGAAGTTCTATATATCTTAAATAATTATTAGATACCCGCCCAACTTCCATATAAATGGATAATCAAATTCGGAAAATTATACATATTTCTCAATATAATTATCATAATATCCGTATCTATTGCTCGAACAACTACATTTTGTGACATGCTATTTATCTTGCTTAGATGAAATTTACAACAATGAAATACAATTTTGACATCAGCTTCTTCGTGCTCACAGTATAGGTCTGCAATATTTTCACAGCATATTTCACCTTCATTTGCACTAGATTTATAACATTCGTTTTCAGCTGAACAATACAATATTTTTTCATTAAAACAACTGTAAAAATTTGATCCATAATTTTGTAGCGTTGTAACAAAAAAATTTACAAATTTGGTATTGAATGATTCCGATTGTAGAGTCTGATGGAGATTACGAGGTAATTTTTGGTCAAGTCCAATTATATTATAAACATCTTGACGATTCGACATACGTCTGTTTCGTTTTACATCTTTTATAGATGGACTAAGATAGGTATCGTAAATCAGTCGGATTTCTTTTGTTCGGGATTTAAACATTTTATTTAACAAATGCCGTTTCCAACCAACCCACATTGGAACGTTTTCACATTTAAGAACTACGGACATTATCCATCTATTTTTTTCTATGTTTGTATTTGGGAAGTTTCGTTTAAACATATTCCATCTGACAAAGTAGAAATTCTTGCTGTTTTATATAATGGTTCTATATAAGTTCTTTTTCCATCGTAAGCTCTTCGTTTACGTTTTTACCCAGTAGATGTTGAAGGTAATGAAATTGATTTTTGGAGATATTGGGTTTCTGCAACTATGTTTTGATAAGCTATTCCAACGGTGTCGTGTAATGTATTTTTCCCGATAGCAGTTTCCACATAACAATCATAGTTGTCATAAGCTAATCGCATAAGGTAATAGTATTTAAATTAGGATTAGGAAACATACCTTCAGGTAAAATACCATCCTGTTGTGCATCTGAAGAGAAAACCAATTCAGTTTCATATTCCTCAACCAAGTTATAATTAATTGAGTGCCCCAATCGATTTAAAATGGTTACTATTTTTTTACTACCCGATATAGTTTTTATTGCCATTCCTTTAATGTTTAATTTTATAATTAATAAAAAATGTAATCTGAATAGTACTTAGATATTAGCTGCATTTCATGACACCACCATGATCCAGATTAGATCAAATTTTACATGTGAAACAACAACAACACGTGATCGTGTTGTTGTTGTTTCACATGTAAAATTTGATCTGATCTGGATCATGGTGGTGTCATGAAATGCAGCTATTATTACCCAATTGAATATGTTTACACTTTATATTACCGTTGGTAGCACAATATATAATGTCACTACATATTGCATTTACTTTTGAAATTTTAAATGGATCATTAGTTTCTTTATGGCTGCAAATACAGTTCATTATGAAATTTTTCAAAATTTCAGGGATTTCACATTCACCATTTATTAGCGCTGGTAACGTAACATTATTGGGGACTGTAAATGTAATGTAATTCTAGTTTTGCTAATGCACCACTTTTGCGATTCTATACACTTGAGAAAATAATTGAATACTTAACATTTGAACATGCTATTACATAAAATTGTTTCAGTTGTTTTAGAAATAGATTACTTTAATTTTGGTCAAATTGACCATCTTTGTCATCGCCAACAAAAATTATTATTTTATTTTTACGTTTCAGTTCGAAATTTTATTATCCTTTGAATCGCGTATAGAGGAACCGTGTACGTTTTCGTTCATTTTTGTTACTCTACGGCTCCCGGTCTATAA
This sequence comes from Nephrotoma flavescens, assembly GCA_932526605.1. NCBI lineage: Eukaryota > Metazoa > Arthropoda > Insecta > Diptera > Tipulidae > Nephrotoma > Nephrotoma flavescens. Next base: position 160,194,781 of record OW052220.1, on the reverse strand, counting down.
CTTATTCAAATAAGTAAGCTAGCGAGGTGACTTATTTTCTGTCCCTTTCTAACCGAAAAATCTAAATTGGTTGTCAATTTTTTGTTGTTATTTACATCAATTTATGACTTTTAGAATTTGTATAATAACCATTTCTAGATAACGAATGGATCTTTGTAGATTAAAATCAAAATTAAGATAAAAAAATATAATGATTATCATAAAGATATATGTAGCATCCTAATTACGTACTGTATGCATGTCTTACACAAATGAATTAAGGTCAGCTACAGAACTAGCGAGGCCACACGGCGTATTAATGCATTTTAGCTTTACGAAACAATTAATACATACTGATTAGACAGACATAAAATATATATTTACATAAATTATATACATATTTCCCTATTAACTGGGGCCCATTCGAACTTCTTTGAATGTCTGTCTAAACCAAAATTGAAATATAAAAATCCAGCCGAATCGTATACCTAAAAATCATATAAACATTTTTGTATAGATTTAAACATTATTTCTAAATTTTTGTTTTTTAAAGTGTCGCCAATTGTTTTAATTGCATAAATATGTATACAATAATTGTTAATTTATTAATATAAATTAATGTAAACGAAAATATTATGCCGCGAAGAATTTTACGATGAAAACAATCAATGTTTTCATGTTGATGTCAAAATAAGTATGCCAACTCGATTGGAATGGGTTTACTTACTTATTCAAGATGGCGTCAAATAAGTCTGAAATAAGTATCCGTTTGGAAAACAGCCTAAGAGCATTTATACAAATTTTAGCAAACCTTGGAGAAAACGGCTTCAACTTTGACAACTTAGGCTTTAAATATATTGGCTCAAATATACCAAACAAATGATATCTAGTGTCACTGTTCTGGCTTTCTTAGATTTTTTTTATAGTATTATAAAAATATTTTTCCCAGTTCCCTATTCTTAAGAAAGCCAGAATAGTGGCACGATCGTGTAAAATTGCACTTTATAAAGCACCTATTTATTTATAAATTAAATGTATGAAGTTGCTAAGAACTTATCCCATCAGACAAAATCAATTTATTACAATTAAACACTTATAAGATCTGCGCTAACTTTCGGAAATGAGAGTTGAACCTTGACCACCAACAAATGTAGATTAATTCGATTAAGGTTGCGAACAACAAATATCGGTAACACTGCCATATTAAAGAATGCATTAAATCCGACCGAGATAGATGGTTGAGCAACGTTCAAAGATCCCCATCTAACTCTATGATAAGAAAAACGTTCTATCAACAATCAGTCGGCATATGTACGTTATACTATTGACGTAGACTAAGCTGGTGTGACGACATTGAAAACATGTACGAGTAATCTCTTTGTCGTAAGCCAGATGTTATTTAAAGCTGTCTATTCTATAACAAGGAAGTTATAGATGTTCATCAGAGGGCCAGTTGTTGTTTGTTTTCGAAGCGAGACGAATACTAGTTTAAAAAATAATTGGTAATTCTTCGTTGAGACACCTAAGTAAATCAAAGAATGCGGAATTTACTTCTGCGTTTAATCAAAGACACACATACAACTTTTAAAACTCACATAATCGATATTCGGCCGGTTGGTAAATCTGCAAAAAACTTGAAATAATAATTCTTCAGAAAATCTTGATCTGAATTATTAGTCTCTGCAAAAGATAGCAGAATGAAACCGGTAACTTTGAAATCCGCTTTTGTAATTGAAGTCCACTTTAATCTCGTTTGAAATCCGTTTTTATAGCGAATAGTGCACCCTCAGCATGTTGTGTTGCAAAACTGCAAATTGGACTACGATTGTCTTTTAGAAAAATTTACTTTTTTCGGACAATACTTTTAGCAAACAGAGAGTGCAAATGATCTAGTCGATTTGAATCCACATCATAAATAAGACATTTTGCATTAACTCGGAGCCTGCGGATAATAGTTTTTCAAAAATACTTGCCTGCATTTCTGGAACCAGATTTATGTTACCCGATTTTCCTTCGTTATAAAAGTATAAATATCGCAATGTGTTTGTTGACCAAACACATGGAAAGCGCGTTATCAAAATCTGTTTGTTAAAAAATTACCATGTTTTGCCTGACTCCTAATTTTCTCTTCCGAAATCCTTTGTAAGTTTTTGCGATATTGTACAGCTTTCGAAATACCAATAGAAAGTCTTTTTAAATTTGATGTGGAACACTTTTTGTAGTTTAATAGCAAAAGTTGTATTGATAACCAGTTCCCGCATTTTCCTCCGGAATTTACGAAACGAAACGCAGAATCACCACGTTTTTTTGTATGTCCCTTTACAAAATAACTTTTAGTTTTTAAAATAAAATAATGAAAACTAAAAGATAATTACAGATCAAACCCGATTTAAAGTATCTCCGATTAGACGATAATCGATTTTGCCACATCCTATGGTACGAAAGAAAAGTATCAGATTTTACGAAAGCTAAAAATACTTGAAAATGTATTGCGTGTCAAGTCACCATGAGTTACATAACTCGTCAGAATAGCAGAGTTTATGGTGGCAACTGATAAACAGCACATTCGGCACTTCATTCAAAACGAATTAGAGGAGGAGGAGGGCACAGGACAGTTGTAATGTTCTTGGTGCATTGTATCTTATGAAACGTGTAACTATTTGTATAAACGGTTTAGAAGTGGTTACTTCGAACTTAGTGACCAGGCGCGCCCTGGACAGCCTTGAAAGTTTGAAGTTGCGGAATTGCAAGCTCTACTGCAAGCTCCACCGCAAAAAACCGCAACAAGAGCTTCCAGTTCAAATAAGAGTCACCCAAACAGCTATTTCTAAACGTTTGGAAAATTGTGGCTGGAGAAAGTAATTTTTTCACGAGAACGAAACTGGTCAGACGGTGACTGTGGAACGTTACAGCCGGCAATTGAACTGAGCGAAGAACTTGGTCGGAAAAGACCATTTACTGCGCAAGGAAGCAGGCAAGTCATACTGCTGCATCACAACGCTCGACCTCATCGAGTCGCGTGACTCAGAAGTTCTCCCGCACACGGCATATTCACCAGACTTGGTCCCATCCGGCTACCATTTGTTCTGCTTAATGCAGCACGTCTTAGTGGATAAAGAGTTTAAAACGCTGGACGATATATGTTAATTTGTCGAGGATTTTATCGCGTTCAAGTCTGCAAGTTTCTCTCGTGACGGCATTCGTATGTTACCTGAGAGATGGTGGAAGGTCAACGAACGATCGACAATATCTCCAAGATTAAATTCGTCATCTATTTTTTATATAAAATAAATTTGCTGAAAAACCTGTAAAAATTAATTCATACACCTAATAATATAATTTTTAATTATGTACTTTTAGATTTTTAGTTTTATTTTAATAATTTCGAAATTAATGACAGATCTTTCTTAGATATTTCCTAGAAATCTAAGATTCAAAAACTCTTTTTAAAAAATATCCGATTTTTTAATATCCGATGCAAAATTTTACGTGCCTTTCTGTAAATCGGATTATTACTGTATATAGTAATAAATTACTATAAATCAATTCAATTACATGCAATAATATCCCTTTTGTGTTTTACTAACACAATTGTGCGAGTACGGCAAAAGTACCATGTCAAAAATTTATTTTTGTATGTGTTTTGAGCCAACTTACACATTTGCGCATTACTTTCAAAATTATTTCGTCCGAAAAAAACACTAACCATACAATTGTGTTGGTTGTACTTCAAATCAGGGCACCTAGACACTAATGGCCTCATTGCTTTAAAAATTTTGCTATATTACGTCATTTTATGTCGACGATTTCAATCTTTGGTATGGCACTAAAGTCAAATAAATGATCCGAGTTTTCTTGTGTTTGGTAAGAAATAATTTTCATATCAAATTTTTATTAAAATATGTATTAAACATTTCGTTAAACCATTAAATGTTAATTATTTATGTAGACATAAATTTGATGACGTATCAAGCAGTATTGCCTGGTCTTATAGGTGCATTGTTCAAATCAAGTGAAATTTTTTATCAAGAACGCCATTACATCTATGATTTTTTACTCACACATTTGTGTGGTTTGGACTTTAATTAAGCCATTTTTTTATTTTTTTTGGTTGAAAAAGAAATATACAGATAATAATATAATATCTATAAAATAAATAAATTTTTAAATAATCAAAATCAAAGAAACTCTCAGTATTTAAAAAAATCTGTATTCCACACAGAGACAGGAACATTATCACCTAGCGAAAACAAAATTACTTCAAAAAATTATTACCACCAGCAGCTGATCAAATGTTTTTCTACTCGTGCTTGATCATATGAACACAAAATATCGTAGCAAAACAGACAAGAAAAATACGCTCTTTACTCACAAAAATATTGTATTGTGTGAGCATACATACAGTCCAGTCCAATAAATGAAATACATATGTATCTGCCTGTTTAGACGATGAGTATTTCAACAATCATAATTCAACATTTGCGTTCACACGGTAAAACGTAGTTGATGTTATTTAATTATGTATGTGTAAAATTATTTTCATTTCATATTGAATTTCTTCGGAGAAACATCGTAAAAGCGGTTGTCAATTTATTCGTATATTTTTTTAGTTGTGTTATACAAAAATTTTTTTTTGTGTAATTTACATTAACGATAATTTTTAAAACAAACTGTTGTTAAAAAAATAAATAATAATAAAAATTATTTTAATTTTTAAAACAAACCGTTGTTAAAAAAATAAATAATAATAAAAATTATTTTAATTTTTAAAACAAATTGACAGCTACTTATTAGCTATTTTGATTAATATTTTTTACACAATGCACAGCAATGCTTTACAATAATTTATAATTATAGTTTATAAAATTTGTTATTATATTTTTTATAAAAAATAAATTGATATTTAGGAATTAATTATGTTATACAAAAAAAAAATAAAAATAATTTTTTTGTTGAAAACCCAACTCAACTAAATATTTATTTTTTATGTTCGGTAGATGCTTTTATGTTTTGCGAACGAAAGACAAATTGAAAATAAAACCTGTTTTCAGAAAAAAAAAATTGGACCGAAATTTTTTTTTATAGCTTTTCTGTTTGTGTTAGTAAATTACAATTCGTTCAACACCTAAAATTCGAGTTGAAAAAGTACGCAAATTTAGATTATAGGCAAAGGGGAAAGGAACGAAGAAATTTGTGTTGAATTCAACTCTCGTGTAAACAGGCGGTATAGTAGTATTCAAATCTCGCTCAGCTATGCTACACACAATTTTGGTTTCTGGATTCAAACTACTGCGCAATAGATTTTAATTTTTAATTTAAACCCTTATTTTAAAATAAATCATTAAATTTTTTTGTCTTGTTTTATTCTTTTCTCTCGAAAATAAAATTTAAACAAAAATCTACATCTCAAAAATGTCCTTAAATGTTTTTATTTTCATTTCAATTTTTTTCATTTCGGATTCACGGACAAAAATTTTATTACGCAGCTGCGACGTAAAAATTTTGACCGTGAATCCGAAATGAAAAAGTTTGAAATGAAAATTAAAAAAATTACGGACATTTTTGAGATGTAGATTTTTGTTTAAATTTTATTTTCGATAGAACAGAATAAAACAAGACAAGAAAATTTAATGATTTAATTTAAAATAAGGGTTTAAATTAAAAATTAAAATCTATTGCGCAGTAGTTTCAATCCAGAAACCAAAATTGTGTGTAGCATAGCTGGCTGGAATTCTGACAGTTATCGCGCAGAAGTAATATGGCGGATACACAGTGATGTATTAAGTATAATATTCATGTTTATTGTTTACATTTTTACGTTGTATTTGTATTTAAATGGAATAGGAATTTTAGGATACAATTAAAACACAAACTTTAGATTTTATCAATTAAAATAATATTTAATTCGATCAGCCATGCTACACTATAATTTGGTTTTCTGGATTCAAACTAAGTCGCAATAGATTTTAATTTTTAATTTAAACCCTTATTTTAAATTAAATTATTAAATTTTCTTGTCTTGTTTTATTCTGTGCTCTCGAAAATACAATTTAAACAAAAATCTACATCTCAAAAATGTCCGTAATTTTTTTTATTTTCATTTCAAATTTTTTCATTTCGGATTCACGGACAAAATTTTTACGTTGCAGCTGCGACAAAAAAATTTTTGTTCGTGAATCCGAAATGAAAAAATTGAAATGAAAATAAAAAAAATTTAAGGACATTTTTGAGATGTAGATTTTTGTTTAAATTTTATTTTCGAGAGAAAAGAATAAAACAAGACAAAAAAATTTAATGATTTAATTTAAAATAAGGGTTTAAATTAAAAATTAAAATCTATTGCTCAGTAGTTTGAATCCAGAAACCAAAATTGTGTGTAGCATAGCATGATAAGTTAAGAATTAATTCAAAATTCCATTAAATTAAAAACTGAATTTGCGTATTGTTGTTGTTGTGATTTTGTGCGATACGAATCACATTTGGTTATTTATTTTCCCTAGTTCGTACCAAAATTAAATGTTGTCATTGTTTCCAAAAGGCGTGCAATATTTTTTTAGACCTATTAATTTTCACTTGATATATGATTATAATAACGTAAATATGTACATATTAATTTTGAATGTTTTGTGTATTAAAACTGAAATATAATACTTTTTCATGGTTATTTATTATTTTATTTAGGTTTACTATCTAAGATAAATGCGACCCTACAAAATTTTTATAAAAAAAAATTTCTGCACCACTGAAAGCTGCGCAGAACAGTTAAAAAAAACAATTTTTTAAGATCTGAATATTACTATACTTTATAATATTGATTCTACATTGATACATAGCTATTCCAAATTTTTATTAAATCTTCCGAGAGAAATTTAAAACCATTACCCTACTGGAAGGGAATCGATGAACTCATCGATGAGTTCACCATGACTAATTCAATGAAGTCTCAAATGAACTTTATTCTGTGCCCGGAACTAAAGTCATTTATATATTTAATGAAGTTTTACGTGATCTAATGAAGGATGTTCATAAGTAATTTGCTGTATAACGCATCGATGAATTCATACACGATTTTTGTAAAGAAGTCATTGAGATAGTAATAAGGCAGTTCTTACGGAAATTCATGTGAGTAGTGTGCTATAATCTATTAAGGGGCATTTTGAATGGTTATGATTTGTGATTAATATTTTATGTTTTAACTATAAAATAAAACACGTCTTCACTTTGTAAGTCACTTTTAGTTCAGGTACACATATTGAATTACTTTTATTTTCTTATATTATTAAAATAACATCCCATAATTAAACGAATTGCCCAAGTAAATTAAAATTATGTGTTTAATCACTTCTACAATTTTTACTAGAGTAACATGTTTATACAAGTTAAAAAATTAAATGGTTTCTCTCATTGAAACTGGATTTTATCATTAGAAAAGTAATAATAGCCTCTCCACTAATGACTTTAATTAACAAGTTCAGTAGTTGATTCAGTAGAACGCCCAATACATAATTTTAATTTCTCACGGAGAAAAAAAAATCGCAACATATCTTTTGACCAGAGTTTCATCGAGAAGTTCACTTATGTTGTCATCAATTGCTTGACTTACAAAAAATTCAGTCACATACAATCAAATAAAATTTGAAGATTTTTCAATACTAAATCAAAAATTTATGTAATTCGTATGTTTGTAAGAGTTTTTGCGTTACTGTGTTTGAGGCTTCCCTACTGGAAGGGAATCGATGAACTCATCGATGAGTTCACCATGACTCATTCAATGAAGTCTCAAATGAACTTTATTCTGTGCCCGGGACTAAAGTCATTTATATATTTAATGAAGTTTTACGTGCTCTAATGAATCATGTTCATAAGTAATTTGCTGTATAACGCATCGATGAATTCATACACAATTTTTGTAAAGAAGTCATTGAGATAGTAATAAGGCAGTTCTTACGGAAATTCGTGTAAGTAGTATGCTATAATCTATTAAGGGGCATTTTGAATGGTTCTTTATGATTTGTGAGTAATATTTTATGTTTTAACTATAAAATAAAACACGTCTTCACTTTGTAAGTCACTTCTAGTTCAGGTACACATATTGAATTACTTTTATTTTCTTATGTTATTAAAATAACATCCCATAATTAAACGAATTGCCCAAGTAAATTAAAATTGTGTGTTTAATCACTTCTACAATTTTTACTAGAGTAACATGTTTATACAAGTTAAAAAATTAAATGGTTTCTCTCAGTGAAACTGGATTTTACCGTTAGAAACGTAATAATAGCAGTAGAACGCCCAATACATAATTTTAATTTCTCACGGAGAGAAAAATAATCGCAACATATCTTTTGACCAGAATTTCATTGAGAAGTTCACTTATGTTGTCATCAATTGCTTGACTTACAAAAAATTCAGTCACATACAATCAAATAAAATTTGAAGATTTTTCAATACTAAATCAAAAATTTGTGTAATTCGTATGTTTGTGAGAGTTTTTGCGTTACTGTGTTTGAGGCTTGATGAACATTTTCCGGTAGGGTTGTTGAACATTTTCCGGTAAGGTAATACCAACACCTACATAAATAGTTAAAAATTTTAGTTGGTATTTAGTAACAAATACAATGTTAAATGACTTATTAGGTACGAATGTATAAGTAAAGGATAGGAATCGTAGCTAATTCGGTTTTTAGGTTAGTTTCAAAATTAAATTTTATTTTAGTAAAGAACACTCTTAAGGACAAAACACATTCCCTTTGCAATTTGCTATTGGTTTGGAAACTCGAAACCCCTTGTTTGCTCGAGTAACGTTTAAGAAGATATTACGAGGGCACATAGTGAATTATGCTGACTACCAAGTATAAAATACAATAAAATTAATTTTTAAATAACAGAACTAAGTAATTATGTAGTAAATTAAAATAAATGTAAGTTTGATCCATAAAAATGAAATTAATTAAGAGAAATATTGTAAATATGTACGAAGGTAACATATCTAGTCCAGATTTTATTTAATGCACTGTATTGAGGCAAATGTTGAATCCTCTCCCCCCTTCCCCTAAGTATTAAAACCAAAATTTTCAAAATAATGATTTGTTGATCAACTGAATAACTTTACAAAAATGCCAAATTCATTGTATGTTAGTTTAAGACAAGCCGTTAGTTTGATGCTATGATACGCAAGACACCTACAAAACAATGTAAACATCATCTCATCAATGGCAGTTGCCTATTTCCTTACTCACAAAAGTATACGGTCTGCAGTATATTCTACAATGCTAAGAAATATCACCAAACAAGCTATAGCTGCGATTGAAATGGCCAGCTTAACATTATAATAATAATAAAGGGTTTTCCAATAAGAGTGATATGATTTATTTAAAAAAAAACATTGATTGTTAAGGAAATTGAAATGTTTTTTATATAATGTGAATTACAATCGTTACAATCGATACAACTAAGTTCTGAATAAAACGTCATTCAAATGGCCTCCACGACTTCTTCTGCAGGAACGAATTTGATGAACCCAATTTTCTAGCACTTTCTCCAATAAATCAAGTTGTATGTCATGAATAGCACGTTCAATATTGACTTGTAAAGCTTGAAGAGAGTTTGGTTTATTGCTAAAGACCAATGACTTCAAATTACCCAACAAGAAATAGTCTAATGGTGTTAAATCACAACTTCTTGGAGGCCATTCAATATCACAATTTCTTGAAATAATCGAATCTCCAAACTTTTCTCGCAATAATTCAATTGTTGCACTTGCTGTGTGGCACGTATCCCCGTCTTGTTGGAACCAAATGTTGTCAAGATCAACGGCCATAAAAAGTTGGTTATCATCGATCTATACCGATCTCCATTGACAGTAACGGTGTTACCAGCTTCATTTCGAAAGAAATACGGACCGATGATTCCACCAGACCAAAAACCACACCAAACTGTCAATTTAGGTGAATGTAATGGTTTTTCATGAATAATTTGTGGATTTCTTCTCACCAGAATCACCTTTTCTTCTCAGCAGAATCGACAGTTTTGTTTATTTACCGCACCACTCAGATGAAAGTGAGCCTCATGGGAGAAGATGATTTTCTTAAAAAAATCGTCCTCGTTTTCAAGTTGTTCCTAGGCAAAATCAGCAAATTCACGACGTTTACGGTGGTCCATGGCTTCAGTTCTTGAGTGAGAACAATTGTATACGGATGCAAACCCAAATCCTTTCTCAAAATCCGCCGGGTTGTGGTTTGAGCCAGCCCCAATTCTTGAGAACGTCTTTGAATCGACAAATTGCATTCTTCAGCAACACTTGCTTGAACGGCAGCAATATTTGGATTACTTCGAGCGTTTCTTTGTCTTATTGGCACTTGAGCATTATGTAAAGAAAATGTACGCTCAAAATTTTCAACAATTCGACGAATAGCGAGCACACTTGGACGATTATTACGACTATAAAATGGCAAAAGCGCACGAAAAGTTGCAATTGGAGAACGATTATTTACCTTATATAAGGGGTGATCAAATAAGAGCTAAATTTGATTTTAATAAACAATACAATTTTTTATTTATTAAAATAAATATTAAAATAGACATTTCATGGCATTTTTATTTAAAAATGTTTTCATCTGAACCCCAATTTTTTGCGACTCTGCACTTATTTCACAAATAACCCAAATAATGTTGGTTTTAAGGTCATTGAATGTATGTGGTTTATTGGGGTAAACCAATGATTTAGCATAGCCCCAAAGAAAAATGTCCAATACAATTATATCGCATGATCTTTAGGTGGGTAGTTCACATCGGAGATTACATGGTCATTAAATTTTTCAATCCATTAATTTAAAGTGTCATGACTTATGAGATGTATGTCCTATTGCACCATCTTATTAAAACCACAAATCGTTCAAGTTATAATCATCTAATTCATGCCACAAAAAATCGGTAATCATGTGGCTGTAGCGTTCTCTATTGACGGTAATTGCAATGACATTTTAATTTTCAAAAAATTATGATCCAATTACACCTCCAGACCATAAACCACACCAAACAGTTAGTTTTTGTGGATGGAAACGTTTTTCATGAACAGCATATGTGTTCTTCACTCCAAATGCGACAATTACGACGCCATTTATTTCTGAAATGAGCTTCAACGCTGAAGATGATGTCTTCATGAAATAATGGATCTCTTTTAAGTTGCTGTAAAGCCCAATCTGTAAAATTTATACGCAATAAATGTTAAGTATTGGGTCAACTGAATTTTATACGCCTTGAAATGCAAATCTTTATGAAGAATATTCCATGTGCTGCCATAAGAAAATCCAAGTTCTTGCGAACGACGTCTAATTGTTTATTCTCGATTTTCATTCATATTTTGGTCCACAGCATCGACAATTGTTTGTAGCAGTATGTTTACGTATTTGGCGGGTTGGCATTTTAACATCACAAACACTACCATTTGTCTCCAATTTTTAATTATATTACGAATAGTAAGGTCTGTAGGACGATTATGGACCTGTCCGAATACTGTAATAATATAATTTTCTGTAATAATTTTGACATTACTGAAATAATTTTCTCTTCCATAATTTATTAGAGTTCGATTGCTGCCCGAATACTGAAATGTTTTTGACAATATTAAAAAATTGTAATAATCGTTATTGCATACATAAACTAAGATAACTGGAACTTATTTAGATCCAATATTTCAATAATTGTATTAATTTAGTTAAACGAACAATAATTTGTTTCATTCATAACTTAAGCAAATATAATTTCGTAATTCAAAAAATGGCGAATTTCCAACAACAACAGTGGACTAATACAAAAATTATTACAGTTACGTCAAAAATTATTACGCATAGCTGTTGTAATAATTTGGTTGCATTCAACTTCCTGTCAAAATTATTACAATAGAAATAATTATCACAGTATTCGGACAGGTCCTATGGGTCTATTTTTTAATTAAACTCAAGCACGCACGCTTGCCCTGGGTATTGTACACCGAGCACAGTATAGGAACCAAGCGCACATTTTAGTGGAAAAAAATATTTGATATAATTTTTTCCGTTTAAATCAAAATGTATGTACGCAGCCAAAACTGATATACAAATTTTGAGCATGCAACCCACATAAAAGCTAAAAAATATTCATTATTTTGAAAGCAATTTTTTTTCATCTAGCAAGAATCAAACAAATTTGTTTGTAATTATTTATAATTTTTATTGAAGAACGAGAAGCACCAATTCGCCTTGATTTATGTAGTTTTACTATAAATTTATTAATTAATTTTTTAATATATGCATGGATCGATTTATTTGGGTATTTTAATATTTAGAAAATAATCTAGGTAATAAATTATTCAATACCCAGATACGGATATATTTATAGGCTTCAAAACATTTTTAAAATACAAATACATATTTGTTTATTGAACTCAACATTTTTTTATTATTCAAAATGTAAAACAAACGGCGATAAATTAACACAAATTGAAAAGTCATTGTGAAATGTCAAACATAATAAAATGAATCAAAGTTGCACATCTGTCTGCTATGATTTAAAAAATCTTAAAAGTTTTTCTAGCAAACACAAGAAATTATATTAATTTTTGTCCACTAAAATGTGCGCTTGGTTCCTATACAGGTTGTGCAGTGCAAAATGATCCAGTGTGCATAGAGTAAAATTTTTTTTTTTTTGCTTTGCATACTCTATTTTTTAATTTAACCTGTATAGGAACCATGCGCGGATTTTAGCGAAAAAAAATCGATATAATTTCTAGTAGTTGCTAGAAAAACGCACGTTCAGCTTTGAATATTTTATTTATTGAAGCAGACGTGTGTGCAACGTTTGTTCGTTTTGTTGACGTTTACATAATGCAATTTGACGTTTCACATTGGCGGTTAAATCTTTATTGTTCTAAATTTGATTTATTAATAAAAAATTGTGTTTTATAAACTAATCTATTCAATAAATGCATTAGTAAGGCATTAGTAAATAAATGCAATAGTAATAGCCATCATTTGGCTACATATCACTAAAAATCTGACGGCTATAGCCGGCATTTGCGGCAACGGGTTAATTTCATCTTCTAAAAAATAATATAATTAAACAAAAATAATTGAGTCTAACTCATAAAGGTTTGATCGATTTACCCGTTTTGTTTTTATTACCTAGTTATATTATAATAATTATTGGTGCATGGAGAGAGAGAGAGCGAGAGAGAGAGAGAGAGAAAAAGAGACAAAGAAAGAGACAAAGAAAGAGACAGAAAGAGAATGAGAGAGACAGAGAAAGGGACAGAGAAAGAGGCGAAGAGAGAGATTCATTTGTTACTGAAAATCATTAAGTACACATTGTAAATTATTTTATAATAAATTTTAGAGAAAAACTACAATGTACGTAGCTAGTGAGATTATATTTTAAAAATACCCAAACCTTAACAAACATAAATATTATTTGGTGTGATAAAGCTACATATTTCAGGGAGATTCTAATAATAAATTGTATTAACATAAAATTACGTTTTTCGCAAACTGCGCATAGAGAGCGGATCACGTAAAAATACGTTTTTTATGGACTGGTGGTGGAACGAGAGAAACCTAGCTAATACGAGTTACGACATGTGTGTTTGTTTGTTATGCCGCTTATTTATACATAATACTACGCAGGTATAAACATTCCCACAATACATTAGGTATGTGACGGTAAAATCATACATAGGGCAACCTAAACAAGATCAACCAGCAAGATTTTCGATGGATATGAAAAAACACATTCTAGCAAAAATTGTTGGAACTGGAAAGAAAAATTTGCGCAATTTTGCGACGTACCCCGGATAAATGTTTTGAGCGCTATCACACTATAAAACATTATTAGTGTTCATTATTTATTTCATTAAGTTATTTCTTGATTGAAAATTTTTGGTAATAAATAATATTGACGAGAATTATAATTTTTTTCTTTTTTTGTACTTTCAACTGTATATTCTATACTCATTTATATAAAAAGTGGCTATATTTCATAATAGCGATGAAGAATACATTCTAAGTTGCGAAAATCTCTTTCATAAAAAATTCAGAGTAGTTTTCAATTTATCGTAACGAAAAAATTCAAGAGGATTTTTTGAAAAATTGTCCGCTCCCGTCATATCGCTCCGACCGCCCACAACAATGTGTTAAATTTTGTTGGAAGAGGAAAACGTTTTGATTGATAGTATAAGTCGATTAATCCAATTAAAGAGACCACTTGCCCTTTATTATAAAGAAACAACAAATACTAAACTATAAAGATCCGTTAAGCAATCGTCCAAGCTCCGGTATATAATTTATTTACGATTGATATTAAAAAATCGAAAATATTGGAGAAGGGAAAGAACATTGCGAAGCTAAACATTTTTAATTGGCTCGTAATGCCTGAACCATAGATAGAATAAAAAGAATAATAACGTAGATAGAATAAAAATAATATGAATCGGAGTTAATAATTTATTATTCCAATTTGACGTTTCGGCCACAGATAACTTAAAATATTAAGTATTCATATTTTTTTTGAAATATTGTTTTGATAAACATATTTCCTAAACTCTTGAATGAAACTACGTTTTGAATAGAAACGTATTAAATATCAACAAATATGTGTTTAAAATTATAAAAATTATTTATCTGACGGGCTATTTTGAAATAATCCGATATCGTATTTTTTCCGATATCGAAAAAACCGATCTGCCGCGAATTTTCCTATTATGAAATTATTTGGTCGAATTTGTTAAATATAAGCATGAAATTAGCAATAAAGCTCCGGGGAACCCTATTCTTGAAATCGATAGAAATTTTCGTAATCGGAATACAATTTGCTATGAAATATTACTAAAAATTTTCACAGGTACTTTAATCATTTTTTCAATTTTGTATACAAGTTTTAGTTTAAGATAAAAAACAAGTGTTTAATAAAATGTGTTTATTAAATATTAGTGTGTTTCGCCAAGTGCCTTGTAGTCCTAGTTGTTGTAGTCCTAATAAATTCGAAATATGTAATTTAATTATAATTATCATTTAACCCTTTACACTCGTATGTCAAACTGGAAGTGACAATACTAATTTACTCTAAAACTCGTATATCAGTCTGCTGAAGATCACAAAAATTAAAACATTTTATAATAGTAATAAATGAAATAAATATATGTTCAATTCTACCTAATTATTAATTTATTTATATAATTACTAAATTATTTTAACTCATTTAGCTAAAATAAATACAAATACCCAAACACCTTGAAAATAAATCGAGTGCAAAGGGTCAATATGAATATTTTTTATTTAAATATACATATTATGCTTACATTTTAAATGTTGTTTAATTTAATTTTTTTTAGTTTATATATTTCGTAAAAATAATATAATGATTTAAATAGTTGAAGAAACATACATTCGATAACAAAAAATGAAATTCGTCACCTAAATAGCAGTCGGATTTTGACATTTTATTTTCGGAAAATACGATTTCGTTTTCTCTTTTTAGTCTCACAATAGCGGATTTTTCGATATCGGATTTTCATAATAGCAAAATCCGTTTTCGGATCCGATATCGAATTTTCATAATAGCCCTCCTTGGGTTTAAATCACCGCAATTCGATAAATATTTTTTTAATAGGTTTATAAAAATAAAATTCTAGTGTATTGAAAATTATTTTTGTAATTTTTAAAGTTCATAAATGAATAAAACTCATCTTAGTTAACGTGTAAGTGACTATTTTTTAAATAGAAAATATAAATTAATTCAAAACTCCCCTATATGAAAAACAAGCATATTACATTCAACGCGCTAAAATTTGTTTGTGTTTTGTTGTTGTATCTCTTAAGTTTTTTATTCCTGGACGAAAATTTTCGCCCATCTTATTCTTTTTAAGTGACATTCATTTTTCAGCTTTGGTTTATTTATGTACGTAGCTACACACAGC
Organism: Nephrotoma flavescens; assembly: GCA_932526605.1. NCBI lineage: Eukaryota > Metazoa > Arthropoda > Insecta > Diptera > Tipulidae > Nephrotoma > Nephrotoma flavescens. The sequence continues at coordinate 160,178,856 of OW052220.1, read as the reverse complement.
ATTTTTCAAAATTGCATATTACAAAACAACATTGGCGATTTCCATCGGATGTAGATAGGTTGGTTTCTACTTCTACAAAGAGGACGATGGGGTAGATATTCGATCGGCTAGCAAGCAAGCAATTTGCTTAATCATCAATTTTACCAAGAAAATTTGATTTTCAAATTACATTTTTTACAAAGTTTTTGTTTATTTTTGCAATTGCACAGTAAAACAATTCAAAAATTTGCTGTTCATTTTTTGAAGGAAAAATTTACTGTGCGATCGCAAAAAAAAACAAAAAAATTTTGAAAAATTTAACTTGAAAACCAAATTTCTTTGGTAAAATTGATTGAGTACCCAGGATTTTGGCTAGCAAACTGCGATGTGCGTTTTGTTCATGAGATGTCCGCTACTGTGTTGGAAATCGCGAATAGGTACAAAACGGCATTTTTCAAAATTGGATATTTCAACAAAAGGGCATTTATCGTTTATTTAGATTCTCTTCGGCATTTTTCAAATACATACAATAAATTTTAATTTAATACTAATTACATTACATATAGATACAATAAACATTCAATTGGTGCGTTTAGACATTTTGGAACAAAGTACAACCAAAATGCCTACTAAAATGTAACGAATGTCTGAAATGCTAATAATTATCAGAATTATTCTGTATCTTTAAATTACGCCACAAAATGTTGAAAAAATCAAACATTTTATGATATAATTTTTATCTTGGCGATGACATGCGCATCTCAAAATTATACCGGCCATTTCGTCTCAACCTAATAAAGTTAAACCTTTAGAATCTCATCGGTAATTTTTTTGTAGGTGTACCATCCATTTTTTATATGTTTTTTTTGAACAGCACCTAGAATACGCAAATAAAAATAAAATAAGAGTTTATTAAAAAAAAAACAAAAAAATTGTATTGACCCATATACATAGCTATTTTTCGCAGTGCATTATTAAAATAATTTCAACAATGAATGTCTCAAGGATAAATATCGCCTAAACAGGATAACGATAAAAACTATTAAAACGACTAAGTCACCAGTATAATGATACCTTATTGGAAACACATAAATGCACCGCAAGGACTCCGCAGTAAACGTTATAGTCACAGTGAGAGTTCACCAAAATTTCATTCGTCTGCAAGGGAAACAGCGAGAGAACTGAAAATTAATGTTCGAAAATTATTCAAAGATAATCTTAAAGACTTTCAAAAAAACTAAAGTTTGTGAAGTTTCTGAACCCTTGAAAATTCCCGGATGGAACACTTTTTTAGATTCCAGAGAAAAATAGATTTCTAGATTCCAGAATGCTGCTTGTGTTATCAATACCCATAAATTCCAAATCCCAATCCGAGTTCAAATTACCCTCACGTTTTGTAGAAAATATAAAGGTAATTATCACTCGGGAACTATTACTCGAGCAAGTGTAATGATAATTTAGAACATTTTTGGTCGAAGAATGAATGGCCGCTTAGCTCTCCCGTTGGCAATCCTCTCGATTATTGTGTATGTTGTCTAAGCTCCCAGTTTAAAAATTGTCCAAATTCGCAGCTATTTAAAAATAGTATTATCCAAATTTGTGGCAAAGTGCCAATAGAAACAGGGAGTGCTGCTTGCAATGCTTTTGAAATTGAAGTTAGTTTCCAATAAAATATTTACTTTCTTAAACTGATAATAAATTTCATTTAAAGGACTTATGTTCGGGCACATACGCCCTTTGTTAACTTGTTAAAATATTCTAATTATATCTTCTGTTCGCGCGGCTATTTATAACCATCTCATACAAATAGTTATACGGCATTCTTTCTCAACCTATGTAATCCATGTAGTTTTTCATTGTAGTTTGTGTACGTTCATTGTAGTTTGTGTATGTTGTTCGCATATTTAAATTTTGCATCTATTTTATATCTTTTATTATGTCTTTTTTAGGTAATCACGTCGATTATAGAATCCGCGGGAGCGGATCGATTGCGGATTGAAAAATGCATATAAATAAAATGGAAAACAATTGCTATAAATCAAAGTAGCCAAGAAAATTTGTATTGATTTCCATACAAATCGTTTTTTATGATTCCCCGTACAAACGCAATAAAATATTTGCGGATCTAAAACAAATTTTTCTTTACTAATTGTATAAAAATCCATAGGAAGTTCTATGATACTACGATTTAAAATTTTGTTTTGTGTTTTTTTTATATGCAGTTTTCAATCCGCTCCCGCGGATTCTATAATCGACGTGATTATAATAGTCCTTTAAATAAAGTTTATTATCACAAGAAAGTATAATAGTATTCAAATCTCGCTGGAATTCTGACAGTTCTCGCGCAGAAGTAATATGGCGGATACACAGTGATGTATTAAGTATATATTCATGTTTATTGTTTACATTTCTACGTTGTATTTGTATTTAAATGGAATAGGAATTTTAGGATACAATTAAAACACAAAGTTTAGGTTTTATAAATTAAAATGATATTTAATTCGATAAGTTAAGAATTAATTCAAAATTCCATTAAATTGAAAACTGAATTTGCTTTTTTTTTTTGTTGTTGTGGTTTTGTGCGATACGAATCACATTTGGTTATTTATTTTCCCTAGTCCGTACCAAAATTAAATGTTGTCATTGTTTCCAAAAGGCGTGCAATATTTTTTTAGACCTATTAATTTTCACTTGATATATGATTGTAATAACATAAATACATATTAATTTTGAATGTTTTTTGTATTAAAACTGAAACATAATTCTTTTTCATGGTTATTTATTATTTTATTTAGGTTTACTATCTAAGATAACTGCGACCCATCAAAATTTTTATAAACAAAAATCTACGCCACTGAAAGCTGCGCAGAACAGTTAAAAATTTTTTTTAAGATCTGAATATTACTATAAATCTTTTATTATTAAATAACAAATATAAACTCAGTGATAAAAGTGCATTAAATATGGATATTCTCCAAATTAATATTATGTAGTTAGCAAATTTTAAGGAGGGCTTGTTCTCAAACACTCATTATACATTTAGAAAACATATGTATACTTTAAGAATTGAAAAAATTTACTGACGTAAAGCTATTGTTAAGAGCTAATGGTGCAGAAACAAAAAAAAAATAGAATTCTAAAAGTTTTGTTTAAATGTAAAATACTTTTTATCTAAATAGACATAATTTATACCTTTTTTAAAAGAGAATGTTACCAGCCAGCTTGAAAAATGAAATTAGTACAGGGAAATAAAGATGGTTGGTTATTTCTCAAGATATTGAAATTTCTTTAATACAAGGTGCTGTGTAGGAAGGCTCCTCTTTAAACGTCTATAACTGTATAGAGGGGCTTTAACGTGCGAAGTGATAGAAGGTGAATAAACTCACCTTCGTTTTGATCAAGGAATTCAATGGCCATATTTCTCAAAATTATGCGAGGTAAATGCTGTTCCCCTATCCGAAATTATTCTTTTTGGATTTCTAAATATGGTTTGCTGCTGATCAAGTTTTTTTAATACCTCTTCAGTTGACGTCGTCTTAACTGGATGGGTCCCATTTGAAACGCGATATTTTCAAAACGCGATATTTCAAAACGCGATACGGTACAAAACGCGATATGGTACAAAACGCGATATTTCAAAATGCGATATTTCAAAACGCGATACAGTACAAAACGCGATATGGTACAAAACGCGATATTTCAAAATGCGATATTTCAAAACGCGATATGGTACAAAACGCGATATGGTACAAATCGCGATATTTCAAAACGAGATATGGTACAAAACGGGAGGCCTATTATGAAATTTTTCGATTTCGTATTTTTTCGATAGCTAAAAAATTCGATTCGACGCGAATTTACCTATTATGAAACTTGCTTTCGAATTTTTTCGCTATCGAATTGCAACAACAACATCAAAAAATTTGGCAGATGATTTACCAGGAAATTTTTGGCAATCCCCTCATTTTTATCCATAAAAGAGGACCAATAGGTCAAATTGGTTAGCGTTAAAGTGGTCCTGTTTGACATACAAATGATTCATTATTACAATTTCTAATTTTATTATTTCTTTTTTAAACAAAAAATATTTATAATAAAACGTACATCGTAAATGTTTAATTTTATTATTATCACAAATTTATTATTATTATCACAAACTGATTATTATTATTATAAAACACAACAAAAAATTCGAACGATCGAATCAAAATTCGTCAACTAAATAGTAATCGAATTTTGGCATATGCGTTCGGAAAAATTCGCTCTTTGTTTTTTTTAAGTTTTATAATATGGCGGATTTTTTCGATAACATGTGCGTTCGTAAAAATTACCTTCGAATTTATTTTTTTAAGGTTCATAATACGACGATTTTTTTCAAAATACGAAAAAATACGAAATCGAAAAATTTCATAATAGGTCCCCATGGTACAAAACGGGAGTTTAGTATCGGGTTATATCAGGCGGGTGAAGAGGAAATTTAATTTCAGTTTATATGAATTTAAAAATCGATAGGAACGATAGTATATAGGATCGGTATCAGGTGGGTCGCTGCGGTCCCGCCGCTTCGCAACGCATATTCTGTACCATATCGCATTTTGAAATATCGCGTTGTGAAATATCGCGTTTTGTACCGTATCGCGTTTTGTACCATATCGCGTTTTGAAATATCGCGTTTCGAAATATCGCGTTTTGTACCATATCGCGTTTTGAAATATCGCATTTTGAAATATCGCGTTTTGTACCATATCACATTTTGTACCATATCGCGTTTTAAAATATCGCATTTTGAAATATCGCGTTTTGTACCATATCTCGTTTTGTCATATCTCGTTTTGAAATGTCGCATTTTGAAATATCACGTTTCGAGCGGCTCCGTAACTGGATATATCCATGTGAACTTTGCAAATCCATCAACAACAACAAAGAAGCAGAGTTGTAACTTGTTTATACTATTTTAAAGGCTCTGCCAAAGACAATTTGGTCAAAATTGGTATAATTATTCCATTAACCCGCTAGACCTGTCCATTGCCCCTTGGGACACCTGTTGTAATTTTTACATGCTGTATTTTTTGTTGGGCGCAATATTTCTCAAAATTATGTGAGGTAAATGCTGTTCCCCTATCCGAAATTATTATTTTCAAATATGGCTTGCTGCTGATCAAGTTTTTTTAATACCTCTTCAGTTGACGTCGTCTTAACTGGATATATCCATGTGAACTTTGCAAATCCATCAACAACAACAAACAAGTATTTGTAATTCTTTGCGGTACAAGGTAATGGCCCTAGATGGTCCACGTGATATGTGTGAAGCGGAATATCAAACTTCTCAATGGGTTTTTTTCGTTACTAAAATAAAATATATACAATTAGAAACTATTTCATCGACTCTCTTACCCAACTTTGATATGTCGTAGTCGTGCTTCGCTATAGTTTCCACTTTCCGTCTACTTATATGCCCATTTTCATGAATGTTTTTTAGTATCTCATGCTGCATAATTCTAGGCACAGTGACTACGTGACTTCCGTTACTAAATTTAAACACAATTCCATTTCTCAATACATATCCTTTATATTCCCGTTCTTTCAAGATTTCTGTAATCAACTGGCATTCCTTGTCTTGATTTTGTGCATTTCTAATTTTTTGCAAAATTCTCTCCTCAATTATAAGGACGCTCGTGTTCCTACTCAGTGCGTCGACGTGACGCATAGAACTCCGAGACCTATGCAAAACTTCAGTCATACTCTTCTAAGTACATTGCCCACCTGGCTATTTTGGCACACAAATCCTTTTTTTTCATCGTTAGCTGAAAAGCTTTACAATCTGTATATATTTTAAACTTCAGTCCTAACAAATAAACCCTCAGTTTCTCCAGACATTTTACAAAAGCCAGAACTTCTAATTCATAACTACAACGTTTGGTCTCCGCTTCTGTGGTTTTAAAACTTACATAAAATACTGGATGAAATTTCTGATCCTTTGGGTTTTTCTGTAGAAGTACACCACCATATCCTTCTTTACTGGCATCCGTATGCATTTCAGTTTCCAGTTTCGGGTTGTACATCTTTAAAATTAGTTCATCACATAGCTTCAATTTTAGTGTTTCAAACGCCTGTTTTTGGCAGGGACCAAATTCAAATTTAGTATCCTTCCGCGTCAAATCAATCAACGGCTTCGCGATAGCAGAAAAGTTTCCTATAAACTTTCTGAAATATCCCGCTAAACCGAGGAAACTTTGAACTCAAATGCTTCTTGTTTTTTCCACGGACGGCTTGATTGATCAATTTGAAATGATATGTCCCAAGAAATCAATTGAAGATCGAACAAATTTGGAGTTTTTAAAATTTATTTCTAAACCATTGTCTTCTGCAATTTTAAATATTATTTCTAATTTTTTAAAATTTTCGGCCTCACTAGTAGCTGGAACCATGATATCGTAAAAATATAAAGAAGCATAACCTTATACCTTATCAATGGTTGAAATATTGAGTTTATGTACCTCTGAAAAACTGATGGCGCGTTGCAAAGTCCAAAAGGTACTTTTAAAAATTCATAATGCCCGTCTGGCGTAACAAATGCTGTATACTTTTGGCTATTTTCCTTAACATCTACATGGAAAAATCCGTTTTTTAAGTCTAATGTAGAAAATATCGTCGCATCATATAGATTTTCTATTATATCCTCTATTATCGGCAATGGATATCGATCCTTAATTATTTTTGAATTAATCTTTCGGTAATCGATACATATTCTTTTCGAACCATCCTTTTTCCGCACCAAAAAATAGGACTTGCATATTCAGAATTTGAATGTTTAATTATACCCTCCTCAAGCCACTGATTTATTTGCTTGTTAACCTCATCCCTTTCCACCTGAGGTAATCTTCTCGGATTTTGATGTACTGGTGCTTCGTCTTTGAGTGTAATTTCAAGTTGTACACACGATTTTTTTGGTTTTTTGGGTGTATAATAGTTTATTAAAGCTGCAACCCCCCGTTTAATGCTAGAATTTTGAAAATTCGCTATGCACTCTATTTCATATTCAATGGTAAAAACTGACGAATCAATAGCATTAATATCATTCTCTGGAATGGCATGACTTTGTTTTTCTTTTCGCAATGTAACTTGTCCATTGATTATGTTTACTTCAACCGTATTTAGTAAATCCTTACCAATAATTAAATCGTGGTTCATAACAAAATCATCCACAACATAGCAATACAAGTCAAATGACTCGCAGTCGATTTTTATCGGTAAACTTACACAACCATACGTATGTGTGATTTTCTTGCCCAATCCGGTTAATGTTATATTTGCTATATCCAATTTACGAAAATTATTTAATTTACCTAAGACCGATTTTCTGATTAGGTTTACATCACTACCAGTATCAATTAGCCCTATGATACAAATGCCAAACATTTCAACACTGCATACTAGTTACTGCTACATGACCTACGTCTTTAGAAGTGGTTGGAACTAAGGCTGAACCATCCTTGGCAATGTGCTCGAAATTATTGCACTTGAAGCACCTGGTTCCTCTACTTTTATTAGGACAGTTTTGTGTAATATGGCCAATAGCTCCGCAATTAATGCAACGGTTCCCCCGTTATTAACTTTAGGTTTTCCAAAATTTAAATTTTCTGATTTTTGCAAAACAGTTTTATTTTCCAATCTTTTAGCTTCGATAAATTCTTTATACACGTCTAATTTTTGGCTTAACTCACGAATGTTTTTTGCATCGTATAACACCATTTTATTTGAGCTTGAATCTGGTATTCCTGCAATAACGTATGACACCAGGGACTTTTCATCAATTAAACTGTTCGCCATTTTTTTCATTTCAAAAATATATTCTAAATATGTTTCTTGGCTTTGTTTCTTCCTAGAAGATAATTTTCTGTGTATGTCCATACTAGATAGTTGAGCTGCGAATTCATCCCGCAGTAACTTTTTCAGCATATCCCAGTCATTTATTTCTGGGGTTGCTTCTACCGCCAGCTTTGCCGCACCTCGCAAAAGTTTACGCATATAAACATATTTCTGTATGTCACTCCATTTGAACGCGATCGCACTAGCTTCAAAAGCCTCTATCCATTTATCAACATCTTGGTCTGATTCCCCGTCAAATGTCACCATCGATTCCTCAACTTCGCGAAGTGGTAAGGTATTATACACAATCGATCCTTCTTGCCCATTACTGTTTGTAACTTCAGTAGTTCCAGAACTATTCTCTCCGTTTGCATTTCCTCCCACCATCATAGTACTTTCTATGAAATTTATTAATCGTTCAACTAACTCTGACTTTTTTTTAAAATAAACCGGTAAATTATGCTTCTTCGAAACTGTTTGTATCTGTTTAATTGTCAGCAACTTTAAGGAATCATCCATACAGAATAAATTCGTTTTTCGTTTTCACTTTGCCTTGTCTAATTTGTAGGTTAACGGTAAAACAAAACTGTTGCGTTCTTTTCCTTTTCTTTTCAATAGCTTGATTTGCAGAAACTTAGCGTCATCTGTCTTTATAAAACACGGCTTTTCTTTACGAACTTAACTTTACGAATTACTTAAAGAGGTACACCCCCTTTTAACGACGAATGTTCTGGAACAATTTGATACACTTATCACGGTTAACTTCCAGAACTGTATATTTTTTTCGATTTCTAAACCCGTTTTACTGTTAACATGTGGTTATACCGCCAGGTCGACCCTTCGGAGCAGACAATCACTTTTATTTAAAAAAAACTATATATTTAACCTAAAAAAAACACGTGTATCTCATCGATAATTTTCCACATAGGTATATCTATACTTTTTCCGGTAATACCAACAAAATTATCAATTTTATTTTTTAAAATTATTTAGGTTGAGCCCCCAAATTGTAGGGTAGCTTTGCATCGTTTTATTATTCCACGCGAATTACAATAAAACACATTTATTTTGAAAAATCGTATTTTCCTTTTATTTTCTCCTTTTTAATTCAACGGTTCCTTTTCGACTAAATCCATTCTATTTTTATATAGTATCTATGTTTTTTACAGAGGCGGCGTAATTTAGTATGGGTCAAATGCTACAGTGACGTTACTTACCCCACATATATATATATATATATATATATATATATATATATATATATATATATATATATATATATATATATATATATATATATATACAGGGTTATCCAATTCGAGGTTGATAAAGTAGAAATCTGTATACCGACATCTGTCAAAGATAAACGTCAAGTACGCTGTCATTTATTTAGTTGACATTCTGCCATTTAAGAATATGGAGCATTTAACAATCGCAAATTGGGTGTTGGAAAAACAGGCCGTCGATGCTGATTTTTCGAACAAAATTTTCTTCAGTGATGAAGCTCATTTTTCGCTTAGTGGATACGTTAATAAGCAAAACTGTAGAATTTGGGGCTCAGAAAATCCACAATTGATTGTAGAGAAGCCATTACACCCGGAAAAAGTCACTGTTTGGTGCGCATTGTGGTCTGGTGGTGTGATTGGGCCGTATTTTTTTGAGAACAACCATGGACGAACCGTTACCGTCAATTCTGAGCGCTATGGCCGCATGTTAACCGATTATTTTTTTACGAAAATCGAAGATTATGATCTTGACGATATGTGGTTCCAGCAGGATGGAGCAACCAGTCACGTAACACGAGCAAATCGAGATCTTTTGTAAGAGAAATTTCCTGGACGTTTGATTTCGCGATTGGCTGATGTCAATTGGCCTCCAAGATCCTGTGATTTAACGCCTTTGGATTTCTTTTTGTGGGGCTACGCGGAAGATCGTGTTTAAGCAAACAATCCTCAAACTCTTGACGAATTGAAAACTAATATTCGTAAGGTAATGGCCGAGATACCGCCCGAAATGTGCCGAAAAGTCATTGAAAATTACCTCAAAAGAATCAAGGCCTGTAAGAAGTCCCGTGGAGGACATTTGAATGATATCTTGTTTAAATGGCAAGGATCAATCTGTAAAATGAAATAAACATTCCGAATATTTTGTGTGTTTTTTTTAAGTTTACTTTATCAACCTCGAATTGGATAACCCATACGGAAAAATAACTTTAATAGACGAAGTGATACGCCACCGGGTGGGTTCGTTCACTATTAATTTTCATGGGATTCACCGACTTCTCCAAATGAGCAAATAAAGCTTCCTTTATTCTAAAAGTTCTAAGCAAACTAAAAATTAATGTCTTAATAGATAATTTAACTAAAATTAGTTCACAAAATCTCTGACAAATTCTGATAACATAAATTTTATTGGTCTTAAAAGGTTTTTGCAAAAAATCAACTACACGAGTTTATACAATTAGAATACAACATTTTATTATCATGAATCTTAGATAACTTGAGAACGCTGTCAATTCAGGTGGTAATATACTGCCCAATTCCCATATTCGGGTCACGTCATGTGAAGTGCAATAGTCGTGTCACGTGACATGAACATTGATATTCTTGAAGTCGATTCAAGTGACGCGGGTTAAATGGTTTAAATACACAAAATAAAACTATATTTAGACACAATGTAATTCAATAATAAGGATGCTATTTATTTTTGATGAATTCAACCAAAAATATCCCTGTCACTTGAAAAAATTAGGTGACAGAACGTCACATGAAGCGACTATAGTCGTGAGTTGCATTTTGAAGCTTCTGAGAAACGTTGAGTACATCCAGCATAAAAATGTTTGCTTTGCAATGTTCTTCCTCTTCTCAAATATTTTCGATTTTTTCAATTTGTTTACTTACGAATATCAATCGTTTGATTTCTAAATCGTTCTAAAGTTTTGTTTACATAAATGTTAGAAAGAGAAATGTATGATTATAGGACCATCTCGTTCTTCGGAAGTTACAAACAAAAACTCAGAATATATATTTCTGTCGAACAAAATAACTTTCTTGTTGTATATTTTCTTTGGTAAAAGCATTTACTTTTATTTTAATTCACGTGACCCAAGGTAAGGATCGTAAAGGCGTCTCTAGAAAAAATAAATAATAAAAATATTAATAAAACTGAATTTTATCATATTTAAGTTTTTAAAGCTAAAAATTTAATTGAATCTCTAAAAACTTTGGATAAACGAGCGAATAGACGGGAGAACGGACTCGTAATAAGATTCTTTTAACTTTTCATTCTGGAACATAGTTTCAAAAATATAAAATATCATGGCTCTGAAATGTTTTCTCTTCGAGAGAAAATTTACCGTCATATACAAACATTCTTCAAAATATTATCTAGTTCATCTAATTGATCATCTGCTTCATTTAAATTAAACCCAATCGTGTTAGCTGAACACATTTGCTTACCAACAACAACCGTACAATCATTATTTACTGACGTAGTGATTTGCGTTATTGTCAGAGCACTCGACGTTGGCGATGGTATTAATGCAACCGCATTAAGTAGATCATTACTTTTCGAGAAACGAGACATAAATTTTTTTGGTGATTCATAAGATAACTGTTTGTCACACATTATTGAATAGTAGTCTAAACTATTACAACTATCGTTTCGAGACCGATAATTTTTATTGAATGTGTTAATAAAATCGGGATCACTAAACATTTTTGTAAATTTTTTTTTTGTAACAATATTCATGGCTTTTGTTTGCTGGTTGGTACTAAAACAGGTTCTGGTTACAAAATTTTGTTGTTGATTTATAATGCCGCCGACGGCGCCATCTATGCAGCTCCCGACACCGGATATAATTTTAGACGATTTTGGTTTTTTGGTTTTAAAACGTTTTAATTTAATTGACATTTTTGCCTTTTTATTACTATTACCATTATTATTATTATTATTATTACTATTAACGTTAATTTTACTATTATTGTTATTATTAGTAACTAATTTATTTAGATTACGATTAGTTGTTGCTGATGTAGATGCTGGTGGCGGTGTAATTCTAACATAATTATCATCACCATTCGCATTTCCAAATAAACTACAATTAGGTTTAATAGTACAAGTGATAATAGTGGTAGTAGGAGATGTAATAACAATAGTAGAAGAATTACAAGTAGCATTAGTAGTATTTGCTTTTAGTTTTACATGTTCGAATTTGTCATTTGGATCTAAAGGCAATGTTTTTGTTCTTGTTGAATTATTTGAATTTAACTCACCAGATTCCCATAAACCATCTTCTTCGGTTGAAGATTCTGAACTGGATGCTTCAGAAAGATCGGACGGTGAATGTGTTTCGTCATAAGGTGGCTTATGATTTATGTGATTCAATTCAGCACGGGCATATGTACCAGATGGTATTCTTTGTAAAATCAGTTGTACCTAGAGAGAACAGTTAACAATTTACACCCTCTAAAAACTCAAACATGCATACGCAAATACAATAAATAAAATATACGTGGTGTGTTCAAAAAGTAACGAGAATTTTTGTTTTTTGGAAAGAATTTTATTCATATTGCAAAAAATTCGCATTTTCCTTTAAATTTTTCTCGCGAATCGAAATGTTTTTTTTAATCTAAGTATGTCAAGCTAAAGATCATTTCATCGCCCATCCAATGATATCGCGAGTGTGTATTGTCTGTTCAAAACTAGGGGGGCTATTATGAAATTTTTTTCGATTTCGTAAAATACAAAATTGTAAATTCGATCCGCCGAGAATATTCCTATTATGAAACTTTTTTTTTGGACGTAAAATTTAAGACCATGATGTATGCTATTTTGTGTTGGTTTTAGTTAAGAAATAAAAAAGTTTCAAATTAATTGTAATAAATTAAATTATGCAGTCAGTTTTATAAAATAATTGAGTAACTTACATTTTAAAATGTAATTAAAGTATTTTATATTAGTAAAAAAATAATAAAGTATTCATTATTGTTTTCGTAAATACTATATTCGTCGTCATCTATATAGCGCAGTCGAATTTTGATATTTGATTTTCGTAAAATTCGATTTCGATTTTTTTTTTTGGTTCATAATAGGGGTCGCATTTACGCTTTTTGAATTTTACGAAAGCAAAAAAAAATTCATAATACGAATTTTCGCGGCGGATCGAATTTTACGAAATCGAAAATATTTCATAATAGGCCCCTAGGAAAATAACAATAATAGAACACAACAAGCCGAAAACGCTCGTTCCAGGTAGCACTAAATTGTGGCAGATATAAAACTGTACATTTTAAAAGAACTGTTATTCGCATATCAACAATTAGCCTGAACAGTCTTCTATCGATTACGTTACGATTACATCCGGACCAAGAAAATGAATACTACACCAGAGGTAGTCGTCCAAGTGGTTGCACTAATTGATGTGGGGCAAAACCAAAGTTAAGTGAGTCGAAAACTAAATTTTTTTTCATTCGTCGAGTGTGGCAGAGATATCAAGAAACTGGCGGCTACAGACGACGACAAGAATTTGGCCAACCTCGTGTTACAACGCAGCGTGATGACCGCTTTCTTGTGACAACTTCGTTGCGAAATCGCCGTTTGAATGCGGTTCAACTGCAACAGCGGCTCCAAGAAGTTCGTGAAGTCGAAGTCAGTCGATGGACAGTTAGAAGACGACTTCGAGGAGGTGATCCGACTGTACAAACCCCCCAGCAAACGGACCGAAATTGATCCTAGCCCACCTTCAGTTCGCTCGAGACCATTTGGATTGGACGGAAGAACAATGGGGAACAGTCCTATTTTCTGACGAGTGCAGGATGTGTTTACATAGCAACGATGGGCGAGGAAGTCTACGGAAGATCAGTAGAGCGTTTTACACCATGTTGCATCGAAGAATGTGTCTCGTATGGCGGTGGATCGTGCGTGTTCTGAGAAGGCATGCCAGTAGAGGTGGAGACAGATCTTGTGTTCATCCCTGGAACGAATACTGGTCGTCGATCAAGAGGATTGACTTCTCAACGGTACATTGAGGAAGTACTCGAGGAATACGTCGTACCTTGGAATGGAAGCTGTCATTCGGGCTAGGGGAGGGAATACTTCTTATTAATAAAAATGTTTTTTCTGATTTTTATGTTTTAATTCGATTTATACCACTCATTTTCATGCTGAAAAATTCACAAAAAACGTATGCTTCAGATGTTGACCCCAAAAAATCACTTTGTTGGCACGGTATAAGTACAAAAAAGGTACCACGAATAGATTTTGAATCTGAATTCAAGAAAACAAAACAAACATCGGATTTTTTGAAATTTTTGAACTTTTGTTAAAAATTAATTAATGTGCCAATTTGTAGCACCCAAGTGTATGTATATACACTTATACCACCGCTTTTAGAATCCTCGAAATACTTCTCGAAGTCGATCTTTGATGTAGTTTAACATCTCTCTCAGCGATGTGTTACTAATCTCATGTATGCTTTTAAAACTACAGCCCTTTAAGGTTTTGTTTATTTTTGGAAACAGAAAAAACTCACATGGAGCCATGTATGCTGGAGCATCATTAGAGTTTCGTTTTGGCCACAAATTCATGAACAAGCAATGGAGTTATGTGCAGATGCATTATCGTGGTGGCGTTTTTTTCGGATTGCTTTCTGCGATTGTGAGGTTTTCAAACCTTTTCATAGGTTGTTGATATGCTGGGGCGTTGCGCGCTCGTTATCCTTCAACGTCTTTGCAGCCTACCGACTCACTCAAAGCAACATTTAAAATTTCTAAAATTTTGCCGCATGTTACTTCTTTCTTATAGCAAAATTGAATACAAATTTTCTTTCCATTTTGTATACACATCAATAATCGGTGGTGATCCTCATATAACCTTTTTCACAACTGGCAAAAGACGTAAAAGCAGAGTACTTAACTGTACAGAAAATTTTCCAACATGTTTACTAACACAACAACGAAAAATTCGTGTGAATCGACCTACTACATCTCACAAAATTACAAAATTCCCGATAGTTTTTGAACACACCTCGTACACATTCCTAAAAACCAAAACTTTCGATATTCTCCCTTTCCAAGAAAAATGAAGCAAGCTTCTCTCAGATAGAGAATGTAGAAAGCTTCACCTGACACATCTAATATTTTCGTACAATACGTTCATTCTTTCGCAAGCATCAAAAAGCGATCACAGTTCAAATTTTTAATAAAAATAAGCTAAGTACCCTCAAAATCAGGTGGATAAATTTTATCTTGTTTATCTTTATGAGCATTATCCAGCTCACATTTCTTAAATTTATAAACTAAATTAGGTGGATCACCATTTGATGGAATCATTTCTGAAAAAAATACAACTATTTAGCAAAGAATGGCAGACTTTTGAAAATATACCATACCTTTACTTAATTCATTAGCAAAATATGTGTTAAACCAAAAATGAAATAATTTCTCCTTTCTCATCATAGTCTTAGAATAAAATTCTACTTTAACATCACCAGCTAATGGGATACATTGATCTAATCTAATCGATATACATCCGTCTGAATTACTACTATGTGATTTTTTGAAATCAGGAACACTTGCCGTATAAAGCTAAAAATAGAATAAAATATTTTATTGATTAGTCTGTTAAGTTAAATAAAAAAATACTGATTGGGAATAATTAAAAGACTCGGTGTTATTATAAATTTGATGTTTTAATTCATTATTGGCCCGTTCCACACTCTGTTTCTTTGAAGCTTCACAATAAGTCGTAATAGACTTTTTATTGCTACTTTAATACCCCATTTACATGCGACCAACATTTTTCTTCTGCAAATTTTTGTAGGTAAATAAGAAGCATCCGCTAAATAAAAATATTAAATGTGCGAGAAAGAAAGAAATATATATAATAATGCCATAATTTGTTTATAACATTATTATTAATTTATTTTTAATTAATTCAAATGAGAAATTTACATTTTTATCGATGGCGTCTGTTTTTATTATGAATCCTTAACATTTATAAATATAAAAAAAAATTGTAAATTTTAAAATTGTTGCCATAAAAATACTCGGATCGAATACAGTTTATGGCAACATTTTATAATGGTTAAGGCGGTGTAGTGGCTTAAATATCTTCTGCAAAATTTTGTTGGGATTTATTTCTTTTCTTGTCTCTCATGTGCAAAAAGTCAATGTTATATCTCTTTCATTTTTCAGAAGAAAAATGTTGGTCGTATGTAAATGGGGTATAAACACTTATTTTATATTTAAACACAAAATTTGTTTGTATTGTTTTATTCTGCTCTCTCGAAAATATAATTTAAGCTAAAATCTACATATCAAAATGGCCTAAATTTTTTTTATTTCGTTTCTATTTGTGTTAGAGCTGCTTCACCGAAAAAATTTTTATTGAAAAATGAGTCGCAATTAAAACCAGTTTCATAGGTAAATGGGGAAAGAGATGATTATGAACCTGCTTCTATGAAGCACAGTGTGGACCGGGCCATTCAAATTCTACCCCACCAAAATTACTCAATTGAACATTTAAATAATTCCAAAAATTTTTATCCTCTACAATAATGTTTAATACCTGTTTACTTATCTGTCAAACATAAACGTCAAAATTATTTGTAGGCCAAACATTCTTGTACAAGACATTTGTCTTGTTGCTACATTTTTAAAAATATATTCAATTAAAGTGAAAAACATATTTGTTCTTTTTGTTCTTGCATTTTATTTTGTTATAAAATATATTTTGTATTGATTACTAATTTATTTTAATATCATATATATATATATATATATATATATATATATATATATATATATATATATATATATATATATATATATATATATATATATATATATATATATATATATATATATATATATATATATATATATATATATATATATATATATATATATATATATATAT